>JAQQTO010000042.1:36605000-37205000 GCA_029884595.1 Ormosia semicastrata
CTTAACTTAAGGAAGAGTAATAGAACTTAAGTGACAGTTAATAGCATATGAAAAATTATAGAATGATGAACCTAGGAATGAAATGAGCCCTAAAATTTTTTATGACAGTTATGGAAGTTAGAAAACCTATGAATGGAAAATCAGACTATCCCTAAGAGATATAACATTTTCAGTTGCCACAAAAGTCTCTTATCTTTATCCCTCTATTTCTCTCTGCCACCCTTATCTTCTTCTTTTTTGACTTTTCTCTCATTTCTCATATTCTCTCAAATGGTTCAGTAAAGAAAGGAGAAAAGGAAAGAAAAGAAAGAAGAGAAAGAAGAAGGAGAGGAAGAATGAAGAAGAGAAAGAACCAAGGAAAAACAAGAAGACAACTTGAATACCATCCGCTAGAGAAATGAGGTAGGGTTGTTGAATAACTTTTCTATACTCTCTTCTTCCTAGCTTCTTAAACTTTGCATGGATGAATGAGTTGAGAGTTTCATACGATTTTTCATAAAGAAATGGATATATGAGGTTAATGATATAGATTTAAGTATGAATATGTTTATGTCTATCTTCAAAACCATTATAGCTTGATTGCGATGATGCATGGTGCATGATGAATATGGAAGAAAATGGGTTTATAAGGGATGTAGAATTCTAATTATTTCTCTCTTTTTTTTCCAATGGTTTGAGATTGTAAACTTGGTTGGAAATTTTGAAAGGGTATATCAAAGTGTTGATACATGCATGGTTATGGATTTTGAATTTATGAGCATCCATATAACCCAATACTCTTAAGGTTGTGAATATGGGTTTTGATGGAACATTCATTGTTCATGTGCTTTTATGATAGTGATTTGAGAATGTAATTGTGAGTTTAACATGTTTAGGAATCATGTTTGGTGTTGAAAATCGTTTAGAAATTGATTATGGAAGCCCTAAATTAGTTACCAACTCATAAAGGCAAAATCTGAGAATTCTGCCTCTAGGCGATTAATCGCCTAGAAAGTGAGAGATTAATCGGTCACTACTAGAGGGAAACTTTGGCCTAGCAACTAATTGATCAAAAAGTCAGTGATTAATCGGTTAATGATAGAAAAATCGTGGGTTCTCTACTATCATTGGGCGATTAATCAGTGGGTTTTGGGTGATTAATCACCCAACGACAAAATTTCCCCTATTTCCCATTTTGAGAAAACGGAGTTCTCTGCTTGCTGAGTTTATATATTTATGCTATATAGTGTGAGTTAAGGCCTTATTAGGGGTATTTTAAGTGGTTAACATACACGTAGCATATCTATGACATATGATAACATTGTACATTCAATTTATTTGTGAAGTGACAATGCTATACATCTAGTTCATTAAGTGAAATATCATGGTGCACTCAAACAGTTTGTGAATCAAGAATGAAGTGTACCTAGTCATTGGAGGTCAATGACATAGTGCATTGAGTTTGCTTGTGAAGTGAAGACCTTGTGCACAAGATTCATGCATAATGAGATGCATTTGCGTTATACATTTGTCATATTTATGAAGTATGCTAGAAATGTGAATTGCTCTTTAATTGATAAAGTTGAGCCAATAATGAATAATTATTGTGATTTACTCCTTTACATTAAAGTTGAATTTGTGCCAAAATGATGATGATATTGTACACTAGGTTTATTTGTACATTTATTATGATTACGAGGTATACTAGAAAAAGCGATTTGCTCCTTAGAATATTAAAATGGAGCTAGTATTTGAATTGAAATGTAAAGTGCATTTCTAATTGCTCATTAATATAAATAAATTGGATATGCTAAAGGAAATGAAGGTGATCCTTTATGACATCATCCTTATATGATATTCCTTTATGTAACCCCAAATTTTGGCTATGTTACAGTAATGGCTAAATTGTAATGTTTTATGTTTTCTGTGTTACAGAAAATTATTTTGACCATTCTGAGACTGTTTTTGATCGTTGTGTGAGATTTGCTTCGAGTTAGGAAAATAATAAATTTTGGGCCGAAGAAAATCTTATTTGATTTATTCGGAGACGGGGGATCTTACTAAACCCGAATCTGAGATACACAGAAATGAATCTTTTAATTTTTAGAATTTATCTGTGAAATAAAAATATTTCATGAAAAATAATCTGTTGTTTTATTTATAGCAGCTTCTGCTATAAATTATTGGACTCAATATATTTTAATTGACAGAAAATGTACTTAGAACATTTTCTGTAACCTAATTTAAAATGAACCAATAGAAACAAGTCAAAAATGATGGTTGGACTTTTTTATCCAATAAGAAAAGGTCTAAGTTGAAATGTTTGACTAGTTACAAAGTAACTAAATAAACCTAATTTAGTAACCTAAATTGCCTAATTAAGAAACTAAACGAACTAACCTAGTTACTAAATAGTTAGAACATAGTTACTAGGTAAATATCCTAAAACTATCTAGAAGCCATGACTAGGCATGACATATCCAACGACCTATTTAACTAGTTAGCTATGTAACTAGATAATTAATCAAGTAACTAGAAAACCTAATCTAGTTAGTTGTTATTTGATTAAAGAGTAACTAGAACAAAATTGAAAACAAACTTGGTTACCTTTTCCCATAGAGCCACATGGCCAAGGAGCTTCTCCAAGCTTCTTGAATACTCTTGTATGACACTTTGATGACCTAGTGATGACCATAGGCCATGTGATGCTTAATGTGAACACAAATGTGATATTTTACTATCATAATTATCTTATAATTTCCCTACACTACCCACATTGTAACACCCCAACTTTTGGGATAATTACAATATAGTCTCGAAATGTACTATTTTGTGAATTATGTGAGTAGTAAATTAAATTTGACTGTTTCGCGAGTGTACTTGACTGTTGTGTGTGATTTGCTCCGAGCTAGGAAAATAATAATTTTCTAGGTGGAAAAATCTTATTTTAATTAATTGGAGCTGGGGGATCTTACTAAACCCAATTCTGATTGATATATATATTAATCTCATAATTTTTTGGATTTAAGCGTGCAATAAAATAATTTTATATTATTATAATATTATTTTGTATTACAATACATTCCTCTTGTCTCAAAAATAGTAAAAATCTGCTTCGGTTTGACCACAGATCTTTAAAAGTACTGTGGGACCCATGTTTAGGAAAAACAGTCAACTGTGCTGACTGGACAAATTCTAGCCAATGAGAGCAAGTCAACGAAAGTAGGCTTGACTTTCTAAACCAATAGGAAAAGGTCAACGAAGGGAGCATAGACTTTTTTTTGGACCGTTAGATGAAGACTTAGTTAGGAAGCCTTTAACCTTAGCCGTTGATCTAATCAATGGTGAGATTAGAATGATAGTTTTATGACCAATTGATACCTACCTTAGATGTAATCTATGGCTAGGAATTAAAGATGAATCAATGGTTAGAATTAAGTCAAAAATTGTAGGCTTGAATTTGGTTAGTAGCTAATTAAGCTTAATTTGACTAATCTAATTACTTAATTAGCAAACTAAGTGAACTAGCTTAGTTATGAATTAATTATAATCTAAATATTAATTAGACATCCTAATATTAATTAAAGGTTATAATATATGCTAATATATACTAAATTAATTAGTTATATGATTAGTATGTTAATTAAGATTGGTTAGGATATTTAACCTAACTAATTCCCTAATTAGTTAGCATGTAATTAGGAGTAATTTAGAAACAATTAAGTCACTAAAATGAAGAAGGGCTGCACGGTTTTGGGCAGCAGCTTGGAGGCTTGGATGGCTTGGTTCTACTAGCTTCTTGAACCCTCCAAATTGTCATAAACCATGTGCACCACCATGTGCATTCATTTGGATATTTACCTTGCCAAATTGAACACTCAACCTCACCCAAAAACAATTATATGGCAGCAGCCTTGCATTTACTCTTTACTTTCATTTTATTACATTTATCACAAATCAAAGCATCCATTTTCTCTCCAAAAACTACCAAGAACCAAGAACACTTTTCTTTTCTTTCTTTCTCTCCATATTCGGCCATATACCCTACACCCATAACCAAACCTCTATAATTTTATCTCATCATATTTCCTAAACCCAAATCCTATTCTAAACACTTTTCATTCACAAAGTTTTTCCAAAATCCTACTCTATCTTGTCCAAAATCCAACCTTTTGCTTACTTTCTTAAGGGTAAGTTTTGTTTCTTTAGTTCAAATTTTGATTTCTAATTTTTCTAATCATAATTGTTCCATGGTTTTCCAATATTGTACCTTGTATATGTTTTTACTAATTGTTTAAGAATTTTAGGGATTTGTTTGGGAGATTGCACGAAATTTCAAGAAAGAAGGAAACTAACCGATTAATTGTCTTCAAGAGGTAAGAGGGAGATTTAATCTCATCAACCCTAAGTGGTGATGGGAAAATGGATTTGATTGTGTATGAAGAATCCATAAGGATTCGATTTGTGTGGTTGTTTATGGCTTTTATTATTTTTGTGATTGTTTTGATGCTTTCCTATTTGTGATTTATTTTGCTATGCATGATTATAGCTTTCATTATTTTTGCTATGCATGTTTATGGTTTTAAATAAATTGTATGTATTTTGTATGTGATTATATAATTGCATGTGTTTATAATTATATAATTATTAAAGTAGGATGTGAATAACATGTACGGTTTGCATGAGTGTTCCAAAGAACACATTATGAGGCTCACGGCCTTACATCCAAACCGAGAACCAAAATGTTCTCAGTAATTTTTTTAAATTACTGATTTGAGGAATCTAGGTAAAATAATCAAATTAAAGATGATTTAAGTTAATTATGGCCAACATGCCATTTAGTGTATAATTAAATGCCATTTTATTTTGATTTGGCCAACATGCCTTTTTATTTACTAAGATAGGTTAGGTAATCGTTTTACAACATAAATTGATTCCAATGAATCATTGAGAAAATAAAAGGAATAAATTCAGTTTTAGAATTTTTACTTAGCAGAAATTAGTTTAAATAAGAATTAAATTAGACGCTTGTAAAATACTAACGTAGAGCTCATTCCATAAATTTTGAAGCGCGTTAGTAAGTTTCAAAGTGAAATTATTGGGTAAAAATAAAATAAACTATATTTAGAGGAAAATGTTAAAAATACCTTATACTGATTTTATAGGCAAAATGCTGCCAAAATTTATTAAAATCAGACGCATAAAATGAAAAGATTCCATACTATATTTAGAACACAAGAAAAATACTCTACATATTTTAAATATACTAGATATAGTTTTACACATATTAAAAATAATAATTATAAGCTATTCGGTTAAGAAAATGAATTAAAAATCCTACGCGATTGAGAAAATGATTTAAAAAGATTTTGCGATGTTTAAAAATGTCAAAATATATTTACGTGATTTAAAAACGTTTGTGAAAACAACGAGATTATGAAAATGCGATAAAATTCCTATGCGATTGAAAGATACTGTGAGTTTTGCTATCGGGCCAAAGTGGTGGACCCGGACATGTTGTGGTGTAGTACTGTCAAGTGGGACGTACTATACTTTGATATTTTGTGACTAAAGGCATTTTGGTAATTTTTCATAATTATGGTAAAATTTGGATAATAAGGGTATTTTTGTCATTTTAGATCATACTTAGAGTGTTGTGCCAATTTGGATTATAATTGGTGATTGATTGACGAGGCGAATTACACCGTGTTTGGTATGATAAGCATAGTGTGGTTCATTTATGAACTTGGAGGCATTAGTGTGCGGAGGATCCCATATGTGGACAGTGGTAGCACCTCTGGGCCGTGGTAACGGGCAACACACTAATGATCTTGACAAGCACTATTCTTAATCGAGATCTTGAGGGGACTATTAAGTACTATGCCTGTGGTACACGATGTTGGACTGTGTACTGCTACACGATGTTTTGGACTGTGGGCTATAGACACAAAGATTGGACAGTGCAATAGTTTGGTTGGGCAGCCATAAAGTATTATTAGTTTCTATTCGGATCATTCCCTCAGATATCCGTGTTTAGCTCCATGGAGTAGGAACGAGTCAGTGTGTGTATCATTCATCATCTGCATTTTAAATGTTTATTATGTTCATGCATTATTTGCATTTTACTGTTCATGCATCCTCTGCACTTTACTGTTTACCATATTCTGTGATAAACTGTATGATGTATTGCTTTAATATATATTGTATGATATGATGATATATGTTATTTAATATATATATATTGCTTTGTTATATTATGTATGATGTATTAAATGTCTATACTGTATATGATGTAATAGCATGTGTTATTGTAATATCTGCTTGCCATTGTAATACCTGTTTGTATTGTCATTTTCTAAATTGGCATGCAGGTAATGATGTTGATTGTCTCACCTCTTTCTTGTATTGTTCTGTTTTGTTTTCTACTTTATGTTTATATCATCGAAGACTAGAATGGCGGCAAGGCGAGATCAATTAGGTTTCTTTAGACTTCAGTTTCTCGAAGGCGCTGAGGCTTAGTATGTCCACTGGGACACAGGACACATAGAGTACAGTGGTAATGTGACTTTATCAGTAAGTAGGACTCAACATGGGGTTGTTACTACACAATATACAGTTGCTTTCGTAGAAATCATTTTACCTATTAGGGAGTTGTGGGACGAGTTTCACTATACCCCTAGAGAGAACTTGGATACACTTTTGGGTCGAATTTTTATCGGTCAAGATATTCCTAACTAAGGAATTTGTCTTAAGACGAGGGGTCATATCTTAGGTGTTATGTTTGAGTAGTATACTATCTTTTATTGTTTCTATTAAATCTTAATAGTTGTAAATTAATTTTATACTTCAAACAAGAATCATATGTTTATTATGATGAGTTTATGTTTGTTATATTTTGTGTTCCATGTTATTTTATTTAAATGTTATAATTATAAAAAGGAAAAAAAATACCACAAATATTATTCAAGTATCAAGTGTTTTACAACTTGGGTAAGGATTTTATTTTATTTTATTTTTATGCATCATAAATGTGACATCCCCAGAAAGGGTGTTACATTAGTTGGTATCAGAGCCCAAGTTATAGTCTTTTGGGTTTGTGGGTAGGTTTGTCTTATTTGTGCTGTGTGAATCTCTGATATTAAACACAGAGATATGTTTCAATTTTTGAAAGGAAACGACTTTGTGTGAAATAGCTACGTTTAGTTCGTTGTGTGTTGATTTTGTTTATCTTTGAAGAAAGATAATGAGGCGTTACGAACATGAGCGTGTGGACATGCAACATGATGCGGATCATATAGCCGCAGCTAGAAGAGTGATGGAAAAGGTGGTGTAAAGCTGCAGTATAACAAAGATGTATGATCTCTCTGCAGCAGGAACTGATAATCGAATTTCATAGCTTATTAGGATTGAAACAGCCAGCGGATGCGAGAAGCTGTAACTTAGAATCTTCAATAATTCAAAATAGAAGGAAGCGTAAAGTTAATCGTTTTCAGTGAAAGTTGTATGTACAACCACCGGGAAAGCAACAACGATTAAAGAAAGGAAGTACTAGTGGCAACAATTTTTGTCAGACTGTGGCATCACCAATGAAGTACTTGAAGTGTGGAAAGCTTGAACACTTATTCAAAGAGTGTGATTAGCTGAAGATGGAAATTCTCGTTAGTAATACAAGTGTTTCAAAATCTCGAAACGAAGAAAGAGCCAATGCAAGGAGTGTAATGAAAACGTTCAAATACAAAAACTTAAGAAGCGAGAAAGTTGTGGCATAGAGAGTAATCTTAAAACTGTGCTGTATAATTCATGAGGTAACTCATTCTCTTGTGATCTGTGATTGTGCAAATCTTTTGGAGTTATCTGTGTCTTACTTCTTTTCATAATGTTACTTCAACTCCTAAACTTGCTATTACTATTTGAACCTGTTTAAAACTACCCAATTATTATTAGAGTTTGAAATTTTTTTTATTGATCTGGTTTGTCTATTTCTTTCTCAAATAGACTGAGTAAATCAATTTCATCTATCTGTGTCTTTGTTATAGCATGATCTGAGTATTTCTACTCTTCTTGATTAAACTTGTTGCTTATGCTCGAGTTTTCTAATTCTACCCTATTTCTATTGAATATCAAATCTTTTCTGTTGATTTGATTTGTTTATCTAAAATTACATCTATTTGAGATCCTGATTTTTAACTGGATTGGTCATTTACCAGCCATATCCTACTAGATTGTTGCAATGCAATTTAGTATTTCTTTGACTTGAGATTTTTGGATTTGAATCCAGAAAGTTCATTTCTAAAATTATTGAACTATGTTCATTTCGAAATCTATTAGACCATCTCAAATTCTTGGTTGGACTAATCTGGTAACCTACTTAATAGTTTTATTACTTTTCCTTATGAACTTCATAGTATCTTTCATGTGTTTCACTTAAGAAGGATTATTCTTGATCTAACTTATGTCATAGTATCAAATATAGTGCAATTAGAAGAAAACTTGATCTATGAGACAACTTCTGTTAAGAGTAAAAATAGGAAAGTAGAACAACTTATCTTGATGAAGAAAATCTGGAATGATGTGACGACAGGGGAGCCAGAAGACCAAATGAAGGAAATCACTGTTTGCTCCAAGATCGACTTGTGTGTTGGTTATTATCAGATTCGAGTAAAGGTAGAGAATGTTCCAAGATAGTTTTTCAGATGTGTTGCAGGAACTATGTATATTTAGTACTACCGTACGATGTAAGAAATATTTTGGCAGTGTTCACGAACTATATAAATAGGATCTTTCTTTCTCATCTAGGCAAATTTGTCATTATTGGCAATATTTTGACCTATTCTCGAAATTCAAAGGAACATGCTGAAGATCTTAATGCAGTTCTTCAATTTCTGAAGAGGAAGGAGAATGAGTTATGCGTGAAATTAGTCAAATGCAAAATTCTGTTAGAAGTAGTTCAACTCATGGATTTAGATTGAGTGTTGACATCGAATAGAAAGGTGGTGGCGTATACTTCAAGGCAATGGAACGTGCGTGAGAAGAATTATTCAATTTACATTTTAGGATACGCGATAGTCGTTTTGCAAGAAAAATCTGAAGATGTTTTCTTTCCTATAGAATTCACAAAAATTTCAAAGGCTTGACGTACCTGTTCAATCAAGAAGGGCTTGGATATCAAGAAGAGACGAATAGTTAGAATTTTCAAAGGACTTGTTGAGATGAATTTCTACCATTAATAGAGTTCATATACAATGATAGTTTCGTTCGAGCATAGGAATGACACCCTGTGAGGCATTATATGGGAGACGCTGTAGAATGCCATTGCGTTGGTATCGTACTGGTGAAAGTAACATCGTAGGATCAGAAATTGTGCGACAGACAACTAAGGAAGTGAAGATACTTCGAGATAAGATGAGGATGACTCAGACACGACAAAAGAGTTATGCTGATAAAAGACAGAGACCGCTTGGATTTGAAGAAGGCGATCATGTATTTCTACGTGTGACACCTATGACTGGGGTTAGACAAGACATTAAGTCGAGGAAACTCACTCTGAAGTATCGAGCCGTATTAGATATTTCATCGATAAATCCGATAGTTTATCAGATTTCACTACCACCATTCTTATCGAATCTTCGTGATGTATTTTACGTATCACAACTACGGAAATATATTTCTAATCTGACTCACGTCATCGAATCAGACACTGTACAACTGAAGGAGAATTTAACCTATAAGACATTCTTAGTCAAGATTGAAGATTCAAAGGGCAAAGTAACTTCGAGAAAAGGAGATCGTATTAGTTAAAGGAGTTTGGAACGAGGTAAGTGGCGGAGTCACATGGGAGCTAGAAGATAGGATGAGGGAGCAATACTCTCATTTGTTTTGATGTATGATGAATTTTGGGGATGAAATTCTTATTAGTAGGGGAGAGTTGTAACACCCTAACTTTTGGGATAATTATAATATAGTCCCAAAATGTACTGTTTTGTGAATTCTGTGAGCAGTAAATTAAATTTGACTGTTCCGTGAGTGTACTTGACTGTTGTGTGTGATTTTCTCCGAGCTAGGCAAATAATAATTTTATGGCCGAAAAAATCTTATTTTAATTAATTGGAGCTAGGGGATCTTACTAAACCCAATTCTGATTGATATATATATTAATCTCGTAATTTTTTGGATTTAACTGTGTAATAAAATAATTTTATATTATTATAATATTATTTTGTATTACAGTACCTACTGTCTCAAAAATAGTAAAAATCTGCTTCAGTTTGATCACAGATCTTTAAAAGTACTATGGGACCCACGTTTAGGAAAAACAGTCAACTGTGCTGACTGGACAAATTCTAGCCAACGAGAGCAAGTCAACGAAAGTAGGCTTGACTTTCTAAACCAATAGGAAAAGGTCAACGAAGGGAGCATAGACTTTCTTTTGGACCGTTGGATGAAGACTTAGTTAGGAAGCCTTTAACCTTAGTCGTTGATCTAATCAATGGTGAGATTAGAATGATAGTTTTATGACCAATTGATATCTACCTTAGATGTAATCTATGGCTAGGAATTAAAGATGAATCAATGGTTAGAATTAAGTCAAATATTGTAGGCTTGAATTTGGTTAGTAGCTCATTAAGCTTAATTTGACTAATCTAATTACTTAATTAGCAAACTAAGTGAACTAGCTTAGTTATGAATTAATTATAATCTAAATACTAATTAGACATCCTAATATTAATTAAAGGTTATAATATATGCTAATATATACTAAATTAATTAGTTATATGATTAGTATGTTAATTAAGATTGGTTAGGATATTTAACCTAACTAATTCCCTAATTAGTTAGCATGTAATTAGGAGTAATTTAGAAACAATTAAGTCACTAAAATGAAGGAGGGCTGCACGGTTTTGGGCAGCAGCTTGGAGGCTTGGATGGCTTGGTTCTACTAGCTTCTTGAACCCTCCAAATTGTCATAAACCATGTGCACCACCATGTGCATTCATTTGGATATTTACCTTGCCAAATTGAACACTCAACCTCACCCAAAAACACTTACACGGCAGCAGCCTTGCATTTACTCTTTACTTTCATTTTATTACATTTATCACAAATCAAAGCATCCATTTTCTCTCTAAAAACTACCAAGAACCAAGAACACTTTTCTTTTCTTTCTTTCTCTCCATATTCGGCCATATACCCTACACCCATAACCAAACCTCTATAATTTTATCTCATCATATTTCCTAAACCCAAATCCTATTCTAAACACTTTTCATTCACAAAGTTTTTCCAAAATCCTACTCTATCTTGTCCAAAATCCAACCTTTTGCTTACTTTCTTAAGGGTAAGTTTTGTTTCTTTGGTTCAAATTTTGATTTCTAATTTTTCTAACCATAATTGTTCCATGGTTTTCCAATATTGTACCTTGTATGTGTTTTTACTAATTGTTCAAGAATTTTAGGGATTTGTTTGGGATATTGCACGAAATTTCAAGAAAGAAGGAAACTAACTGATTAATTGTCTTCAAGAGGTAAGAGGGAGATTTAATCTCATCAACCCTAAGTGGTGATGGGAAAATGGATTTGATTGTGTATGAAGAATCCATAAGGATTCGATTTGTGTGGTTGTTTATGGCTTTTATTATTTTTGTGATTGTTTTGATGCTTTCCTATTTGTGATTTATTTTGCTATGCATGATTATAGCTTTCATTATTTTTGCTATGCATGTTTATGGTTTTAAATAAATTGTATGTATTTTGTATGTGATTATATAATTGCATGTGTTTATAATTATATAATTATTAAAGTAGGATATGAATAACATGTACGGTTTGCATGAGTGTTCCAAAGAACACATTATGAGGCTCACGGCCTTACATCCAAACCGAGAACCAAAATGTTCTTAGCAATTTTTTTTAAATTACTGATTTGAGGAATCTAGGTAAAATAATCAAATTAAAGATGATTTAAGTTAATTATGACCAACATGCCATTTAGTGTATAATTAAATGCCATTTTATTTTGATTTGGCCAACATGCCTTTTTATTTACTAAGATAGGTTAGGTAATCGTTTTACAACATAAATTGATTCCAATGAATCATTGAGAAAATAAAAGGAATAAATTCAGTTTTAGAATTTTTACTTAGCAGAAATTAGTTTAAATAAGAATTAAATTAGACGCTTGAAAAATACTAACGTAGAGCTCATTCCATAAATTTTGAAGCGCATTAGTAAGTTTCAAAGTGGAATTATTGGATAAAAATAAAATAAATTATATTTAGAGAAAAATGTTAAAAATACCTTATACTGATTTTATAGGCAAAATGCTGCCAAAGTTTATTAAAATCTGACTCATAAAATGAAAAGATTCCATACTATATTTAGAACACAAGAAAAATACTCTACGTATTTTAAATATACTAGATATAGTTTTACACATATTAAAAATAATAATTATAAGCTATTCGGTTAAGAAAATGAATTAAAAATCCTACGCGATTGAGAAAATGATTTAAAAAGATTTTGCGATGTTTAAAAATGTCAAAATATATTTACGCGATTTAAAAACGTTTGGGAAAACAATGAGATTGTGAAAACGAGATAAAATTCCTACGCGATTGAAAGATACTGTGAGTTTTGTTGTCGGGCCAAAGTGGTGGACCCGAACATGTTGTGGTGTAGTACTGTCAGGTGGGACATACTATACTTTGATATTTTGTGACTAAGGGTATTTTGGTAATTTTTCGTAATTAGGGTAAAATTTGGATAATAAGGGTATTTTTGTCATTTTAGATCATACTTAGAGTGTTGTGCCAATTTGGGCTATAATTGGTGATTGATTGACGAGGCGAATTACACCGTGTTTGGTATGATAAGCATAGTGTGGTTCATTTATGAACTTGGAGGCATTAGTGTGCGGAGGATCCCATATGTGGACAGTGGTAGCACCTCTGGGCCGTGGTAACGGGCAACACACTAATGATCTTGACAAGCACTATTCTTAATCGAGATCTTGAGGGGACTATTAAGTACTATGCCTGTGGTACACGATGTTGGACTGTGTACTGCTACACGATGTTTTGGACTATGGGCTATAGACACAAAGATTGGACAGTGCAATAGTTTGGTTGGGCAGCCATAAAGTATTATTAGTTTCTATTCGGATCATTCCCTCAGATATCCGTGTTTAGCTCCATGGAGTAGGAACGAGTCAGTGTGTGTATCATTCATCATCTGCATTTTAAATGTTTATTATGTTCATGCATTATTTGCATTTTACTGTTCATGCATCCTCTGCACTTTTTTACTGTTTACCATATTCTATGATAAATCGTATGATGTATTGCTTTAATATATATTGTATGATATGATGATATATGTTATTTAATATATATATATATTGCTTTGTTATATTATGTATGATGTATTAAATTGCTATACTGTATATGATGTAATAGCATATGTTATTGTAATATCTGCTTGCCATTGTAATACCTGTTTGTATTGTCATTTTCTAAATTGCCATGTGGGTAATGATGTTGATTGTCTCACCTCTTTCTTGTATTGTTCTGTTTTGTTTTCTAATTTATGTTTATATCATCGAAGACTAGAATGGCGGCAAGGTGAGATCAATTAGGTTTCTTTAGACTTTAGTTTCTCGAAGGCGCTGAGGCTTGGTATGTCCACTGGGACACAGGACACATAGAGTACAGTGGTAATGTGACTTTATCAGTAAGTAGGACTCAACATGGGGTTGTTACTACACGATATATAGTTGCTTTCGTAGAGATCATTTTACCTATTAGGGAGTTGTGGGACGAGTTTCACTATACCCCTAGAGAGAACTTCAATACACTTTTGGGTCGAATTTCTATCGGTCAAGATATTCCTAACTAAGGAATTTGTCTTATGATGAGGGCTCATATCTTAGGTGTTATGTTTGAGTAGTATACTGTCTTTTATTGTTTCTATTAAATCTTAATAGTTGTAAATTAATTTTATACTTCAAACAAGAATCATATGTTTATTATGATGAGTTTATGTTTGTTATATTTTGTGTTCCATGTTATTTTATTTGAATGTTATAATTATAAAAAGGAAAAAAAATACCACAAATATTATTCAAGTATCAAGTGTTTTACAACTTGGGTAAGGATTTTATTTTATTTTATTTTTATGCATCATAAATGTGACATCCCTAGAAAGGGTGTTACACACATGGTTGACTCTCTAAATTTACTATCCATTTTCATTTTCTCTCACCTAAAAGCTAAGCCTTCATCTTTTCTCTCCAAACATTCAAGAACACAATAACTTTTCCCTTTCTATTTCTTCTTGGAGTTTCGGCCAGCCACCCTAAATACTAGTTCCAATCTTCTATAATTTTACTTCTCTACACTTTCTAAACCTAAACCATATTCTAAACACTTTTGATTTAGAAAGTTTTGTCAAAATCCTACTCCAAGCATCTCAAAATTCAAGCTTTGGTTTACTACTCTAAAGGTAAACTTTTGATTCTTTGATTCTAAATTAAGTTTTTAATTTTCTAGACTATGATTGTTCTGTGGTTCTTTTTTTTATTAAGCCTTGTTTGTGATTTTAGTAATTTTTTATGAATTTTTAGGGTTTTGTTTGGTTAAAAATCAAGAGAATGAGGGAACTTGAAGATTTGGTCTTCCTTAAGGTAAGAGGGAGATTAACCTCACCAACTAAGTGTTGGTGGTGACGAGATGGCTTTGTATAGTGAAAAATTCATAAAGGTTTATTCACTTGTTGTTTGATGCTTCTTTGTTGGTGATTGTGGTGTTTATGATTTTGTATTTATGGTTGCATGTGTGATGGTATGAATATAGCTTTGATAATATGCTTGTATGTATAATTTTGGAAGCATGCAAATGTATATGTAATTTAGGATGTGAAAAACATGTTGGAAAGATTACATGAGAGTTCCAAAGAGCTTAGAGGCACACGGCTTTACTACTTTCAAGAGGACCAAGAGTCCTAAAATTATGGTTTTAAATTGATGATTAAAGGTTCTATGACAATAAAATTAATTAAGAGATTTTACAAGGATTTAGAGTGTTAGAAAATAAATTACAATGAATTTTGAAGTAAGAATGAAAATTCGGCCAATATGTCAAATTTTGTTATTTAAGATCCAAAAATATTTTACTCAGTGTAGAATTAAGAGTTTGATAGTAAGAATTCATTTTAGTAAGTTTGAGAATTTAGAATGAAAGTAATTTGATTTTTAGAGTTAAAATTGGCTTACTAAGCTATGTAGTAAAATAAGTGTAAATACTTGAAGTTTTCTATCGTATAGCTCACCCTATGGGTTTGAAGCGCGTTGAAAAAATTTGAGCTTTAATATCTTAAATAATGTAAAGAATTACTATTTTCTGGGAAACAGTAAAAATACTGGTTTTTAGAGAGACTATATTGCAAATATTTTCTAAAAGAGGGACTATATTGTAAATATTTTCTAAAAGAGGGACTATGTTGTAAATATTTTCTAAAAGAGGGACTATCTTGTAAATATTATTTTATAGAGGGACGATTATGTAAATATTAAAAATAAAGTCAATTTTTGGTATTAAATGAGGAAAGTCATATTTTTGATTTAAAACATGTTAGAAATATTTTTGGTGATTGAGAGTACATTGAAAAATCAATACGTGATTTGAAAATATGACAGAATTGTTGCGCGATTGAGAAAATGTGAAAATATGATTACCCGATGAAAATACAGTAAATATACTGTTAAACTAATATGTGAACCCTGAATATGAAATAATGAATTTGAACTGAGAATGGTGCATTGTACATGGATTGGAAAGGTCCGATGGACTGAATAAGGCTAATTGCCTAGGAGAGAATACACCTCTTGAGTGGGTGCGATATGCGTAGTGCAAGTCACTTGTTGACTTTGGGGGCATTGGGGTGTGGGTTGTCTATAATAGGCAGTTGGTAGCTCTTTTGTACTGTGAGTTTGACTGATGCAACACACCGATAATCCTGACCGAGACACTATTCTTAATCAAGATCTGATAAAGACTATAGTGTATATGCTAGATGTGCAAATACATATGAGAATTGTAGCACGTGGTCTGAGGCATGTTGGTACAGACAGATCTTTTCAATCACTTTCTCCGACCTGAGTTTTAGCTCTATGGAGTAGGAAATTGAGTCTATGTGTACATATATAATTATTGAGTATTGATATTAATATGATATTTGAACTATTGAATATTTGGAAATATTGAGGGCATGATCGTAATTATTGCTTATTACATATATTGTGATGATAAATAATGTTGATGGCATGATTATAATTATGGTAGGATATATCTGTATAATATATTGTGTGTGTTTATCTCCGTCCTACCATGCTAGTATTGGCGTAGGTGATCTCACCTCTTTGTATGCCTATTTTGTATTGTATTTATATTTGTAAAGACGTTAAGCAAAGAATTGAACAAGAAGGTAAAGAGGAGCAGATTCCCGTGGAGGAGGCTGAATTCTGAGAAGATGGCGATGCCCAGTTTCTTAGGATATATATGGTTGCAATTTCGCGGAGGACCGGAAGTGTGGCACGTTGACCTAGATAGATAGCGTATTTTCTATATAGGAGACCTGAATATTATCTTAAGTAAGCTTTATCTAGGGAACCCTTATTTTAGTGTAAATATTAATGTACACTTAGAGTTTCCGTTGTCCATTAGGCAGTACTGGGGAGCTTACTACCGTACTCTTAGTGCGATTAGTATAGTGTCGTCTGTGCGGACACCTTTCCGTAGGACTTCACGTCAGTTTGGATTCCTCCCTGCTGAGGAATCTAAGGAGGACTCGTCTGAGGGTTCTACTATTTAGTAGTACTTGGGCAGTATGCTAGTTTAAATAATGTTCAAATACTTTAAGAACCTGGTCTGTAAATATTTAAGTATGACAGTATTAAGACTTGTGTATATATGATGTAAATTATTTATGATGATATTGTAATATTTCTATTTTTTGCTAAGTTTATCTTATTAATATTAAGAAATTTTAAAACTCGTATTTACACTACAAAGCATATATTATAATAAAGCAGTAATTTGGTAATTAAGTAACATAAATTTGACACCCTACGGTAGGTGTTACATTAGTTGGTATCAGCGCCCAAGTTAGAGTCTTTTTGGGTTTGTGGTTAGGTCTGTCTTGTTTAAGTTGTGCGATTCTCTGTGTTTGTTTCCGAAAGAAAACAATATTGTTTGAAGATTGACTTTCACTCTTCTATGTGTTGTTCAGATTGATTTGAGAAAACATAATGGCTGGACGAGGAAGAGGACGCATGAATACTAGAGCAGGATTTGAAAATGTGGGCGACGATAACCAAAACATGGCTGCAGCTGTAGTAGCAATGCAACGGATGGCTGAAGTTGTTGTGCAGCAAAATCAAAGAGCAACTGAAGATGCTCAGAGTTTGTCAGAATTTCATATAAAACAATCCACCGAAGTTTAATGGAGAATTTGACCCAGAGAAAGCTGATCTATGGATCAAAGAATTAGAAAAGATATTTGAAGGTTTGGGTTGTACTGATGAGCGAAAGCTTACTTTTGTAACTTTTGTGTTAGTGGGAGATGGAGAAGCTTGGTGGGCGGGAGCCCGGAGATTGATTCAAGCTGAGGGAAGAGTTGTGATGTGGCAGCTCTTTAAGCAAAAATTTCTGGGGAAGTATTTTCCAGCTAGTGTTCGTCGTGCTAAGGAGATGAAATTCCTTAGTTTAAAGCAAAGAGTGATGTCTATAAGTGAATATGCTGCAAAATTTGAAAGCTGTTCTATGTTTTCAAGGTATTTTCAAATGCACCCAGATGAGGAATGAAAGTGCAGAAAATTTGAAGAGGGGTTGAGATTTGATATTAAGCGAGCAATAACAACCGTGGATATTGACCAGTTTCTAGTATTGTTGGACAATTGTCGAAAGGTTGAAGAAATTGATCATCAATGTGAGGCAAGGAATAGGAACTTTGGACTTACACGGTTCCAAAGGGGAAAGAGTGGCGGTGGCAACCATTATTAGCAGACATCTTATACCAAACCAGCAGGAGGTCAGAATCGACAACAATCTTTTAGCGGAAGTTCTAGTGGCAGTAAAGCGAGTCAAACTGGAACTTCTACACTTAAATACTTCAAGTGTGGAAAAAATCATCTCACCAAAGATTGTCAACATAAAGGGGTTATCTGTTATAGATGTGGAAAGCCTAGACATTTTTCCAGAGAATGTGATCAATTGAAGGTGGAACCATCAGTGGGAAGTGTTCATACGGCGAGGCCACAGGCAGCTGGTCCTGTGTATACCATGAGCGGGGAAGAAGCCACAAAATCTGAGGACTTGATTATGGAGGAGTGTGCCATCGAAGGTAATCCTTTAACAGTGTTATATGATTCGGGAGCAATACATTCTTTCATTGTATGTGATTGTGTGGAGCGTTTGGGATTGACTGTGACTACATTGCCTTATGATTTGAGTGTTGCTACTCCTACTGATAAGCCTGTGATAACTACAAAAGTATGTTTGAATTGCCCTGTATGTGTTAGGGATAGAATCTTTTATGTGGATTTGATTTGTTTGCCTATTTCCAATATTAATGTAATCTTAGGAATGGATTGGTTGTCCTCTAACCATATCCTGATAGATTGCTCCAGTAAGACGTTAGTTTTTCCTGAGGTTAAGGATTCTAGATTCCTAATGGCTACTCAAATAGAAGCTTGTTTGAAGGAAGGAGATCAGGGGTACTTGTTGATGTCATCTTTGGAGGTTCAGTGTGAAGATTGTTGGTGTATGCCCTAGAGGCCAATACATTTTCTGTATTTACATACATTCTATTATGCTATTTTTATATATGAGGCATTTCATTTATTGTGTTCTTTTTGATAAATATAATAAAGTCCTTAGAATAGTAAGTTTGATGCCATAGGACATCAAGTGGATGACTTGATCGTGAGATCCTTTTCGTTACAACACTATTCTTAAATGTCCCTAGTCAAGTATTATTGTTAATTAGGACAACAATAATATATTGAGACTAGTATGTGCATAGATTGATGACCACATCTCACGGGTCATGGATATGAGATATCAAGTCTTCACATGGGTACATATTAGAGTAATGATGTACTGGACTAACCCACCATGAGAACGCTACATGGATCGTTACGTGAGTGTCATAAGCGATTCTCATAGTGACAATGGTGTTTGTGGTCCTTTGACCTAAAATCACTACGATTCCTACATGAGAAGTTGTGTGTTTTAATGCCATCAAACGTCATCTGTAACAAGGTGATTATAAAGTTGGTTATTGGACATATCGCGAATCATGCAGAGGGATGTGAGTGACCTAGATGGGATTTGTCACTCCTACATAACAGGAGCAATATCTTTGGGCCCCCTAATTGAGTGAGACTGCGAAATGCATGGCCATGCTCAAATGAGTCAATATGAGATATTGATCTCATTTGTTATTACAAAGTCTACTCGAATATCAGGAAACGAATGATTGGACTATATAAGGGTGACGCATTCCATGCCTTGTGTTCAATCTAGATATCTTAACAAAGGGACTAAACGACACGGAAACATTGGTCACGGAAAGGTTATGTCAAATCACTGACATTCTTATTACTTGGGTAGCAGCGATGTGTTGCTAGATACCACTCACTGCTTGTAATATTAAAATGAGATTTTAATATTACAGCCAACGTAATAAGAACCTGCAGGGTCACACACATAGAGCAGACTAAAATTGGAGAAATGGATCCAAGTTGGACTCGGATTCAAATATGGGCTAGACTCATAACAGATGGGTCTAGGGTTGCACAGCTTACCTTGCTGCTGCTCACACTCACTTAAGGCAGTCACTATTATAAATAGTACTATAAGGGGGCTGCTAATATATACAATTCAGAACCCTAGCCGCACCTACAGAAAAGTGAGTGAGTGAGCGACAGGTTTATTCTCTTCTCTACGCAGCTAGCACTGTGTGAGAGATGTGAGGCTTCTCTTTGCAGACGTTGGACGTTCATGAGTCTGTTCGTGTGGATACCGTAGAGACATCGTTTCTATTACAGTGTTGGTGATTCACGCTTCAAGAGGTAAATCATTTAAAAACTCGGATTATGGCTTTTTCGTATGGATCCTCGGTGGGAATCCCTGTTTTTCGCTGCGTAATGTATCCGCAAAAATTCCCAACAAAGATGTCTTGAAGGATATTTTCGTAGTTAATGAATTTCCTGAGGTATTTCCTGAATATATACCTGGACTACTGCCAGAAAGAGAAATTGACTTTTCTATTGATTTAGTACCTGGAGCTGGACCTATATCTATGGCGCCTTACAGGATGTCGCCAGTAGAGTTGGCAAAACTTAAGAAACAACTGGAGGACTTGTTAGAAAAGCAATTTGTGAGACCAAGTGTATCACCATGGGGAGCTCCAGTATTGTTGGTAAAGAAGAAGGATGGGACTCTCGTCTATGTGTAGACTACTGATAGTTGAACAAGAATATGATTAAGAATAAATATTCACTTCCAAGAATCGATGATCTGATGGATCAATTGCAAGGAGCTGTAATATTTTCCAAGATTGACTTACGTTCTGGTTATCACCAGATACGTGTGAAGGCGGAGGATATTCCTAAAACTGCGTTTCAGACACGTTATGGGCATTATGAATATCAAGTGATGCTGTTTGGTGTGACTAATGCACTTGCCATATTCATGGACTTTATGAACATGATTTTCTGTTTGTACTTGGATAAGTTTGTTGTTGTCTTTATTGATGACATTTTGATTTATTCTCGAAGTCAGGAGGAACATATTGAGCATCTCAGAGTGGTTCTCCAGATTCTGAAGGAGAATAAGTTGTATGCCAAGTTGTCCAATGTGAATTTTGGTTAAGCGAAGTTCAATTTTTGGTACATGTCATATCGGAGGAAGGAATTGAAGTTGATGCTTCAAAAGTGAAAACAATTATTGAATGGGAAATGCCGAAGACTGTATCGGAGATCTATAGTTTTATCGGATTAGTCGGTTACTATCGACAGTTTATTGAGAGGTTTTCAAAGATAGCAGGACCTCTTACCCAACTTACATGAAAAAATCATCCGTTTGTATAGAATGATGCATGCGAAGAAAGTTTTTAGGAGTTGAAAAGATGACTGAATACTTCACAGGTTTTGACTCTACCTAATCCGAATAAACCTTTCGAAGTATATTGTGATGCTTCGCACCAAGGATTGGGTTGTGTACTTATGCAGAACTGTAAGGTTGTAGCGTATGCATCGAGATAGTTGAAAGTGCGTGAGAGGAATTATCTGACTCATGATTTGGAGTTGGCAGCTTTAGTGTTTGCGTTGAAAGTATGGAGACATTTTCTTTATGGGGCAACGTTCACTATTTTTAGTGATCATCGAAGTTTGAAGTATCTGTTTGACCAAAAAGAGTTGAACATAAGACAAAGGCGTTGGCTAGAGTTTCTGAAGGACTATGACTTTCAGTTACATTATCATCCCGGAAAGGCGAATGTTGTAGCAGATGCTTTAAGTAGGAAAATGCTTAATGCTTCTGTTATGATGATTAAGGAGAAGGAACTGATAGAAGAATTTTGGGACATGCGTTTATCTATGAAATTGACACTGGGGAAGATGTGTTTAAACATGATCACCATTTCAAATGATTTAATGGATAGAATATGAATAAGACAAAACAGTGATCAGTATTTGCAAGAAGCAAAGGAAGCAAGGAGTCAAGGAGCAATATTGGAATTTAGCGAAGGTGCTGATGGAATTCTGAAGTTTAAAAGAAGAGTTTGTATGCCAAACGATTCAGAACTTAAGAGATTGATTTTGGATGAAGCTCACAGGAGTAAATTGAGTATGCATCCAAGAGCCACAAAGATGTATTAAGACTTGAAATGGCTATACTGGTGGTAAGGAATGAAGAAGGATGTCGCTGAATATATATCATCCTGTTTAATTTGTCAGAAGGCTAAGGTGGAACACCAAAGACCATTGGGAATGTTACAACCTTTGCCTATTCTTGAATGGAAATGGGATGACATAGCAATGGATTTCGTAACAAGACTACCAAAGACTCAGAAAGGTCATGATTCTATCTGGGTAATTGTTGATCGGCTTACAAAGTCAGCGCACTTTTTGTCGATTAATATTAAGTACTAAATGGAAAAGTTGGCCCAAGTGTACATCAATGAAATTGTTAGACTTCATGGTGTACCATCCAATATTATTTCTGATCGAGATCCACGATTTACATCAAGGTTTTGGAGTAGTTTTGTAAGAAGCGATAGGAACAAAGCTATGTCTAAGTTCTGCTTACCATCCATAAACAGATGGTCAGTCAGAAAAGACGATTCAGTCAGTAGAGGACTTGTTGAGAGCTTGTGTTCTAGAACAAACTGGTTGTTGGGATGACTTTTTGCAATTGATAGAGTTTACGTACAACAACAGTTTTCATTCGAGCATAGGGATGGCACCCTATGAGGCATTGAATGGGAGATGGTGCAGAACACCGTTATATTGGTATCATGATGGTGAAAGTGCGGTTGTAGGACTAGAATTTGTACAACAGACAACTGAGAAAGTGAAGATGAATCAAAACAAGATGAAGATAACTCAGACTCGATAAAAGAGTTATGCTGATAAAAGATGAAGACTGCTTAAGTTTGAAGAAGATGACCATGTGTTTTTATGTGTGACACCTATGACTAGAGTTGGATGAGTGATTAAGTCAAGGAAACTCATTCCAAAGTTTATCGGGCCATATCAAATACTTCGTCGGGTAGGTCCGGTAGCTTATCAGATTGCATTACGACCTTTACTATCAAATCTTCACAATGTATTTCACGTATCATAACTACGGAAATATATTTCTGATCCTACTCATGTTATCGAACAAGACACTGTATAATTGAAGGAAAATTTAACCTATGAAACTTTTCCAATCAACATTGAAGATAGAAGGACAAAACAACTTCGAGGTAAGGAAATTGCATTAGTTAAAGTAGTTTAGAACGATGTAAGCGGTGAAGATACATGGGAGTTGGAAGATAAGATAAAAGAGCAATATCCATATTTATTTTGAGGGTATGAGATCAAGTTTCGAGGATGAAACTTCTTTTTAGAGGGGGAGAGTTGTAACACCCCAAATTTTGGCTATGTTATAATAATGGCTAAATTGTAATGTTTTGTGTTTTTTGTGTTACAAAAAATTATTTTGACCATTCTGAGACTGTTTTTGATCATTGTGTGAGATTTGCTTTGAGTCAGGAAAATAATAATTTTTGGGTCGGAGAAAATCTTATTTGATTTATTCGGAGATGGGGGATCTTACTAAACCCAAATCTGAGATACACAGAAATGAATTTTTTAATTTTTAGAATTTATCTGTGAAATAAAAATATTTCACTGAAAATGATCTGCTATTTTATTTATAGCAGGTTTTGCTATAAATTATTAGACCCGATATATTTTAATTGATAGAAAATGTACTTAGAACATTTTTTGTAACCTAATTTAAAATGAACCAATAGAAACAAGTCAAAAATGATGGTTGGGCTTTTCTAACCAATAAGAAAAGGTCTAAGATGAAATATTTGACTAGTTACAAAGTAACTAAATAAACCTAATTTAGTTACCTAAATTGCCTAATTAAGTAACTAAATGAACTAACCTAGTTACTAAATAGTTAGAACATAGTTACTAGGTAAATATCCTAAAACTATCTAGAAGCCATGACTAGGCATGACATATGCAACGACCTATTTAACTAGTTAGCTATGTAACTCGATAGTTAATCAAGTAACTAGAAAACCTAATCTAGTTAGTTGTTATTTGATTAAAGAGTAACTAGAACAAAATTGAAAACAAACTTGGTTACCTTTTCCTATAGAGCCACATGGCCAAAGAGCTTCTCCAAGCTTCTTGAATACTCTTGTATGACACTTTGATGACCTAGTGATGACCATAGGCCATGTGATGCTTAATGTGAACACAAATGTGATATTTTACTATCATAGTTATCTTATAATTTCCCTATACTACCCACACAGTTTTGACTCTCTAAATTTACTATCCATTTTCATTTTCTCTCACCTAAAACCTAAGCTTTCATCTTTTCTCTCCAAACACTCAAGAACACAAGAACTTTTCCCTTTCTTTTTCTTCTTGGAGTTTCGGCCAGCCACCCTAAATACTAGTTCCAATATTCTATAATTTTACTTCTTTACACTTTCTAGATCTAAACCATATTCTAAACACTTTTGATTTAGAAAGTTTTGTCAAAATCCTACTCCAAGCATCTCAAAATTCAAACTTTGGTTTACTACTCGAAAAGTAAACTTTTGATTCTTTGATTCTAAATTAAGTTTTTAATTTTCTAGGCCATGATTATTCCATGGTTCTTTGTTATTAAGCCTTGTTTGTGATTTTAGTAATTGTCTAAGAACTTTTAGGGTTTTGTTTAGTTCATATGAAATCAAGAGAAGGAGGGAACTTGAAGATTTGGTCTTCCTTAAGGTAAGAGGGAGATTAACCTCACCAACTAAGTTTTGGTGGTGAGGAGATGGTTTTGTATGGTGAAAAATCCATAAGGGTTTATTCACTTGTTGTTTGATGCTTCTTTGTTTGTGATTGTGGTGTTTATGATTTTGTATTTATGGTTGCATGTGTGATGGTATGACTATAGCTTTGATAATATGCTTGTATGTATAAATTTGGAAGCATGCAAATGTATGTGTAATTTAGGATGTGAACAACTTGTTGGAAAGATTACATGAGAGTTCCAAAGAGCTTAGAGGCACACGGCCTCACTACTTTCAAGAGGACCAAGAGTCCTAAAATTATTGTTTTAAATTGAGGATTAAAGGTTCTATGACAATAAAATTAATTAAGAGATTTTATAAGGATTTAGAGTGTTAGAAAATAAATTACAATGAATTTTGAAGTAAGAATGAAAATTTGGCCAATATGCCAAATTTTGTTATTTAAGATCCAAAAATATTTGACTCAGTGTAGAATTAAGAGTTTGATTGTAAGAATTCATTTTAGTAAGTTTGAGAATTTAGAATGAAAGTAATTTGATTTTTAGAGTTAAAATTGGCTTACTAAGCTATGTAGTAAAATAAGTGTAAATACTTGAAGTTTTCTAACGTATAGCTCACCCTATGGGTTTGGAAGTGCGTTGGGAAAATTTGAGCCATAATATCTTAAGTAAAGTAAAGAATTACTATTTTCTGAGAAACAGGAGAATTACTGATTTTTAGAGGGGCTATATTGTAAATATTTTCTAAAAGAGGGACTATATTGTAAATATTTTCTAAAAGAGGGACTATATGTTAAATATTTTCTAAAAGAGGGACTATGTTATATATATTTTCTAAAAGAGGGACTATCTTGTAAATATTATTTATAGAGGGACTATTATGTAAATAATCAAAATAAAGTTAATTTTTTGTATTAAATGAGGAAAATCGTATTTTTAATTTAAAACATGTTAGAAATATTTTTCACAATTGAGAGTACATTGAAAAATCAATACATGATTTGAAAATGCGACAGAATTGTTGCGCGATTTAGAAAACGTGAAAATTTACGTGATAAAAATATAGGAAAGATATTGTTGAACTAATGTGTGAACCCTGAATATGAAATAATGAATTTGAACTGAGAATGGTGCATTGTACATGCATTGAAAAGGTCCGATGGACTGAATAAGGCTAATTGCCTAGGAGAGAATACATCTCTTGAGTGGGTGCGATATGCGTAGTGTAAGTCACTTGTTGACTTTGGGGGCATTGGGGTGCGGGTTGCCTACAATGGGTAGTTGGTACCTCTTTTGTACCGTGGGTTTGATCGATGCAACACACCGATGATCTTGACCGAGACACTATTCTTAATCAAGATCTGATAAAGACTATAGTGTATATGCTAGATGTGCAAATACATATGAGAATTATAGCACGTGGTCTGAGGCATGTTGGTACAGACAGATCTTTTCGATCACTCTCTCCGACCTGAGTTTTAGCTCCATGGAGTAGTAAATTGAGTCTATGTGTATATGCATAATTATTGAGTATTGATACTGATGTGATATATGAACTATTAAATATTTGAAAATATTGAGGGCATGATCGTAATCATTGCTTATTACATATATTGTGATGATAAATAATGTTGATGGCATGATTGTAATTATCGTAGGATGTATCTGTATGATATATTCTGCGTGTTTATCTCCATGCTACTATGCTGGTATTGGCGTAGGTGATCTCACCTCTTTGTATGCCTATTTTGTATTGTATTTATATTTGTAAAGACATTGAGCAAGGAATTGAACAAGAAGGTGAAGAGGAGCAGATTCCCGTGGAGGAGGCTGAATTCTAAGAAGATGGCGATGCCCAGTTTCTTACGATATATGAGGTTGTAATTCCATGGAGGACCGGAAGCATGGCACGTTGACCTAGATAGAGAGTGTATTTTCTATATAGGAAACCTAAATATTATCCTAAGTAGGCTTTATCAAGGGAACCCTTATTTTAGTGTAAATATTAATGTACACTTAGAGTTTTCGTTGTCCATTAGGCAGTACTAGGGAGCTTACTACCGTACTCCTAGTGCGATTAGTATCGTGTCGTCTGCGCTGACACCTATCCGTAGGACTTCGTGTCAGTTTGGATTCCTCCCTGCTGAGGAATCTGAGGGGGACCCATCTGAGGGTTCTGCTATTTAGTAGTACTTGAGCAGTATGCTAGTTTAAATATGTTCAAATACTCTAAGAACCTGGTCTGTAAATTTTTAAGTATGACAGTACTAAGACTTGTGTATATATGATGTAAATTATTTGTGATGATGTTGTAATATTTCTATTTTTTGCTAAGTTTATCTTATTAATATTAAGGAATTTTACAACTCGTATTTACACTACAAAACATATATTATAATAAAGGGGTAATTTAGTAATTAAGTAACATAAATGTGATACCCTACGGTGGGTGTTACACTTTATGAATGATAAACTATAGAATTGATTTAGGAAATGATGGTGATCCTAAATCTAGATCTAGGAAATGCTGATGATCCTAAATACGTATCCTTGGAAATGATGGTGATCCTTTGGATGCCTTAGTTTAGATATGATCTAGGAAATGACGATAATCCTAGATTTGATATATGTATCCTTTGGGAATGACAATGATCCTTTGGATATTTAGCTCGAGAATTGTGGGAGATGATCCTCGATATGGAAGAATCCTAAATTCTCAGTGTGAGATTTCTCAAAAGTTTCCTTATCATAGATGTGAATTGTAGGAGATGATCTCGATTGGGAAGGAAATCCTAAATTCCTAGTATAAGTCTTCCCGAATAGTTTCCTCATCAATAAGGCCAGGGTTACCGGTAGTGTGAGAAAGTAATATTCCTTCCCTATCAAGAGATACAAGGAACCAGGTTCTTGGGAATCATGAGCATTGACATACGATATTTGATGAGCATTGACATACGGCATTTCAAGAGCATTGGCATTGCACTAAATAAGCATTTCTATATCATCAAAGAGTTGTTAGCTACGTATATGGATCATGGATTTGCATTGTAAATGTTCACATAAAACAGTATGTGAATGTTCTAGTAATAGTGAGTTGTGACTCATGATTGGTTCAGCTACTTGTTGTACTCCATAATCTATTGGTATTGAGTTGATTCATTATAAATGGTTGATATGAGAAATCGAACCATAGTCATAATTGAATTTTCTGCCTTGGAAAGAGAAAGGAATAGTTTTGGCTTTTGCATATTTTTATATGGAATTTATATTATTGATTTAATCCTCGAAGCAACTAGAGTTATTATGATGTCAACTTATATGTTAAAACTACTGAGGATTTTTGAATTCTCACTCTTTTGTTTTGTTTCCATGATAAATCCAACATGAGATTCTTCCAAGGTGAAGAAATGAAGATGGTGACCTAGAGTAGACTTATTTACTCCTTGTCCATTGCTTTGTATTTGTAGTATTTGCAATGTATAAAGTTGTATGTGGTACATAGGCCTTTGGGGCTTAGTTTGTACATTTTCAAACACTGATGTACTAGTTAGTTGTACTTGTTATATCAGTAAAGAATAACTTTTCAGATGTATAATATTCATGTACACATTACATTTCCCTCTCAAGGCTCTATATAATAACATGTATAGTTATTATTGAAGTAGTATGATGTATGTATGTCAGACATGATGTGCCTAATCTTGTTTACTCATGTATATTCCGAATATACTAGAGTATTAGTATTGGTGCGTTACACTTGCTCAGTCCATTCTTGGGCATAATTAGAGTAAATATTACATGAACAATTCTTTAGGGTAGAGATGAAAATAGGACTCATGAAGTTATTCAATGTGAAAAGAATATCTGATGAGTCCGTCGAGGATTACCTAACATGATTTAGGCAATTGAGGAGTCGATGTTATACTCCAATTCTGGTGTTGAAAATAGTAAAAATAACGATAGCTGGATTAGACTTTTTCATTAGAAAGAAGTTGGTGAATTAACAGTTTGTTGACATGGCCTAATTGGCCAATAATGCTCAACAAATTGAATGCCTTTAAGAGGAAAAATAAAAGTTAAGAAGATAGACTATGAAGGAGAGAATACATATGGTCCAATGTGATGAGCAGACTGAAGAGGCCTTAAGTCAAGAAGGAGTAATGGTGGCAAAATTACAAAAAAGGGCTACCTTATAGCTATAAATCTTTTAAGCTTGTCAAGGGCATTGGAAAGATGGGCTTTGTGGGTCACAAAACATACTCATTTGACATAACAAAGGCCAATCAAAATTTTGACCTATTATTAAAAGATAATAGTTAAAATATAAAGGGGACCATGTTATTCCACCTAGACATGAGATTAAAAATAGAAAATATTGCAAGTTTCACCATGATTTCAGGCATTCAACTAACAATTGCACTCATTTTAGGGATTTGATTTAGCACAACCCTAAGGAAAGTTAGTTAAAGTTTATCGAGAAGGAAAAATCGGCTATAAAGGTTGACATGGATCCCTTCGAGGTCTCTATTGGCTTTGTGGAGCCAGAAGTCCTATGTAATATGATTGGAATCGACTATGATGCTACAATCAATGTAGAGCAAGAATTATTGTCAAAATTGGATCTCTTAAAAATTGCTTATATGTACCTGCAACCAGAGGAGGCAATGATGCAGTTTCTCAGAAGGTTGGATAGTGAGGGACATATAGGCAAGATGTGTCTAACTCGTTGATTATTCTACAAAAAAGAAGTTGAAGCTAGCATAAAGAAACTTGTGCATATGGCAAGATCTTTACGTCAACTTATGGAGAGAGATACTTGCCAGTGAATGGTCAAACCTAGGACTAAATATTACCCAAAAGGTAAAATCGAGAAGGAGAGAGAAGTTGATGGGCAGAAATAGATGGTGAAGTTTGGGCCCTTTGCACCACCAGCTAGTACTATCAATACTAAGACATTGGTACCTAACCCTATTGCATCTTTAGGAAAATGGTAGGAAAACACCAAAGAGTATCGTATACAGTTTAGCTTATTGCCGGCCCAGATAGTGTATCAACCTCGTAACAAAAACAAAGGAGTCTGGAAACAACTATAGTTTCCTAGGGCCAGTTCTAACGGCCCTTATCAATGGCTTACCAGGCCAAAAAAATAGTGACGATAGAGAGAAAGGGTGCTGGATAGAAAATTCGTTGAACAAAAGCAATTAGCCAATTTTAAAGGAAATGAGGTTATCGTCAGAGTCAAATCTACTATAGTATAATAAGATTTTGTGAAAGAAAATTATGATGAAACTCTATCTGAAAGTCTCTAGACATCATTGTGACTAACGATGATATGAAATGAAGAGATAATCCTGAGGATCCTTGTAAGGAGAATGCCAAGATTGTACCAAAATATTCCCTAGCTAAAGAGAAGGCTAAACATTAGCATAGTTAAAAGATGGTTGCTGAGATCAATTGCTTGTTAGAGATATAATGATAGTAAAGAATATACTTCTGCATTTGATAGCGAACTAGATATGGAAGTGGATGACTTATTGGAAGATGAATTAACAAAGTTCTTGAAAGGGTCACATAAAGATAAGAGGATTCAAAAGAAGAATGTTGAAGTCAATTTAGTTTTGGTATTTCCATATGAGTATGAAGATTACAAGATTGTGGGCAACCCTAAAGAGGATTACAATAGTGATTCAGATGGTCCCTAGGTACTAGAGCAGTCTATTGTAATAGTGTTTTTCCCAAAAGGCAAATTTTGGCATGCCTTTAGAGGAAGACATGAACCATTTAAAACCTTTGCATATTAAAGTACATGTTGATGGGTGGCCTATAAAAAGGTGCAAACCAACGGAGGAGGTGTTGTTAACCTCATTCCAAAATTAATGTTTAACAAACTAAACAAAAAGCTTTATAAGTTAATGCAACCAACATAGTCATTACTAGTTTCAATGGGTGAAAGGCCCCATCAGAAGGAGTGGCGATGCTAACAATCAAGGTAGGAACGGTCGAAAGATCCACTTTATTCATGGTGGTTCCATCGAAATTGACCTTTAACAAGCTGTTATTAAAAGACTAGATATATGTAGTAGGGGGAATGCAACGCCCTAAGTATAATTACCTCACTAATTCCCAAACCTATGTTGAAATAATTAACCCAAGCATGTCACATATTCCTCTAAACCAAGCTAAAAGTGATTTTTTTTATTCGTTTATCCTTACTTATAATTTGTGAGCATACTACTAATAAGCCTTGTAAGGGATTGCTTTTCTTATTTTGGAATAAGCAAGACCGATTACCTTCCAAATTTACAAGTCCACTTATTAAGATTACCAGTCCATTATTAGTTCCATTTCAAGTTTACATGAGTGCTCTTTAGAGAACTCTAGCAGGTTTCATCGTGTAGTTGGAATTTAATAGTGAACTCTACCTAACTAATAATGAGAGGAGCTTTTATTATGAGAGGGTGAGATGAGTAAATCTTGACCATACAACCATGCATAGATGGTCGAGATTAAATGTTACTTAAAGGTCATGTGACCACTTAAAAATGTCACATGCATTAATATTTTAATCTTGACCATTCATGTAAGATTCAATAGTCAAGATTCACTCCTCTCACCTCTTACAATAAACATGCCTCTCACTAGATACGCTTCCTATGTGTATGTATGTGTGTGTGTGTGTGTGTGTGTGTGTGTGTGTGTGTGTATGCATTTTAAAAGTTAAAATGCAGGCATCAATACCTACAAATATAGTCATTTGTCTGGCCTTGGGCCATGTATACATACACCACAAAATATAACTACTACTACGACATTAGTGCCCCCTACACCATAACTATAATAGTCTAGATCAAAGTCCATGTTAGCTATACAGAAGTCCTAATAGGCACACATATAACTACCATACATGAATAAACTGATGTGGTATAATATATAACTCAAAACAACCACATCCTAAGGGTAGCCTATCACAAAAAGAAGTGCAATACTCCAACAACAATGTCAAGCAGGCAAAAACAAGATGATGACCCTCAGTGAGTAGCTTATGTACAATTGTACATTCATATAGACCATATATGAGTTGATTGTCGAGTCATACACCTACCAGCACTCTGAGGGCTTCCAATAGATCGATAATAATAAGATAATTAATTTGAAATAGTAAGGACTAGAATACCACTGAAACATAAACGGTGTGAGAATTCTAAGAATTCTCAGTATTTTTAACAAACAAGCGTCATCATGATGATTCCAACTGCTACAGGATTTTTGCAAACATTCACAGATAACAATTTAAGTGGCGTGGGCCTAAATAATTAATTATCCCTGAGACAGAGGTTTATTTTAATATTACAATCCATATAATTTACAGACTGGTTCATTATCAAATAAGGATAACATCACAAATCAACCATAAGAATAGTCCCAAAGCACAGTCTCATTCACAGAAACTCATAGAAGACAATTATTTATAATTAGAATAACATAGATATCCACAATAGTCAAGCAAATTCATATCTCTAATGCGCAATGCAATGCCAATGTGATGAATGTTTCTCTTGAATTAATGCAATGCAATGTCATAATTACTTTATACCTTATAGTGCCCATTTCATCAATACGACATCTCATTGTAATTAGCATTGGTAATGGCAATGATTTTGATGATAACAAACAAGAAAAAAAATGGCTGTGCTAAGATCAAGTCCCAAGGTTTTTCAAGTTTAGCTTATAGGACTTAGATCATGTGTAAAGGTAAATAGGAGTCACACTAAGCTCATATCTTGATTTTTATTTAATTTAATTCTCTTTGCAAAATCATGTTTTATACTTGTGAATATATTGTTCAAGTTTTAGCAAAATGGTTTTAGAAAGGTTGAAAAGGTTTTGGGAATCTTTGGTTGCAAAACCCTTTAGAAATCTTGTTTTCTTAACAAACTAATAACTAATTATCTGAGTTCAATAACTGGTTATTCGAAACCCAATAATTGATTATCTGAAAACCATAATTGGTTATTTGACAAGTCAGAAACGTGTCTTAATATTTTTAAAAGGGAATAACTGATTATGAAATACCCATAACCAGTTATTCACTAAGTCAGGAGCGTATCTTCATGTTTTTAAAAGCTCCTAACCGATTATGACATCTAAATGCTACAGTGTTTCTCGATGAAACTAATAACTAGTTATTCAAAATCAATAACCAGTTGTTGGAAACCAATAACTATAACATCCCAAATTTAATAGCAACAGTATAATCTGTATATACCATAGCAATTAGATTTAGGCATGCTGCTAATTGCTAAAATATTTCTAATATAACATAACAACATTATATAAGAAAATATGAGCCACAGACTAATGAAAATATATACATAACGTTAGTATTTCTCATAAATATAAACTATATACAAAACTACAAACTAGGCCTCTCAAGGCACAAATGATACATGTTTTCTAAAGAAATATAAAGCAGCACTATTCTAAGTCTTCTAGTTTCTGCTTTGTCTTCACTTTCCATAAGTCTTCTTCCTAGGAATCATTACGGAAACACAACATATGAGGTGAGAATCATATATTCTTAGTAGTTAAATCCACAAAAACATGTCATCATAACCATTCCAGTCATTTCAGGGAAAAACACAATTCTAAACTCAAGTCTCATACATATATAAACTAGAAAAGTGGCAAAAGCCAAAACCATGTCCTTTCTTATCCCGAAATAGATTCTTATTTTATAGGTTTGTATAGAAAACTCATTTTTCCATAAACAGTCTTCAAGTAGTCTTCACACTCACAAATCATTATCTCAAAGATCAGCAATTGCCCATACAATTGTCATGTCATGATTATGTAATGAATAGAAATCGCTCATACAATTGCCATGCTATGCCAAATTATGCCTGATGCTCATGTCTATGCAATAACTTAAACATTTAATGAATAATGTTATGACACCATTGTTCGGACACCCAATTCTATGGTAATGTCATGATATGTTATGAGCCTTGAACAAAATAAAGGAACCCAGTTCCACAAGTCCTAACCAAGCGTTGGAACCCAATTCCATAAGTCTTCTCTCCGAGTAGGGACTCATCATCTATGTAGTCTTCAACAATTTTGGGTAGTAACTACACGGTTTTCAACAATGATCACTATGATAGGAAGGATTGGTTACTGTCTCATTCAAAATTATATTTGATCATCAATAACGAGGACTCCATCCTCATCAACATAGTTATGAAAAATAATGATGCCAATTAATACTAACTAGCATGCCAATTGGTTTACATTCATAACTACAAGCATGAAATACAATGATGTCAATTATCGCAACAGATAGCATACCAATTGAATTACATCCATCATCTCATATATGAACAACAATGATGCTAAATATCATAATAATCACATACCAATTGATTTATATTCATCACACAAACACTTTAAATACTCCTATTAGAGCCGCAATACTCATTAAGAAGCATAAAAGAAGAATCTACACAAATAGGAAAACTCTATTGCATTAAACAAAGCTTCTTATCCATGGATGGAAGTGGCGCCTAGACGCTCTCCACCCACGCCGCAGTGTGAACATGGCAGGACAATGCCCTGTTACTTCTAAGCAGCCACACCTTGGCGCACCATTATGGTGCCGCGCCGTTAAGCTCTCTGCCTCACCCATGCCTCGGTGAGGTTCTTAGTCACGCTGCAACATGACCCTACGACAGAGAATTCTACAGAGCCACTGTTCCATTAGGAACAAGTGGCCTTGCAATGACTCAAACCTCCATCTCAAGTTATTTCCAACACCTCACAAGGTCTATAAACTTATTGCAACTCTCAAACAATTTTCAAAATCACTCCACATGAATCAGTGCATCATTCATCACCTTAAAAACCTAAAATCCATCTTTTAGCTCGAGTAGGTTATGAGTTTTTAAAAGATGAAAAATGCATCACTTGTAACATCCCAAACTTTCTATTTATTGAACAGTAATTTTGACAGTTAACAAAATTCTACTGTTTAGTGATTTCTGTGTACTCTAAAATTATTTTGAATATTCTGTCTGTATATCTGATCGTTTTGAGTAATTTGTTCCGTGTCAGAAAAATAATAATTTTTGGGCCGAAAAAATTTACGTAAGTTAATTTTTACTGTTTAGTCTTAATTAATTTATGTAATCTTATTTGATATTTGTGAATTTTCTAATTTTTGTGATTTTATGTGTGATTTTGAAATTTTAACTGTTTGTGGGCCCCATGAGGTGTATGTGGGCCCAAGTGGCCATACATGGGCCTAGGTGGGTCCCGCAAAGTGAAAATTTTTCTACGTATAAAAAGATTTGTACTGTTTAGAAGGAGACAGGGGATCTTACTAAACCTGAATTCGGAAACAATTTTAGAAAAATTTCATTTACTATATTTTGTACTGTATTTAATTATCGAATGATAAAAATAAAGTAAATATATTCTTTCATGAGGTTATAACAGATAAAAAATAAAATTCTATACTGTTAAGTCAATATTGGTGGTTTGGATTTCCACCATCGATTTAATTACCATTGAAAATTTAATCTTGATTTAATCAACGGTGGAGATTTGATCTTAAAATTAAATAGGATCAATTATAACCGTTGGATGGAAATTAAATCAAGAGTAGAGATTTAGTCTTATAAATGACTATGACCATTATCAACCCTTGGATGTAAAATTAATCAATGGTGGAAATGGATCATTAATGACCATTGGATTTGGATTTAGATCAGTGGTGGAGAATTGGTCATCAAGAATGACTATAACCATTTTGGACCCTTGGATGTAAAGTTTGAAGGTGTAATCTTGACCCTTCATTTTGGAGACACATTCAATGGTTAGGATTGCAAGCCAAAAATGATCCAATGGCTCAAATAAAGTCTTCCATCTATAACCTAAACCTAGTAACTATTTTTAATCCAAACCATTCTTTTAATCAATGGTTAGGATGGCTTAAAGTGATGGTTATGAAATTTATCACATTTGGAGTGCATGAAGAGGGGGGACGGTTTGGAGAAGCAAGGAAGAAGGGAGACAACTTTGTATAGGCTTTTTAGGCCAAAGAAAAGGACGAAGACAATAGCCAAGTGTCAAGACCATTTCCTATTGATCATTAATGATCATGTTTTTCAAACTTCACTTTACACTTCTCTCCAATGCATGCTACGGCAATATCACTTTGGAAGACCAAGAAAATTCATTTCTACACTTCATATTATCACTTCTTCACCTTTTCCACTTAAGCTTCAAGAACAAACCAAAGAAAACTCCATTCTCCCTCCCAAAAGAAGACCATTCGGCCAAGCACTCTAATTCTCTCCTCCATCACTCTTTGATTTCATACAACCTAGTTTCTTGAATCCTTACCTTATTCTAAACAACTTTCATGTTGAAGACTTTCTCTAAATCTTTCATCTTGAAGGACTTTTACTAAGATCAAGTTCTAAAGTTTTTGTTGGTGAAGTGTAAGGAAACTTCATTTATTCTTTTCTTTTTCATATTCTAAACCATGTTTGACCCATGGTTCTTCTTATTCAAGCTTGATATACTAATTTTCTTGTATTTGTTTCATGTTTAAGAACTTGTGTTGGTGGAGATCTTGTTCAAAACACAAAGCAACAAGGTTTTTGGTAGTTCTTCAAGAGGTAAGAGGGAGATCCATCTCACCAACCAAGCATGGTGGTGAGAGATAGTTTTATATTTTGTGGATGGTGAATCCATGTGAGAATTCATATCCATGGTCATGTAATAAGTTATGTGTGTTATGTGCTTTGATTATTTTTGCTTTTGCTTGATATGCTTTGTATGATTTACTTGTGTATACATGCTTAGTATGATTTTTATCTGTTTATATGGTATGCTTATAATATGCATGATGATATATGTTGAATATATTATGATGGATGTATGTTGAAATAAGCAAAATTTTGGCTCCAAAGGCCATGGAGGAGGTCATGGTTTTGAACTTCCAAGACTAAAGTTATTATTGAAATTTTTCAAGAACTATGGAGTTCATTTTTAGTCCTTGAACTAAAGTAAATTTCGGATAAGACATCAACCAATTTGGTGTTCACAAAATTATATTTTCATAAATAATAAAATTGAATGATTTGAGAAGTAAAGAAAATAAACAAAAGAGTTTGTTTTGTAAAGAGAATGCACACGATTTTTGGAGTTGAGTTTTCATGAATTTATTTTGTGTAGAAACAAGAATGGAATTTATTTAAGTTAGAAGAAAAATATTTCATGGTTCCAATGGCCATCTATATGGTTTTGATAATTTAGAAAAATGTTTTGATGTTATAAAATATAAGAATTTTCCAAAAAGGATTTTTGAAAAGGGAATTAAAGTGTTATCAAGTGGAATTTTCATAAATAAAAGAAAAGGGAGATTGAAAGGTGTTGAACTTCAAATTATTTTAAAGAGAATTAATTTTTAGAAGTGATATAGAAATATAAAAGAAAACGTTTCTAACTTAAATTTACTAATGTAGAATTTATTTATTGGGTTTTGGAAAACATTAGAAATTTAAAATTAGAAACAGTAATTAAATCAACTAAATGTGATTTTGTAAAATTAAATCAATAAAAAGTGATTTTGAGGAAATATATTATGGAAAAGAATTTTTTTTGACTAAGAATAGGAAGAAAATAAAGTAAGAAATTATATTATTGTAAGAAAAGTCTAAAATAATATTTTAAAGTTAAGAAATATTTTATGAAGGGTAAAAATGGTGAAAAATGATTTACGTAACTCAAAAATGTCATTTTTAAATTACGTGATTTGAAAAATATTAAAATATTTCTACGCAATTTTTAAAGCATTTAAATATTTTACACGATCGAAATGTTGTAGAAAAATCGCTATACGATTTAAAAATGAAAGAATATTTTTATGCATTTTAGAATACAGTCAAAAATTGTCACGCAATTTTTAAACGTAATAGAAATATTACAAATCGTTGTTTACATAATAAAATATTATGTGACCGTAAAAACGTGACAAAAATACTTTTTGAATGAGAAAAATGCAATAATATAAGGTTGTTATTAATTATACAGTAAAGTTTACAGTTCAAAATCAATATGTGAATACTGTACAAGAAATTGAGCAATTTGCCTATAATTGGTATAAATCCATTTTACGAACGTAAAATAGTATTTGAACTTTGTATGAGAAATTACGTGATTTACCTTTGGTTGGTAATTGGTGCATTACACATACATTGAAAAAGGTTCGATGGACTGTATATGGCTAATTGCCTAGGAGAAACGTACACCTCTTGAGTTGGTGCGATACGCGTAGTGTAGGTCACTTGTTGACCTTGGGGGCATCGGGGTGCGTGTTGCTCGCAATGGGTAGTTGGTAACTCTTCTCTACCGTGAGTTAGACCGATGCAACACACCGATGATCCGGACCGAGACACTATTCTTAATCGAGATCTGACAAAGACTGTCGTGTATGTGCTAGATGTGCAAGATATAATTATAGCACTTGGTCTGAAGCACGTGGTACCAGCAGATCTTTTCGATCAATTTCTCTGACTTGAGTATTAGCTCCATGGAGTAGGACACTGAGTCTATGTGCGCATGCATGAAACTGAGCATCTATATCTATATGATGGTGTTACTGTAATTATTTTGTGATTTAAACAGTGATAGTGACATGATGGTAATTATTATTTTACACTATGATGATGGGATAATTGTGATCATGATATGATAATTTTGCATGATATGTTATTTGTATTATCTCTGTGCTATCATGCTGGTATTGGCGTAAGTGATCTCACCTCTTTCTTTGTATATCTATATATTGTATTTATAATTGGGTGAAGATGTTGAAAAAGAAACGATACAAGAAGGAGAAGAGGAACTACTTCTCACATCAGGGAATGCAGAATTCTGACAGTATGACGTCAAGAGCCAGTTTCTTCGGATATGTACGTCTACAATTTCACGGAGGAGTTGGAGAATGGAAGACAAGTCCCGATGAGCGAGGACTTATTTACGAGGGGTACCTGACTGTTAGTATTAGTAGACTATTTCGTGGAGATCCATTTTTCTGTGTGACTATCTTTGCTTATATTGAATTTCCTTTGCATATCAGGCGACATTGGGATACTAGAAATTATGTCCCAACGGAAATCAAAGATAGTATCGTCACCGAACACTGTCCGTAGGGCTACTCGTCATAACGGATTCCTACCGCTGAGGAACCCGAGGAGGACCCGTCCGAGGGTCTTCTACTTAATTAAACTTAGGCAAGTTTGAATTCTGATATAAACTATGTGTGTAATTATTTAAGTGTGTTTATTATTCCGAGACATGGTCGTAATAAATAAACTGACAAAGACTTGTGTAATATGTATATGATGTAAATTATGTGTGAGGTTGTTGTATAATAGTTTTATTTTCCGCTAAGTCTATTTTATTGTTATCCATGAAGAAAGAAAAAAAAAATTTACAACTCGTATTTTTAACACAACATCCCATTTTATGACTATTGAGGGTATTTTGGGTAATAAAGTAACATAAATGTGAGACCCTACGGTGGGTGTTACATTAGTTGGTATCAGAGCCCAAGTTAGAGTCTTTTGGGGTTATGGTTAGGTCTGTCTTGTTTGTGTTGTGTGATTCTCTGTTATTGTTTTCTGAAAAAAAAAACAATATTGTTTGAAGATTGACCTTACTTTCTTTGTATTGTCCAGTTTGAGTAAAGAAAGTAATGACTGGATGAGGACGTGGACGTGAAAATAATAGCACAGATATGGAACTTAATGGGAATGATAATTTGAACATGGCTGCAGCTTTAGCAGCAATGCAGAGAATGGCAGAAGTGGTTGCACAACAAAATCAATGGGCTAATGAAAATGTGCACAGTTTGTCAGAGTTTCGAAGGAATAATCCACCAAAATTTCATGGAGAGTTTGATCCGGAGAAAGCTGAACTTTGGATCCAAGAACTTGAAAAGATATTTGATGGTATGGGATGTGCTAATGAACGAAAGCTTACGTTGGCGACCTTTATGCTGGTAGGAGATGGTGAACGTTGGTGGACAGGAACTAGAAGACTGTTGGAAGCTGAAGGAAGGATGGTGACATGGAAACTTTTTAAGCAAAAATTTCTGGAGAAATATTTTCCAGCAAGTGTGAGGCATATGAAGGAAATGGAATTTTTGAGTTTACGACAAGGATTGATGTCCGTTAGTGAGTATATGGCAAAATTTGAAAGTCTGTCTCAATTCTCGAGATATTTGCAGATGAACCCAGATGAGGGCTGGAAATGTAGGAAATTTAAGGAAGGATTAAAGCTGAATATTAAGAGAGTTGTATCGATGTTGGAGATTAATCAATTTCTAACTTTGATTGAAAAATGTCGTAAAGTTGAAGAGATTGATCATCAACGTGTGGTAAGGAATAAGAATTTTGGACCAGCAAGGTTCCAAAAAGGGAAGAATAATCAAGCAAATCGCTCTCAGCAAAAGCCGTATGTGAAACCGACAGGAAGTCAGACCAAGAAGCAATTTGTGGGAGGAAGTTCTAGCGGTAATAAGGCAAGTCAAGCTGGGACTCCTATTTGATGTTTCAAATGTGGGAAGGATCATCTCACGAAGGATTGTCAGCATAAGGAGGTTGTTTGTTTTAAGTGTGGACAGCATGGACATTTCTCCAAAGACTGTGATCAGATAAAGAAGGAATCCTCTGTGGGAGATGTTTGAACTGCAAGGCCACAGGCAAGTGGTCGTGTCTATACAATGAGCAGAGAAGAAGCTGCTAAATCTGAGGACTTGATAATAGAGGAGGGTACTATTGAAGGTAATCCTTTAACCATACTCTATGATTCAGGAGCAACACATTCTTTCATTGCATGTGATTGTGTTGAGCGTTTGGGATTGACTGTGACTACATTGCCATATGATCTGAGTGTTGCTACTCCTACTGATAAGTCTGTATTTACATCAACAGTATGCCTGAATTGTCCCGTCTGTGTTAGGGATAGAATCTTTTATGTGGACTTGATCTATTTGCCTCTTTCCAAGATTAATGTAATATTGGGAATGGATTGGTTGTCTTCTAACCATATCCTAATTGATTGTTCGAATAAGACATTAGTATTTCCTGAGGCTAAGGATTCTAGATTCCTAACAGCTATTCAAGTGGAAGCTTGTCTGAAAGAAGGAGATCGTGGGTATTTGTTATTATCTTCTTTGGAAGGGCAAAGTGATGATGTCTTGAAGGATATTTTCGTGGTTAACGAATTTCCTGAAGTGTTTCCTGAAGATATACCAGGACTACCACCGGTAAGGGAAATCGAGTTTGCCATTGATCTTATACCTGGAGCTGGACCGATATCTATAGCGCCCTATTGGATGTCGCCGGTAGAATTAGCCGAACTGAAGAAATAGCTAGAGGATTTATTGGAAAAACAATTTATGAGACCAAGTGTGTCACCTTGGGGAGCTCCAGTTTTATTAGTTAAGAAGAAAGATGGGACTTCACGTCTATGTGTAGATTATCGGCAATTAAACAAAATCACGATTAAGAATAAATATCCACTTCCAAGGATAGATGATCTAATGGATCAGATGCGAGGAGCCGCAATATTTTCTAAGATTGATCTATGTTCTGGGTATCACCAAATACGTGTGAAAGTGGAGGATATTCCCAAGACTGCATTCCGGATGCGCTATAGACATTACGAATATCTTGTGATGCCATTCGGTGTAACAAATGCACCAGCTATATTCATGGACTTCATGAATAGAATTTTTCGTTCATACTTGGATAAGTTTGTTGTCATCTTTATCGATGACATTTTGATCTATTCTCGAAGTTAGGAGGAACATGCTGAACATCTCAGGGTGGTTCTTCAAATTTTGAAGGAGAATAAGTTATATGCCAAGTTATCCAAATGTGAATTTTGGTTGAATGAAGTTCAATTTTTGGGACACGTGATATCAAAAGAAGGAATTAAAGTCGATGCTTCCAAGGTGGAGACAGTTTTGGAATGGGAAAGACCAAAGGCTGTAACAGAAATTCGTAGTTTTATCGGATTAGCTAGTTATTATAGACGGTTCATTGAGGGGTTTTCGAATATTGCAGGACCTCTTACCCAACTTACATGAAAGAATTAGCCATTCGTGTGGACTGACGCATGCAAAGAAAGTTTTCAAGAATTGAAAAGACGATTGACTACTTCACCAGTATTGATTCTACCTGATCCAAATGAACCTTTCAAAGTATATTGTGATGCTTCGTACCAATGATTGGGTTGTGTACTTATGCAAAACCGTAAGGTGGTGGCTTATGCTTCAAGGCAGTTGAAAATTCATGAGAGGAATTATCCGACTCATGACTTGGAGTTGGCAGTTGTGGTGTTTGCATTGAAAGTATGGAGATATTTTCTTTATGGAGCTACGTTCACTATTTTTAGTGATCATAAAAGGTTGAAGTACTTGTTTGACCAAAAAGAGTTGAACATGAAGCAGAGGTGTTGGTTAGAGTTTTTGAAAGATTATGATTTTCAATTGCAGTATCATCCCGGAAAGGCGAATGTCGTACCGGATGCGTTGAGTAGCAAAATACTTAGTGCTTCTGTTACGATGATCAAAGAAAAGGAGTTGATAGAAGAATTTCGGGATATGCGATTATTAGTGAAATTGACGCCGGGCAAGATGTGTTTAAACATGATCACCATTTCAAATGATTTGATGGATAGAATCCGTGAAGGACAAAACAGTGATCAGTATTTGCAAGAAGCAAAGAGCCAAGGAGCAGTGTTGGAGTTTAGTGAAGGTGCTAAGGGAATTTTGAAGTTTCAAGGAAGAGTTTGTGTGCCTAATGATCTAGATCTTAGGAGATTGATTTTGGATGAAGCTCACAGGAGTAAACTGAGTATGCATCCAGGAGCCACAAAGATGTACCAGGATTTAAAACAATTATATTGGTGGCAAGGAATGAAGAAAGATGTTGCAGAGTATGTATCATCCATTTTGGTTTGTTAGAAGGCTAAGGTGGAACATCAAAGACCTTCGGGAATGTTACAACCTTTGCCTATTCCTGAATGGAAATGGGATGACATAGCAATGGATTTTGTGACGGGACTACCAAAGACTCGGAAGGGTCATGATGCCATTTGGGTAATTGTTGATTGGCTTATAAAGTCGATACACTTTTTGTCGATTAATATTAATTCCTCAATGGAAAAGTTGGCCCAAGTGTACATCAGTGAAATTGTTAGACTTCATGGTGTACCATCCAGTATTATTTCGGATCGAGATCCAAGGTTTACGTCGAGATTTTGGAATAGTTTGCAAGAAGCGATGGGAACAAAGCTACGTCTAAGTTCTGCTTACCATCCACAAACAGATGATCAGTCAGAAAGAACAATTCAGTCTCTAGAAGATTTATTGAGAGCTTGTGTACTGGAGCAAACTGGAGGCTGGGATGAATTCTTACCATTGATAGAATTCACATACAATAACAGTTTCTATTCAAGTATAGGGATGGCACCCTATGAGGCATTATATGGGAGGCGATGCAGAACACCATTGTGTTGGTATCATGACGGTGAGAGTGCTATGTTAGGACCAGAGATTGTTCAACAGACAACTGAGAAAGTGAAGATGATTCAAGATAAAATGAGAATGAGTCAAACTCGGCAAAAGAACTATGCTGATAAAAGGAGAAAATCTCTTAAATTTGAAGAAGGTGACCATGTATTTTTGCGAGTGACGCCTATGACGGGTGTTGGACGAGTGCTTAAGTTCAAGAAGCTCACTCCAAAGTTTATCGGACCATATCAGATTTTACGTTGGGTAGGTCCAGTGGCATATCAGATTGCATTACCACCTTTTCTGTCAAATCTTCACAATGTATTTCACGTATCACAACTACGGAAATATATTTCTGATCCTACTCATGTTATCAAGCCAGACACAGTACAGCTGAAGGAAAATTTAACCTATGAAACTTTTCCAGTAAATATTGAGGATCGAAAGACAAAGCAACTTCGAGGTAAGGAAATTTCATTGGTTAAAATTATTTGGGATGATATAAGCGAGGAAGCTACATGGGAACTAGAAGAAAAGATAAAAAAACAGTATCCCTATTTATTCTGAGGATATGAAATCAAGTTCATCAAGTTTCGATGATGAAACTTTTGTTAGAGGGGGAAAGTTGTAACACCCCAAACTTTCTATTTATTAAATAGTAATTTTGACAAGCAATGTAATTCTCTTGTTTAGTGATTTCGTGTAACTGTAAAATTATTTTGAATATTTCATCTGTATATTTGATCGTTTTGAGTAATTTGTTCCGTGTCAGGAAAATAATAATTTTTGGGCTGAAAAAATTTACGTAATTTAATTTTTACTGTTTAGTCTTAATTAATTTATGTAATCTGATTTGATATTTGTGAATTTTCTAATTTTTGTGATTTTATGTGTGATTTTGAAATTTGTACTATTTGTGAGCCCCACGAGGTGTATGTGGGCCCAGGTGGCCATACATGGACCCAGGTGGGTCCCGCAAAGTGAAAATTTTTTTACATATAAAAAAATTTGTACTGTTTAGACGGAGACAAGAGATCTTACTAAACCTGAATTCAGAAACAGTTTTAGAAAAATTTCATTTACTGTACTTTGTACTATATTTAATTATCGAATGATAAAAATACAATAAATATATTCTTTCATGAGGTTATAACAGATAAAAAATAAAATTCTATACTGTTAAGTCAATATTGGTGGTTTGGATATCCACCATCAATTTAATTACTGTTGGAGATTTAATCTTGATTTAATCAACGGTGGAGATTTGATCTTAAAAGTAAATAGGATCAATTATAACCATTGAATGGAAATGAAATCAAGGGTAGAGATTTAGTCTTATAAATGACTATGACCATTATCAACCCTTGGATGTAAAATTAATCAATGGTGGAGATGGATCATTAATGACCATTGGATTTGGATTTAGATCAATGGTGGAGAATTGGTCATCAAAAATGACTACAACCATTTTGGACCCTTGGATGTAAAGTTTGAAGGTGTAATCTTGACCATTCATTTTGGAGACACATTCAATGGTTAGGATTGCAAGCCAAAAATGATCCAATGGCTCAAATAAAGTATTCCATCTATAACCTAAACCTAGTAACTATTTTTAATCCAAACCATTCTTTTAATCAATGGTTAGGATGACTTAAAGTGATGGTTATGAAAATTGTCATATTTGGAGTGCATGAAGAGGGGGGACGGTTTGGAGAAGCAAGGAAGAAGGGAGACAACTTTGTATAGGCTTTTTAGGCCAAAGAAAAGGATGAAGACAATAGCCAAGTGTCAAGATCATTTCCTATTGATCATTAATGATCATGTTTTTCAAACTTCACTTTACACTTCTCTCCAATGCATGTTACAGCAATATCGCTTTGGAAGACCAAGAAAATTCATTTCTACACTTCATATTATCACTTCTTCACCTTTTCCACTTGAGCTTCAAAAACAAACCAAAGAAAACTCCATTCTCCCTCCCAAAAGAAGACCATTCTGCCAAGCACTCTAATTCTCTCCTTCATCACTCTTTAATTTCATACAACCTAGTTTCTTGAATCCTTACCTTATTCTAAACAAGTTTCATGTTGAAGACTTTCTCTAAATCTTCCATCTTGAAGGACTTTTACTAATATCAAGTTCTAGAGTTTTTGTTAGTGAAGTGTAAGGAAACTTCATTTATTCTTTCTTTTTCATGTTCTAAACCATGTTTGGCCCATGGTTCTTTTTATTCAAGCTTGATATACTAATTTTCTTGTATTTGTTTCATGTTTAAGAACTTGTGTTGGTGGAGATCTTGTTCAAAACACAAAGCAACAAGCTTTTTGGTAGTTCTTCAAGAGGTAAGAGGGAGATCCATCTCACCAACCAAGCATGATGGTGAGAGATAGTTTTATATTTGGTGGATGGTGAATCCATGTGAGGATTCATATCCATGGTCATGTAATAAGTTATGTGTGTTATGTGCTTTGATTATTTTTGCCTATGCCTGATATGCTTTGTATGATTTACTTGTGTATGCATACTTAGTATGATTTTTATCTGTTTATATGGTATACTTATAATATGCATGATGATATATGTTGAATATATTATGATGGATGTATGTTGAAATAAGTAAAATTTTGGCTCCAAAGGCCATGGAGGAGGTCACGGTTTTGAACTTCCAAGACTAAAGTTATTATTGAAATTTTTCAAGAACTATGGAGTTCATTTTTAGTCCTTGAACTAAAGTAAATTTCGGATAAGACATCAACCAATTTGGTGTTCACAAAATTATATTTTCATAAATAATAAAATTGAATGATTTGAGAAGTAAAGAAAATAGACAAAAGAGTTTGTTTTGTAAAGAGAATGCACATGATTTTTGGAGTTGAGTTTTCATGAATTTATTTTGTGTAGAAACAAGAATGGAATTTATTTAAGTTAGAAGAAAAATATTTCATGGTTCCAATGGCCATCTATAAGGTTTTGATAATTTAGAAATTTGTTTTGATGTTATAAAATATAAGAATTTTCCAATAAGGATTTTTGAAAAGGGAATTAAAGTGTTATCAAGTGGAATTTTCATAAACAAAAGAAAAGGGAGATTGAAGGTGTTCAACTTCAAATTATTTTAAAGAGAATTAATTTTTAGAAGTGATTTAGAAATATAAAAAAAACGTTTGTAACTTAAATTTACTAATGTATAATTTATTTATTGGGTTTTGGAAAACATTAGGAAATTTAAAATTAGAAACAGTAATTAAATCAACTAAATGTGATTTTGTAAAATTAAATCAATAAAAATGATTTTGAGGAAATATATTACAGAAAAGAATTTTTTTTACTAAGAATAGGAAGAAAATAAAGTAAGAAATTATATTATTGTAAGAAAAGTCCAAAATAATATTTTAAAGTTAAGAAATATTTTATGAAGGGTAAAAACAGTGAAAAATGATTTACGTAACTCAAAAATGTAATTTTTAAATTACGCAATTTGAAAAATGTTAAAATATTTCTACGCAATTTTTAAAGCATTTAAATATTTTACACGATCGAAATGTGGTAGAAAAATCGCTATGCGATTTAAAAATGAAAGAATATTTTTACGCATTTTAGAATACAGTAGAAAATTATCACGTAATTTTTAAACATAATAGAAATATTACAAATCGTTGTTTACATAATAAAATATTACGTGACCGTAAAAATGTGACAAAAATACTTTTCGAGTGAAAAAAATGCAATAATATAAGGTTGTTGTTAATTATACAGTAAACTTTACAGTTAAAAATCAATATGTGAATACTGTATAAGAAATTGAGCAATTTGCCTATATTTGGTATAAATCCATTTTATGAACGTAAAATAGTATTTGAACTTTGTATGAGAAATTATGTGATTTACCTTTGGTTGGCAATTGGTGCATTACACATACATTGAAAAAGGTCCAATGGACTGTATATGGCGCATTGCCTAGGAGAAACGTACACCTCTTGAGTGGGTGCGATACGCGTAGTGTAGGTCACTTGTTGACCTTGGGGGCATCGGGGTGCGGGTTGCTCGCAATGGGCAGTTGGTAACTCTTCTCTACCGTGAGTTAGACCGATGCAACACACCGATGATCCGGACCGAGACACTATTCTTAATCGAGATCTGACAAAGACTGTCATGCATGTGCTAGATGTGCAAGATATAATTATAGCACTTGGTCTGAAGTACGTGGTACCAGCAGATCTTTTCGATCAATTTCTCCAACTTGAGTATTAGCTCCATGGAGTAAGACATTGAGTCTATGTGCGCATGCATAAAACTGAGCATCTATATCTATATGATGGTGTTACTATAATTATTTTGTGATTTAAACAGTGATAGTGGCATGATGGTAATTATTATTTTACACTATGATGATGGCATAATTGTGATCATGATATGATATTTTTGCATGATATGTTGTTTGTATTATCTCTGTGCTATCATGCTGGTATTGGCATAGGTGATCTCACCTCTTTGTATGTATATTTGTATATTGTATTTATAATTGGGTGAAGACGTTGAGAAAGAAATGGTACAAGAAGGAGAAGAGGAACTACTTCTCACATTAGGGAACGCAGAATTCTGACAGTATGACGTCAAGAGCCAGTTTCTTCGGATATGTACGTCTACAATTTCACGGAGGAGCTGGAGAATGGAGAACAAGTCCCGATGATGGAGGACTTATTTACGAGGGGAACCTGACTATTAGTATTAGTAGACTGTTTTGTGGAGATCTATTTTTCTGTGTGACTATCTTTGTTCATGTTGAATTTCCTTTGCATATCAGGCGACATTGGGATACTAGAAATTATGTCCTAACGGAAATCAGCATAGTATCGTCAGCCCGAACACTTGTCTGTAGGGCTACTCGTCATAACGGATTCCTACCTGCTGAGGAACCCGAGGAGGACCCATCTGAGGGGTCTTCTACTTAGTTAAACTTGGGCAAGTTTGAATTCTGATATAAACTATGTGTGTAATTATTTAAGTGTGTTTATTATTCCGAGACATGGTCTATAATAAATAAGCCTAACAGCACTTGTGTAATATGTATATGATGTAAATTATGTGTGAGGTTGTTGTATAATAGTTTTATTTTTTGCTAAGTCTATTTTATTGTTATCCATGAAGAAATAAAAAAAAATTTACAACTCGTATTTTTATCACAACATCCCATTTTATGACTATTGAGGGTATTTTGGGTAATAAAGTAACATAAATGTGACACCCTACGGTGGGTGTTACATCACCAAGCATACCACAATGCAAAAACAAGCCATCCTCAACTTCCACAACATGATTCAAGCCAAGAACACCAAAAACAACCCTTCAAACCCATTTCCTTCACCAAGCCAACTCATGAAACAAGATGTAGAAAATGGAATAATGAGTCAAAAATAAAGTTCCCCTACCTCAAGGTCTTGAAATTGGTGAAGGATTGGCTATGGAAGTCCCAAGCTCTCTTTCCTCTTCTTCTCTTCCTCTTTCTCTTCCTTCCTTTCTCTTTTGCTTTTTCTCCTCTGCTGTTGCTTCAAACCGAGAGAAAAAGGATGAGAAATGAGAAATATCTCATTTTAGCCTTAAATAAGCCAAGGTAGTAGAAAGAACACTTAAGTGACTTCCGTGTCTCACTTTGTCACTTAAGTGACTTACCCTAATTTCTGATCTGTTAAGAACACTTAGATTCCAACAAATCAAGTTTTCTAACTTCCAACAAGTTCAAATAAATCCTAAGATTCATCAAAAATCTAGTTTCGTCATTTACATATTCTTTCATATCTGCTGGTAGTTAATCAGACATTAAAACACACACTCAACATGCTCAAAAATACTAAACTAACTCCGATTAACCTCAAATTTCAACCACATATTCTTCCACACATTTATGACCTAGAAACAAATTCTCAATATTTGATTCCACTAACTATGCAGTTTAAGGCAATTCTGGGGCCAATAACAGCTATATTTCACACATAGTGCTACAACAAATTGGCTAAACGTGCTCAGAAGGCTACAAAATTACACAGGCATGTTAAGCAAGTATTATGTAACATCCTCTAAAAGATATTAGACTTATAAATAGTTACAGGGGTAGCTTAATACTTGCTTAATATGCTTGTTTAATTTTATGGTAATCTGAGTTAGTTTAGGTACTTTGTTGTAACCTAAAAGTGAAAAGTAGCTTAAATGACCCAAATATTGGCTTATCTAATGGAAATAGATATGGATAATTTATTTCTAAGTCACAAATGTGTATATTGTGATATGGTTAAAATTTGATAATAATTAGAGTTGGTTTGACATTTTTAAGCGTAATGATTGTATGTTTTAATGTCAAATTGACTAGTCACATATATGACAATTTATAATACTGGTGAAACAATGTTTTTAATGAATCTTAGTATTTATTTTAAAGTTGTTGAAACTTGAAAAACTTGAATTAGCAAAATCTAAGTGTTTTTAACAGATCAAGAAGTACTAGTGTGGTATCATAAGGCCATAAGCCTTCCACGATTTTCAGCCTCAATTATTGACCCTTATTTCATGATATTTCAAAATTTTTACATTGTTTCTCATTTTAACTCTCACGGCTAAACTAAAAACAGAAGAAGAAGAGGGAGAATGAGGAACAAAGGAGGAAAGAATGAAAAGGAAAATAAAGAGAAAAAGGAAGTCCAAGATCCAAGATTGAAGCTTGAATCACCACTCCTTGCAGCACCAAATGGTAGGGATTCTTGAGCTCAAACCATCTTTTCTTTCTCATTTCCATGTTTATGCTTGTTTGAGGTTTAATATGCCAAAATGAGATTTTGAGGTTTTTTGAGTGATTTTCTTGCTTGGATAAGTTTTAAGGATTGTTTATGACTTATTCATGATATGAGTTTGGGTTAGAAACTTAAAACTCTCCATTTGGACATTTAATGCTCAAAGTGAAAAAATTAGGATTTGGATGAGTGATTTGGTTCAAGAATCCAAAATTGATGAAATGAGTTGGTAATTAATGTTTCTTATATGTTAATGATCTTGTTAGGGACTTAAAATCACCTAGAAACCAATTTGGAGTGGTTGAATTTCGTGGCTTGCACCAATGGAACAATGTAGCCATCTATAGAATTCTGCAGATTTGCTGCTGGGTAATCAACACTTGGGGTTGTGTGCTCAAGTGCCTAATGCCCAAAGGTATTTTCTCTAGTTTCACGCGATGGGCATCCATGCACCTGTGGTACGCGCTTAAGCGCCCATCATCCTGTGAGTTTCACCTGTTGCACATGTTTGAGCGCCTAAGCGCTTGGCATGAAGCGCTTAAGCACGGAGACAGGGTAGAGACTAATTTTTAGCATGTGATGCTAATTGAATTCCTTACTTGATGAGATCATTTGTGCAAGTCCTTTAGGGTGTAATGAGACACTTTTAGGGATATTTCTTAGAGAGAATTATCAACTTGCATATGTTAAGAGTTTGGGAATTTTAGACATTAAAAGTGTGATAGAATGCCTATGTTAGTGTTTAGAACCTTGATCAACATGAGGTTGATTTTGAAATCACTTTTGAAGTGATGGGGTGAGGTGCTAGATATAATTCTTGTTAGTGACATGAATCTTACTTTCTTTGTGTAATAAGTTAGCTTGGAGTTCCATGGTTACTAGTATTGTATTATGATACCTTTACATGTTTTATTTTCAAAGTTGTCATTTGCTATTTTCCTATGTATTGCAACCTTAGATGGTGTGCACAACCATGTGGCCTGGGAAAGAGGTGTTGGATCTGATTTCTCCTAGCATTACTACTATGAAGGACAGGGTTCTCGGTGTATGGGTTAGTATTAGTACTCTCATCTTAGTGAGGGGAATGAGTCTACACATCACCAGGTAGTTTTAGGGTTTTTATGCCTATCCTACCCAGCATATACAAGAGAATGAGGTTCTTAGAAAATAAGTGAGTAACATGTGCTTTCAAAAACCAAAACTTGTACAAACATTGCATCATTATATTATTAGATGTTGTGTGAGCATAATAATATATCATACCATAAAACATTGTATTTGTTGATGACTGTATGGGCAATTATCCTGCTTAGTTACCTCGCTTGTTCGATGATGTTTTAGGATTGTATGGACGATTCTTTGATATTATTGATTCTCATATAATTTGTTACATAGTTTGTATGTATGTTTTCAGTTGGTTTATTTGTTGCAAATAAATAACTGCTACTTTTGGTATACAAATACAGAGAAATTTGTGATTTCTCACCCCTCTGTGTTTTCATGCAAATCCAGGTGAAGACCCTTCTACGAGAAAGGGCAAAAAGAAGAAGCAAGAGACTTAGTTTTAGTTATTTGATTCTTTATATACTAGTTAGTGTGTATTTACTATGCTTTTTAGTTTGTAAAAGTTTATATATTACAATATGGTTTTTTAGCCAGTGATGTATATATATAACCTTTTCTATCTTTTGTGGCTCTCTATAATGACTGCTTAGGTAATTATAATTTCATATTTTATGTATTTTTAGAAAGTGACATACTTGATACGATTTATCTTGAAATATTTCGATTATTTTATGATAATTCTATTCGGTTGTTACATTATGATATCAGAGCAGTTCATCCAGTTGAGCCGGGGTGTGGACTGACTATGCTTAAGTATGTTTATGAGTTCCTTTGTGTGTTGTGCATTTCTTTGTCTCTTGTATGAGATGTTTGATAGAACTGCATGACTTGCCTTTGGTATGACTGTTTTTAGCTACTGTTGAATGGTTACATGATTTTGAGACTGATCAGCTTGATATTTATTATTCTATGTGTAAAGAAAACTATAGTGTCTCCTATGCGAACCCGTTGGAACAAGAGCTCAGCCAATGAAGGCCCTAACATGATTGGAGCCTTTATGACAATGGTTGATGCAATGAGGGAACAAATAGCCGCTGTTGCATAAGCTATGCGGGAGCAGAAAGCCGCTACTACTAAAGCTATTAGAGAGCAAATAGTTATAACTGTAAGGATGTTTGAGGGGATGGATACAACTCAATATCAACCGCCTACACCACCACCACCACATCATCAGGGGCAACCAAACCAAGAGGTAGTTGGGAGGAAACAGACTTTCCAAGACCTCTCAAAGTTCAGGAAATCTAATCTGTCATCTTTCAAAGGGGAGTATAACCCAGTCAGAGCTGAGGGTTGGTCCAAAGAAATGGAGAAGATTTTCACTGTCACGGCTTGCTCGGATGAGCAAAGGGTGCTTTTTGCTTCATATATGTTGGAATGTGAAGCAGAAGATTGGTGGGTGGATGTCAAGAGAGCTTTTGAGGTGTCAAGGACTCTTGTTATGTGGGAGATCTTTAAGAATTCTTTTATGAGAAAGTTCTTTCCATAAAATCTTCAGAATGCAAAGGAGATGGAATTTCTTAAGATCGAGCAGGGGGATATGTCTGTTGGCCAGTTTGTGGCAAAATTCAACGAATTGTTGAAGTTCTCATCTTGCATCAGGTTTAACCCAAATAAGTCATAGAAGTGTGCTAAGTTTGAGGAGGGATTGAGGGAAGACATTCAGAAAGCTATCTAGCCATTTAAGATTCAGGACTTTGCAACTTTGGTGAATAAATGTCATATCATAGAAGAGCGTGCCGAGAAGCCTTCAACGGAGCCGAAGTCACCAAACTTTCTTAAAAGAAAGTAGGGTGATGAAAAGTTTAAGATGGGAGCTTCTACATTTAACTTTTCTCAAGAGAAGGGGAAGCAAGTTCAGAAGGAGTTTGTGGGACCTAAGTGTTCCAAGTGTGGGAAACAACATGGAGACTGACCTTGCTCGGTGTGCTTTATGTGTGGACAGCTTGGGCATTTTGCTAAGGAGTGTCCATCAAGGAATGAAACTATGCCTACCCAGAAACAACAAGTTAGGGGGAGAGATTATACTCTAGGTGGTGAAGCGGTGACTCAGTCTTCCAACCTTATCCAAGGTAAATGCATAATTCACAATCATATTTTAACTGTGTTGTATGATTCAGGAGCATCCCGCTCCTTTGTTTCTAATGATTATGTGAGTATGTTAGATTTACCTGCATCTGAACTTTCATACGATTTATCTGTATCTACTCCTACTGGTAAACTAGTTACAACATCCAAAACGTGTCTTGATTGTTGTGTAAAGGTATAAGATAAGATTTTCCTTGTAAACCTTATCTGTTTGCCTCTTGTAGATATTGATATCATTCTTGGTATGGATTAGTTGTCTGCTAACCATGTAGTGTTGAATTGTTCAAATAAATCCCTAGTTTTCTTGTCAAATATGTTAGTCATGGTAACCATTACCCAAGAGGGGGGGGTGAATTGGGTATAAAAACTTTTTCACAAATGCTCTTAAAATAAATACAATATTTAAGCTATTTAAATAAAAGCACAGAAGGAACGTGATGAAGAAAAGAAACTTTAAGAATAGCGAAAATTAAATGTGCAATAAAATAAAATTACATAAAATAAAGAGATAAAGAGAATAAGAGCAGGCACAATATTTATCCTGATTTGACTACCAACCACTTGTGGTCTACGTCCAGTCCCTGAAACACAGTTCGAGATTTTTCACTATGTATACAAGCTTCTAATAGGTGCTTGCAACCTTTACATAAGAGAGCACTTTTCACACACAGGGAAACTCTACCCTTGTGCTAAAGTCTCAACCTGCAGGGATACCTCACCCTTTATACAAACATTGAGGGATGCCTCACCCTCGATACAAATCTTGAAGGATACCTCACCCTCAATATAGTAGAACAGAAATATAGATGGATAAAAACTCTCACTCAGAGTAAATAATACAAATTGAAGTGCTAAGAGGCTCTCAAAGGATATCTCAAAGTTTCAGCAAAAAGAGCACAGAAAATAGGCGTAAATTGTAAATCACATTTTTTAGAGCAAGCGCAAATTAAACAGATAGCTGGGCTCTATACAGATGAGACCCACGGTCTCTATTTATAGAGTCAGATAGAGAAATAGCTGTTGTAGCAATTAATTCCATGATTATTATAAAAAAGTGTCCGTTACATACCATATCCAGAATTTGTATCTACCGTGTTTATTCGAATAAGCCTTCTGCTATTCGAATAACACATTCGTTTTAAAAACATTTCTGAAACTGGTTATTCGAATAACCATCGTGTTATTCGAATAACGATGCCAAAAACACTTTCTTTAGAAAACTGGTTATTCGAATAATGATAGTTTTATTCGAATAACATTCGTTAAAATCGATTTCTGGGAATAGGATTTATTCGAATAACTAATGAGTTATTCGAATAGTTGATATAAAACATGCTATTTCAGAAAGCTTTTATTCGAATAACAGGAGTGTTATTCGAATAACACTTTGACGCACAGAGTCACGCAACAGTCAAAAACAAAGATTTATTCGAATAATCAATGATTTATTCAAATAACTAAATTTATAAAACATTTATAAAAGCTTGGAAAACATCCCAGAAAGTTTATCAAAAACACCAAAACATTTTTAAGTTATTTTCAAGATCAAAACAGTTTTGGTATAAGTTTAAGAAAGCATTTTTTTGTTTTATCTTGATGCACTAGGAGATATCCAAAGAGATCCTCGAACAAAGAGACTCTAAGTCCTAAAGCTATCCTGAAAAAGATCTTGGACTTGGTCTTCCCATCATGTGTGTTATCATCAAGATAAATCTTCAAAGACATATCTTTAATCACATTCTCTTTGTGTTGAGCTTAATAGATATCTATTGCTTTCTTGTTACAAGCTCACTCTTGGTATTTGGACTATCCTGTAAAGTATTGCTCACTTAAACAAGCATAGTTAGTCCAAAAACATAATTCAATGTCTTCATATGCATGATTCATAAATATATAGTTTTAGTTAGTTTAACATGCATATAAAACTTTCATAGACATATCCAAATAAGTCATTTAACAATTATTAATAGATATGCTCTATGTAGGATGCAACAGAACATATTGCACGAAGGTCAAATCCAATATTAATTCATTTATAACTCATATAAAGCATTATTGGATATACTATATGATGAATGTTACATATATCATATTGCATGATTATTAAGTAAGATATAACTAGGCAAGGTACATATCATGCATGATACAATATATCACATTGAGCACATCAAGCATAAGCATTATTCTATTTGTCTTGTATTTGTCATCATCAAAACTTAACATATAAAATCATTTGGGGCAAACTTATTTCCACAATCTCCCCCTTTTTTATGATGACAAATCACCAAAGAAAAATATGCGAACAATATTCAAGAAATGATATTCATGTAAGCATATCAAACAATAAGCATATCAAGCACATATTTTTCTTTCCAATTTTCACTCACTTGTTAGTCATGGCTAGACTGGGCTTCAGCAAGTCTTCAATCGCCTGAAGCTTGTTGAAATCTTCAAGGAATGGGGTGTCACCATCTTCAACAAGGGCGCCAGAGAACTGCAGCTTGAACAAAGTCAACCAGTCCAGTGGTGTGATTACAACGTTCTGATCACATACCTCGGAGAGGAGATTTTAACCATCGAAAGCCAGATTGCATAAGAACATCTTCACCAGAGCTGGATAGATGGTGGCCTGGTGAGAGCAAAGCTGAAGGACTCCCTGGTTTTGAAGCAGCGTCAGGAAGTCGAAGCCGCGATGTTGCTGGAAGAAGGAAAGGTCCAAGTACTTGGGTTGAACCAAGTTGCGCTCCCAGAAGTGCGAGATAAAGCGTGCACAATGCTCTTTGTTAGAGGAGAGCCTTCTCAGATCAAGAGGGTTGGTGCCTGGAGCATTCTTCGTGCGAGGACGCTTGCTGGAGGAAGAAGCCATAGAGGATAGGTGAGAGAGAGTGAAAACACAGGGTTAAGCAAGATGGCAGGAGCTAAGGAAACGTGAAGAGCAGAGAAGATGGAGGGTGAAAAAGGTCTAAGAGGCAGAAGCAAGAAAGCTTGAAGAACAGAGAAGAGGGAAGAGGGTGGAGACCTTTGGGCGCACAGGGTTTATTTAAAGGACACCCGTGTTTATTCGAATAAACCATGCTAGAAAGCTGAACAGACAGGCACGCAGGGACCTGAACAGGTGAAACGACTAGGGTTTATTCGAATAGAAGGGGATCTATTCGAATAGAACATCTGGGAAAGCCAAGCATTTTGGCCAGCTGACAGGGTTTATTCGAATAACTATGTAAGTTATTCGAATAGACTGAGGCCAATCAGTCAACACCGATAGAAACAGGTTCAGGTTATTCGAATAACCTGGGGTCTATACGAATAGACAGAGACCAAGACCAGAACCTGATAAAAGAGGGATTCTGGTTATTCGAATAAAGAATATGCTTTATATGATGAATGTTACATATATCATATTGCATGATTATTAAGTAAAATATAACTAGGCAAGGTATATATCATGCATGATACAATATATCACATTGAGCACATCAAGCATAAGCATTATTCTATTTGTCTTGTATTTGTCATCATCAAAACTTAACATATAAAACCATTTGGGGCAAACTTATTTCCATAATCTCTCCCTTTTTTATGATGACAAATCACCAAAGAAAAATATGCGAACAATATTCAAGAAATGATATTCATGTAAGCATATCAAACAATAAGCATATCAAGCACATATTTTTCTTTCCAATTTTCACTCCTCCTATTTGACATCAACAAAAAGGCTTAGAAAGAAAAAAATAATATTTTTTCTCATTTATTCATTCTACATGTGATTCAAGAATAGAGAGATGAAACGATCATGCTTTCAAGATATAGAAAATTATTCATGCAGTGCTTGTCATATTTTTATATATCAACATTTAGTATATGACAATATTAAAACACTTTATGTAATCAAACAAAGATGTAAGGCAAGAGATATAAACAACTCAAGAGCTAGACTCCCCCTCAAAATATGCATATTATCAAATATACATCTTCTTAATCCTTCAACCAAAAAATCATTTTAAAACCTCTCCCCCTTTCAAAAAGAATTTTATAAGACCATATTATATTTTCAAAATCATTTTAGAAGGGTAGAAATATTTTATATTAAAAAAAATTCATTAAGACAGATCAATCCAAGTTAAAAGAATATAAGTACATCTCCTTGATGAAATATGCTATAGGGATCAAAGCATGTATAGAACTAATATCATTCACCCTAAATGCAATGACAAAATAGCAAGTTAATATCCAATTAGGCACTTTGTTAATGCTAAGTATACTTGTCATGTAAAGAAAGCATATAATCATTTAAGATCAATTTTTCAACAAGTATCATATGATCCATACCATATAGAATACCACAATAGTTTAGGGATAGAGATACTTATTGGATTAGATAGAAAGTGATGCTCCTTTAGAATGTTCTTCGTTTATAGGTCCTTTGAGTTTGTACTTTCTTTCATTGAGTATTTCATTCCATTGCACTTGAAGAAAGTTTCCTCATGTTCCTTTTCATTCAACTCTTCTCATTTATCCACATATGCTTGACATTTTAATATTTGATGCTATACTTGAAGCACATAGAGACACTTGCAAAGCTAACTTTAAAAATTCTCTAAAACATAGGTTAACATCAAATATCATTTAAGCCCATTTATAAGCATAATTTTGATTGATATATAATTTAAAGCATGTATCACATTATCAACCATGCAATGTTAGCTTTAACAAGAATGTATGAAGTACATATGAACTTGAATAAATGAAAAAAATAGTTTAAGCATTTTAAGGCATAATTCAAGTTTATCAAGAAACACATGATCAATATCAAAACTTATATAAGTATTTTGGGACAAACAATGATCATGTTAGGCATGTAATATCAAGTAAGGAATTTTAGTACTCACATATGCCAAGAACAAAATGTCCCTTATTGTAAGAAAGAATTGAAAAGCCATGGAGCTATAACTTTTGAAATCATTTACTTCTTGTTTTCAAAATTTAACATATCAAACAAGAAGACATGTAACATTTTACTTGCCAATTTCCAAGTAAATATATAAGACAATTAGGCATCAAGGAGAAAGGATTAGAATGGCTTCTGAGAATGTGAATTTACATATTTAAACATAGAGAATTAATCACAAGCTTAATAACAAAGATATTACCATAGCATGTCATGCCAAGCAAAAATATATGCATATCTAGCATGTTAGCATATGTAGAGATACTTTCAAGACATAATGCTAGAAAAGCACAACTTAAAACATGTTAAGGTATAAAAACAAATTTCTACTTATCCAAATATCACATGATATTCAATTTAAAGAAAAAAAATATAATAGTTTGATATCACCAAAAGTGTACTCTTTGAGTTTTTGTAAATGACTCTCACTTCCACCAACTTCCAAACTTCAAGCTTTCATGAGGGAATAGAAATTTTTTGCACATCTTTTAAAAGTTGAGTCCTTGTAAACTTCACTATCCTCAATTTGAATAAATTTATTTCATTTAAATGCTTGCTTGAGATAGTTGACACCTTACAAAATAATTCAAAGTACTTTCTTTGGTATCCATCAAATTTGGATCCATAGAGGTTAGTCATTATGCCAAACTCATAAGCAAATAAGCATTCAAAATAATAAAATAACAAATGAGTTCACAAAGGCAAAAGATATTTCATTTCATTGATCAATTTAGCCAAGTACATATAATCATCAAAAGAATAGTCAATTACTTTTGATTAAGCATTTGTATTTTTAAAAGGAATTCAGCATATATTAACGAAACATAGCAGAACCTTTTGTTTAAAAATGAGCCGTGTTTATTCAAATAAAAGAAGAAGATTTGGGTTTTATTCGAATAGAGGATCTGGGAAGGCAAGCGTTTTGGCATTTTAACAGGTTTATTCGAATAATCCTGGGAGTTATTTGAATAGACAGAGAAGCAAACAATGAAGACTGATAAGCCAAGTCTCTGGTTATTCGAATAGCTCGAGGTTTATTCGAATAAACAGAGATCAAACGTAAGAGACTGATAGAACAAAGGCTCTGTTTATGCGAATAAATAAAGGATTTATTCGAATAGACAGTAAACACTGCAAACACAAAACTGACATAGAAGTCAGTTTATTCGAATAAACTTCATGTTATTCAAATAAAGATGATATTCAACATAAACTTTGATCAGCTTTAAAGAACTTTATTCGAATGAAAGCTTATTTATTCGAATAAAATTAACAAAGAAACACAGAGATGCATCCGTTCAAGAATTCAAAGCATATATATATGTGATTTAAAGAGAGATAAAAAAAACATATTTAAGCAATAAATTCAAATATTTAATTATATGTATGATTGATCAAAAACTTAAGATTAAACAAAAACTCATGCTCAAGGATATTATCATTAGACATGTCATTTCAAGCCAGAATTATACTTTATCTAGCACATTAACATGTAGAAATATTTTCAAATTATAAGGCTAGAAAAACATAAAAAAAGTTTTCACTTATCTGAAAATTGTAAGTCCAAACTTCACGTGGACAAGGAAGAGAGCTTGAAATTATTTTTGGTCTTTGTACTTGGAGCAGCCACTTTCAAGATGCCAAAGTCAGCACTTGGCCTTCAAGCACACCTACAACACACTTCAATTTTTGACTTTTGGTACCTAAATTTTATTGGGTCCTTGTGTGTTAGTTTTTGAACATTAATCTATTATGCTCTCATAAAGATCAATTTTTTTTTCATAAAATATAAATTGAGCACAATAAATTAAATAATTAAATACCATTAAGCACATAGTTGATAGCATGCTTACTTTCATGATGTATAGACAATTTTAAAGCATAGCAAACATACATGGTCATAGTCAATAAATATACAAGACAGTGAGCAAATGGTGTAACAGGAATATAATCATGTGCCATATTTAATATTTAATTTTTACTAAGTACACATGATTCAATCAATCACTTAAGGCCTATAAGGAATATACCTCAAATTAATTGACTTTACAGGTGAATGTTCATGAGAGGTAAAAACTTTTGATACCTTGGCCTTGGCAATCAAGGAAATGCTTTTTCTTACTCATTGCTTCTCTTTCGAAGTCTTGAACTTTGCAAGTTCTACATTTTGTACTTGAGAAGCTTTGGTTGAAGTCATCTTCCTTCTTTGACCAAAGTTTCTACCATTGGGCTTTGGAAGCATTCTCCTTGATGATTCCTCTTTCTTTTGACCAATTTGTCCATCCTTTTGAGAAATATTCTGCATAATTAAAATACTAGGAGGATATTTTGGTACCCACTTTATTTTGGGTCATTGAATGTTAGTATTAGGGCCTTTAGGATTTTTAGGAACCCATACCATACGATTTCTCATATAAGGATTTCTTCTATAATTGCATAAATGAGAAATATGTCCTAGATGACCACAAAAATTACAAACAATTGAATTTAATGATGGCTTGATCATTTGAATATCATTTTTGAAAAACTTAAGCCTTTTATTATTATTATATTCTAAATTAATTTTGTCATAAGCCTTGCTTGAATTTTCACATGCAATAACATTAATTTTATTCTTATTAACAAGCATAGAATTTAAGCAGTTACAATCATTAGCTTTGGCAAATTTGGAATATAAGTTCTTAACTCGATTTTCTAAATCACTGTACTTTTCACAAGAAGTTGAGATTTTATATTTTAAAGATATTTCATCATCAAGAAAAATATATTCATTTTTCAAAGTTTTAATTTCATTTTTAATAAAAGAAATATTTTCCAAAGACGATAAGTTTTTCTCTTCTAAATTCAACAAACCATCATACAATTCATTATATGCACTTTGCAACTCATCATAGGAAGGACTATAATATAGTTTAGAATTATTTACCTCAAAGTCCTTTTTAGCCATATAATAAGTAGTCTCAATTTCTAGCATACTTGGCTCTTTAAGGGAATCACCTTTTTCCTCATCAATTTTATTTTGCTTTGCCTCTTCTTCAAATTGAGCACCATCGTCACCAAGAGGCATTTGGCTCCCTTCAATAGTTTGAGCATCCCTTTGAGGATATTTTTCATGACAAGTTTCCTTCAATGACTTTTGCTCTTCTTGCTTTCTATATACAACTTTATGCACAAAATCATTATTAACAAGATAAATAGCATCAAGAGCATCCCATATATCTTTAGCACTAGAGCAATTTTTAATTTTACAATAAGCATCATCATTCAAACTATTTCTCAAAATTTGCATAGCTCTAATATTCAAAGAAAAATATTTTTTGTCAAAACTATTCCAGGTTTGTTTTGATTTGTAAATAAATCCATTTAGCACAGCATCCCACAAATCCAAATCAATAGATTGCATATAAAACTCTATTCTAGTTTTCCAATAGACAAAATGCACACCATCAAAGAATGGTGATTTATCAATTTCAAAACCTTCCATTTTTTTTTTTTAAAAAAAACTTTCAAGGTTGCTAATAAACAAGGATCTTTAACTCTAAGCGGTTAAGCTTTCACCAGAGCACGAAGCTCTGATACCACTTGTTAGTGTTGGTGTATGCCCTAGAGGCTAATACATTTTTTGTATTTACATACATTCTATTATGCTATTTTATATATGAGGCATTTCATTTATTGTGTTCTTTTTTGATAAACATAATAAAGTCCTTAAAATAGTAAGTTTGATGCCATAGGACATCAAGTGGATGACTTGATCGTGAGATCCTTTTGGTTACAACACTATTATTAAATGTCCCTAGTTAAGTATTATTGTTAATTAGGACAACAATAATACATTGAGACTAGTATGTGTAGAGACTGATGACCGCATCTCACGGGTCATAGATATGAGATATCAAGTCTTCACATGGGTACATATTAGAGTAATGATGTACTGGACTGACCCACCATGAGAATGCTACATGGATCGTTATGTGAGTCTCATAAACGATTCTCATAGTGACAATGGTGTTTGTGGTCCTTTGACTTGAAATCACTACGATTCCTACATGAGGAGTTGTGTGTTTTAATGCCATCAAACATCATCTGTAACAAGGTGATTATAAAGTTGGTTATTGGACATACCGCAAATCATGTAGAGGGATGTGAGTGACCTAAATGGAATTTGTCACTCCTACATAACAGGAGCGATATCTTCGGGCCCCCTGATTGAGTGAGACTGCGAAATGCATGGCCATGCTCAAATGAGTCGATATGAGATATTGATCTCATTTGTTGTTACAAAGTCTACTCGAGTATCAGGAAACGAATGATTGGACTATACAAGGGTGACGCATTCCATGCCTTGTGTTTAATCTAGATATCTTGACAAAGGGACTAAACGACACGGAAACATTGGTCACGAAAAGGTTATGTCAAATCACTGACATTCTTATTACTTGGGTAGCAGCGATGTGTTGCTAGATACCACTCACTGCTTGTAATATTAAAATGGGATTTTAATATTACTGCTAACGTAATAAGAACTTGCAGGGTCACACACATAGAGCAGACTAAAATTGGAGCAATGGATCTAAGTTGGACTCGGATTCAAATATGGGCCAAACTCATAACAAATGGGTCTAGGGTTGCACAGCTTACCTTGCTGCTGCTCACACTCACTTAAGGCAGTCACTATTATAAATAGTACTGCTAAGGGGGCTGCTAAGTGACATAATTCTGAACCCTAGCCGCACCTACTGAAAAGTGAGCGAGAGAGCGATAGGTTTCTTCTCTTCTCTTCGCAGCTAGCACTATGTGAGAGACGTGAGGCTCTTTTTTGCGGACGTTAGACGTTCATGAGTCTGTTCGTGTGGATACCGTAGAGACATCGTTTCTATTACGGTGTTAGTGATTCACGCTTCAAGAGGTAAATCATTTAAAACTCGGCTTATGGCTTTTTCGCATGGATCCTCGGTGGGAATCCTTGTTTTCCACTGCGTGTTGTATCCGCAAAAATTCCCAACAGTTAGTCATGGCAATCATTACCCAGAGAGGGGGGGTGAATTGGGTATAAAAACTTTTTCACAAATGCTCTTAAAATAAATACAATATTTAAGCTATTTAAATAAAAGCACAGAAGGAACGTGATGAAGAAAAGAAACTTTAAGAACAGCAGAAATTAAATGTGCAATAAAATAAAATTACATAAAATAAAGAGATAAAGAGAAGAAGAGCAGGCACGATATTTATCCTGGTTTGACCACCAACTACTTGTGGTCTACGTCTAGTCCCCGAAACACAGTTCGAGATTTTTCACTATGTATACAAGCTTCCAATAGGTGCTTGCAACCTTTACATAAGAGAGCACTTTTCATACACAGGAAAACTCTACCCTTGTGCTAAAGTCTTAGCCTACAGGGATACCTCATCCTTTATACAAACCTTGAGGGATGCCTCACCCTCGATACAAATCTTGAAGGATACCTCACCCTCAATATAGTAGAACAGAAATATAGATGGATAGAAACTCTCACTCAGAGTAAATAATACAAATTGAAGTGCTAAGAGGCTCTCAAAGGATATCTCAAAGTTTCAGCAAAAAGAGCACAGAAAATAGGCGTAAATTGTAAATCACATTATTATAAAAAAGTGTCCGTTACATACCATATCCGAAATTTGTATCTACCGTGTTTATTCGAATAAGCCTTCTGCTATTCGAATAACACGTTCGTTTTAAAAACATTTCTGAAACTGGTTATTCGAATAACCATCATGTTATTCGAATAACGATGCCAAAAACACTTTCTTTAGAAAACTGGTTATTCGAATAACGATAGTTTTATTCAAATAACATTCGTTAAAACCGATTTCTGGGAACAGGATTTATTTGAATAACTAATGAGTTATTCGAATAGCTGATATAAAACATGCTATTTCAGAAAGCTTTTATTCGAATAACAGGAGTGTTATTTGAATAACACTTTGACACACAGAGTCACGCAACAGCCAAAAACAAAGATTTATTCGAATAATCAATGATTTATTCGAATAACTCAATTTATAAAACATTTATAAAAGCTTGAAAAACATCCCAGAAAGTTTATCAAAAACACCAAAACATTTTAAAGTTATTTTCAAGATCAAAACAGTTTGGTATAAGTTTAAGAAAGCATTTTTTGTTTTATCTTGATGCACTAGGAGATATCCAAAGAGATCCTCGAACAAAGAGACTCTAAGTCCTAAAGCTATCCTTAAAAAGATCTTGGACTTGGTCTTTCCATCATGTGTGTTATCATCAAGATAAATCTTCAAAGACATATCTTTAATCATATTCTCCTTGTGTTGAGCTTAATAGATATCTATTGCTTTCTTGTTGCAAGCTTACACTTGGTATTTGGACTCTCCTGTAAAGTATTGCTCACTTAAACAAGTATAGTTAGTCCAAAAACATAATTCAATGTCTTCATATGCATGATTCATAAATATATAGCTTTAGTTAGTTTAACATGCATATAAAACTTTCATAGACATATCCAAATAAGTCATTTAATAATTATTAATAGATGTGCTCTATGTAGGATGCAACAAAATATATTGCACAAAGGTCAAATCCAATATTAATTCATTTATAACTCATATAAAGCATTATTGGATATACTATATGATGAATGTTACATATATCATATTGCATGATTATTAAGTAAAATATAACTAGGCAAGGTACATATCATGCATGATACAATATATCACATTGAGCACATCAAGCATAAGCATTATTCTATTTGTCTTGTATTTGTCATCATCAAAACTTAACATATAAAACCATTTGGGGCAAACTTATTTCCACAAAATATACCTACTAGAGTCTTTCCATTTGAGTCAGTGCATCTCAATACGAATCAGGTTAGTCTCTATTTAGAGGAGGGAGCTCTAGGATATATTCTCTTATTTTCCCTAAGTGCTGAGGTTGAGCAAAGCTTAGGTGAAATACCTATGGTGAGTGAATACCTTGAAGTATTCCCAAGTAATGTAGTATAGTTGCCACCCGAGCGAGAAATAAACTTTACTATAGACTTAGTGCCTGGGACTGGACCTATCTCTATAGCACCATATAGGATGGCACCACTAGAGTTAGCAGAACTCAACAAGCAAATCAAGGATTTGTTAGACAAATAATTCATTAGGCCGAGTATTTCTCTATGGGACCACCTATGTTACTAGTGAAGAAAAATGATGGTACCATAAAGCTCTGTGTGGATTACAAATAACTGAATAAGGTGACCATTAAAAATAAGTATTTGTTACCAAGGATAGATGATTTAATGGATCAACTGAGAGGAGCTGTGGTTTTCTCAATAATTGATCTTAGGTCTGGGTATCATCAGATAAGTGTTAGGGAAGATGATATCCCTAAGACCACTTTTCAAACTAAGTATAGGCATTATGAGTACCTCGTGATGTCCATTGGGTTGACGAATGCACCGGTAATGTTCATGAATTACAAGAACAGGATCTTTAGACCTTACCAGGATTTGTTTGTTGTGGTGTTTATTGATGATACCTTAATCTATTCTAAGATTGTGGAGGAGCATGAACAACATTTAAGGATAGTGTTGGAGACCCTTAAGGAGAATAAATTGTTTGTCAAACTATCTAAGTATGAGTTCTGACTTTCACAAGTGTAGTTTTTGGGACATGTGATATCTCAAGGTGGGATTTCTATGGACCCAAGCAAGGCTGATACAGTGTTGTAGTGGGAGAGACCCACCACTGTGACTGAGATTAGAAGCTTCATAGGCCTAGTAGAGTACTATAAAAAATTCATAAAAGAATTTTCTCAATTAGCACTACCCTTGACTAGATTGACTAGGAAAGGTAGTACTTTTGAGTGGACTCATAATTGTAAGGACAGTTTCCAAGAGTTAAAATTGAGGTTGACTACTACATAGGTGTTAGTAATTTCGGATCCTTTGGAGAACTTTGAGGTGTACTGTGACGCTTCAAAGATGGGTTTGGGGTGTGTTCTAATGCAACATAGGAGAGTTGTTACCTATGCATCGAGGCAGTTGAGGCCTCATGAGAAAAACTACCCTATTCATGATCTAGAGTTAGCTACTGTAGTGTTTGCCCTAAAAGTTTAGAGACATTACTTATATGGAGTCCAATTTGAGGTGTTTAGTGATCACAAGAGTTTGAAGTACTTGTTTAATCAGAAAAAGCTGAACATGAGACAATGGAGATGGATGGAGTTTTTGAAAGACTACGACTTTGAGTTAAAGTATCATCCGGGTAAAGCCAATATGGTGGCTGATGCACTAAGTAGGAAATCCCTACACGTGTCCCAGATGATGATCTAAGAGAGTGAACTTCTTAGGAGTTTTAGAGACATGAACCTTTTAGTAACTGTCTTACCACATAGTCTCAGTGTGAGTCAAGTGGACATAGTGAGTGGATTGAGGACTCAGATCTTAGAAGCTTAAAAGGAATATGAGACTCTTAGGGATATTAGTGAGCTGATATTTTTAAGAAATCATAGAGAGTTTGAAATGGTGAACGATGGGATGATTAAGTTTAAAGGTAGACTTTGCATTCCCAGTGAATCTGAAATCAAGGAAAGGATCCTTGAAGAAGGTCACTATAGTCAGTACACTATACATCCCGAGGCCACTAAGATGTATCAAGACTTGAAGGAGATGTTTTGGTGGTTTGGAATGAAAAGGGACATAACTAAGTTTGTGTCTAGGTGCCAAACTTGTTAGAAGGTCAAGATAGAACACCAGAAACCGTCTAGACCTCTTCAATCTTTAGGAATCCCTGAGTGGAAATGGGATAACATCACAATGGATTTTGCAACAGGGTTACCCAAGACTCAATTAGGATTTGATGCGGTGTGGGTTATAGTGGATAGACTAACCAAGTCTGCCCATTTTATACCTATTAGAACTAATTACTCCATGGATAAACTTGCCCAGTTATACCTTCAGGAGATAGTTAGAATGCACGGTGTTCCCCTTAGTATAGTTTCTGATAGAGACGCTAGATTTACATCTAGATTTTGGGGAGCCTTGTAGAAAGCTTTAGGGACAAAGCTTAGTTTGAGTACAACATACCATCCATAGATAGACGGTCAGTCGGAAAGGACTATCCAAGCCCTTGAGGATACGCTAAGAGCATGTGTGTTAGAGCAGAAAGGTAGTTAGGATAAGTTCTTATCTTTAGTGGAGTTTGCCTATAATAACAGTTATTATACTAGTATAGGTATGAGACCATATGAAGCACTTTATGGTAGAAAGTGTAGGTTGTAACATCCCAAAAATTATGTATTTCATTATAAATAATCATTTTATAATATTTATGATTTTTAGGAATTTTTGTGAATTTTTTTGGAAACACTGAATATTTTAATATATTCTTCATTTTGCGTGCCCACTGAGCGGAGCTGGGAAAACAAAATATTTTCCTTGAGGTTGGTAAACTTTGGACTATGGAAATGTCGACAGGAGATCTTACTAAACCCGATGTTGGACACAGTTTACGAGCTTTACGTTTTACGAGATTTTATCAGATAAATAAAATCACTGTATCATAAAATCATCTGATGAATAATAAAAAATTATTTTCATCAACTGTAACTTTTATTCAGTAAGAAAATAATTCTAACAGTGTAATTAATCATCTATTAGATGTATTCAATTAAGGAGATAAACTTACTATGCATTTTATTGAGAATTGTGCAAAGCTTCTCAAGGAAGCTACAAGGAAACTTCTAGGAAGCTTCCTTCCCAACCACTTTTCTCTCTCGTCCCTTTTTGGTGCTGCACGGTTGGCTAAGAGGGATATTACATTTTCATTCTCCTATTTTCTCTCATTCACGCTGCTCTTTCTCTCTTCCTCTCACACTCTTCCTCTCTTCTCCATACGGCTACACACCCACAAACACCATTGTTGATTTTCAAGCTTCCCTTACCCAAGCCAAACTTAAACCATTGTTTCCCCTCTCCATCCTCAAGCTTTCCTCTTTGTGAAACTCCTCCTTTCTCCTCCATTATCATGGTTAGCAGCCCAACACCAAAGTTTCAAGCTTTAAGGTAAAGCTCTCAACTTTCTTCTCCTTTTCTCCCCATTTTCGTGTTCCATGGTCACATTGGTGACTATGGATACCATTTCCACTCTTTGATCTTGATTTTTGTGGATTTGAACACCAAGGTTTCTGTGGTGGCGAAGCACGAAATTCCTAAGCAAAAAGGAGCTTGTTTTTCCTTGTTCTTCACTAAGGTAAGAGGAAGATTATTCTCTTCAACTTGTTTTGGTAGTGAGAAACTTTTTGTTTGCATGTTGTTTATAATCTGTTGTGCTATTAGATTGTTTGTTTGTGTATATTGACGTATCTGAATAGAATGGAATGCATGACATGGAAGAAAATGATGTCGGATTGATTCTCGGATGGCCACGGCTTTGAGGCCAAAATTTGGGGATTCTTTGTGAACAATTGTAACAATTAGAATTTCTGACCATATCCGTCGAATTTGATCTTCTGACCATTTAGTACAATGTCAATATCCGTTGAATTTGATCTTCTGACCATATCCGTCGAATTTGATCTTCTGACTATTTAATACAATGTCAATATCCGTCGAATTTGATCTTCTGACCATATCCGTCGAATTTGATCTTCTGACCATTTAGTACAATGTCAATATCCGTCGAGTTAGGATATCAATATCCATCGAGTTAGAATTTCTGACCATTTTGTAGAGAAACTCCTCCAATGTCAATATCCGTCGAATTAGAACTTCTCACCCTTTAGCACTTTCGTCAATTCAACACTTGGAAGATTTCCCTAACGTCAACACCCATCCGTCGAATTAGGATTTTTGTTGGTTTTCTAGTATATTCAACAGCTCTATACATCATTCGACAGAACTAACCTTCTAGTATATTCGACAAAAATTGATTTTTAGCCACTCTTGTCAAATTTGTAACTCAGCCATTTTCGTCACCAAATCACCTTATGACTGACATCTTTCATCACTCTGTCATGTTATTTTTTGCCAAAAGGTTGCCTCACATTTGTACACTAGAGGCATTTTCTCTGTCGAATCCCAAACCAAAAATTTATCACCTTCACCGAGTGATTAAATTAATGGTAATAGGATGCAAGGATTAGTAAATTGGAAAATTTAATTATACTTTGAGATTCATAAATTTTAAAGAACAAAGAATGATAGTTTGCCTTGTAGTTTAGAGCAAATTTTGGAATAAAGGAAGAATAAGAGTGTGAGAAGAGCTGTGAGGAACTTAAACCAAATATTCTAAAAGAGTTATGGTGTGTGAATTTGAATAAGTTATGCTATCATTATGAATATATATATATATATATATATATATATATATATATATATATATATATATATATATATATATATATATATATATATATACATATATATATAGGTATGCATTGAATCCATATGTGTTGGAGCATGCATTGTCATTGTGATATTGGGCCTACGAACTGGACCCTAGAAATATCTGATAGACTGCTGAGTCTGATGTGATTTGATTTCATTGGATATGCATTTGAGCATCATACAATTATGTTGTATTATGCCTAGGAGTGGACGAGGACTTGCAGGATAGTGGGGTCTTTTTAGACCTAGGGGACATCAGGGCGCGGTGCTTCACCTGTGATCTGGTTATCACCTTATATATATATACCTCTGGCCGTGAACATTGTTGCAATGCACTGGCAGCCCGACATAGCACTATTACTTTCCATGGCCCGGCGTAGACTGTCTATTGAGGAGGGGCAGATCTTCTGGGGCATTCATCTTCGAAAACTTTGAGTTTAGCTCTATGGAGTAGGAAATGAGTGCATTGTACATGAGAATAGTCAGCATACGCATTGTGCATATGCATGGTTAGTCCACATATTATCATGGCATGGTTAGCATACATATTGTGGAAGCATCAATACTTGTTATATATCTATAGTGAATACTTGTTATAGTGCTGTTGATAATTGTATTGTCGTGGAATATGTTTTCTGACAATGCTTATGCAATTGATGACTTGAACATGTTTGTAATATCTGTATGTATGGAATGACTTCGTCATTCATGTTATGTTTCTTTGCTGCCATCATAGGTAATGAAAGTAAAATGTCTTACCTTTTTTCTGTATTTGTTGCTATCCTATGTGGTTTTTGGTTAAAGTCTATAAGGGGGGCGAGGTCGAATCTCTTAGATTTTGCTATGGCTTGATCTTCTGTGTTCGGTAGAGACAACTTGAAGGGATTCTATTGGTTTCGTCATAATTAAATTCACCGAAGGTGCTAAGGCTTGGCGAGTCGACTGGACTGATAAGAGTATACGATTTGTTGGGGATCTATTTCTGACCATGAAGAGGACTGCAATTGAAGACCTTATCCCATATTTCTCCCTACACCAGTGTGCCTGGGGTTGTCTTACGCATTTAGGATCCAATGCAGTGCCCAACTCCATAATGGTGGACATGTTATGGGTAGTTTATATTTTACCTTGCATTATTGTATAAAGTATATTCTGGGGTATATATATGTTCTAAGATGATTATCCAATCTAAAATGCCGTAATTTGAGTACATCTTATAATTCACATTTTCACTGGTTGTATATGTAACTATTCATTCATGGCTTCTATTTTCCTCTTATGCAAAATGATTAATTATTTTGGAAAAATTGTTGTTTGACAGTCGTAACACGCCAAAATTTAGTGACCGTGACATAATGACGATTATGCCGTGGTTATGAAATCGAGGGGTTTTACATTAAGGTGGTATCAGAGCTCAGTTCATCCTGTTGAGCCGGGGTATGGACTGACTATGCTTAGACATGCTAGAAGTTTTTGTATGTTGTGTACTTCCTTGTCTCTTGAATTGAGATGTTGGGAAAGGAAGGCATGGCTTGCCATAGGTTGAGTGTAGGTAGCTACTATTGCATAGTTACATGATATTGAGTACTAGCCCACTCAATGTGTAATGTTCTGTGTATACCGGAAACTATGACTTCACCTAGGCGTATTATGGTAATAAGAGTTCTTTAGAAAGAAGCTCAGCTGGTATGACTGAACTTGCTTAGGATTTGTTTGCATTTATACCCTTGCTGTGTTACCTCTAGAATTGTTTGAGCCATTGGGTTAGAAAAAGGGTAGTCGAATAAGACTTACAAGGTTTGCGGGCTGAGACGTCCAAGAAGTTTTCAAAAACCAATTCTTTTTGGAAAAAAGTATCTGGCGTAAGTTTGGTTCGAGGAGCTACATAGAAGTCGAAGACTTACAGGAGACCACGCCGTAGAAGGTAGAGTGAAGGAGCTCACGTTAAAGTCTTTTGGGTTTGTCTCGTCGGGTTGCGTGACTCTTTGTGTTTGGTTTCCGAAAGGAGACAATATTGTTTTGACTGAATGCTTTTGATTTTCCTTATGGTTTGATTTGTTTGTCCTTGAAGGAAGACAATGACTCGAAGTAGATGTGAGCGTGTGAACGCAGGGAGTGACAATGATGGTACGACTACAGTAGCTGAAGAAATGCAAAGAATGGTTGTTGTAACAACACACCAAGATCAGAGGGTCGCACAACAGCAGGAATTGGAAGTTGAGGTCCATAATTTGATGGAAGAAAGTCGACTTTGGGGTAATTCTATATTACTTAAGTTCCAAAGGAGGAACAAGAGGAAGGTCAATCAGTTTAAGTAGAAACCGTATACACTACGACCGAAGGAGCAATAGCGACAGCAAACGCATGAAGGAGGTGCAAATGGTAGTAAATCCAATCCGACTGTGGTATCCTTACCAAAATGTAAGAAGTGTGGTAAGGGCCACTTAACAAGGCATTGCATGATCGAAGGAATAATTTGTGTCAAGTGCGGAAAATAAGGACATGTGTCAAGGGATTGTGCTTTGCATGGGACGAAGCCTCCATATGCGATCAAGAGGGCAATTTGCCTCAAGTGCGGAAAGAACCACTTAACAAGGGACTGTAAGATTGAAGGAGTAATCTGTTTCAAGTGTGGGAAGCAAGGACATATGGCGAGGAACTGTACTTCGCAAAGGATGAAGCCTTACATCGGAGATGTAAGTACTTTGAAATCTCATGAAGAAGGGAAAGTTAATTCCTCCACCTAGACTGAAGATCGAAATGAAGAAAGAGACTGTGCTACAGTGGATGACCTTGTGACTTCATTGTATAATTCTGGGGATGGCCCATTACTTTATGATGCATAACTGTATGAATATGTTAGGGTCGTATGTACCTCTGACATCTTTTGACTAAGTTATTTCTATTTTGGCTGCTAAGAACTTGTTGATGGTAACCAAGTTGTTTAAATTGTCCTATGACCTGTTAAAGACTGAATCTTTCTGTTAATCTGATTTGTGTACTTCTCTTACAAATTAGATGTAATGTTAACGAAGGGATTGGTTATCTTCCAACCACATTGTGTTGAAATGTTCCAATGAAATTCTAAGAGTTCGTTTCTGGAATTGGGTTATCTGTGTATTTACTTCCCTTCAACCCGAATGATACTATTCACGTTTGTAAGCCTGCTCTCATTACAACAAGTTTACTTAAAACTATCCTATTGTTGTTAAAAAATCGGAACCATTTTACTAATTCAATTATCCACTCTCTTCATGAATAGGCTTGATCTCAGGAAGAAGATTAATCATTTTCTAAACGGGTCTCGTCATTCGGTTTCAACGGAAACTTAGTGTTTCTTGAGACAGAAACTTCCTAGATGCGAATCCATGAAACTCACTCCTAAGTTTTATTGGACTAAATATCATACTCTTCGTTAGGCGGGTCCAGTGGTAAATCAAGTGACTTCCCTATTTTTCTTCCTAACCTTTATAACGTTTCTAGTATACTTCAATTGAGTAAATGTGTTCCCGAATCTGAACCATAACAATGTGCTAAGTGTAGCACAATTAGGTGAGAACTTACCCTATGAGAGTCAAGTTTGTAGGATTGGCGCATATAAGGAAAGATTTCAAGGATTGAAGAGACACTCGACTACCTTGCCGACAATGATTCTGCCCAATCCCAACGAACCTTTTTGGATGCCTAGTGGTGCTTCGCTTTGGAAATTTGGAACGTGTGCTTGATAGAATAGAAGGAATGGTAACGTACGCTTTGAGACAATCAAGAATACATGAGAAGGATTACCTTACACCAACTCAGAGTTAGCTTCGTAGTTGTATTAAAAGATCTGGAAGTATTTTCCACAAGGAGAAATTCTCAATACCTATGGTAATCTTAAGAGCCAAAGGTATTTTGGTCTATTGGAATGAGTTGAATATGAGGTAAAGACGATGATTAGAAGTTTTGAAAGATTTTGATTTTTTGTTTTAGTATAATCCCAGAAGAGGCGAATGTCATAGCAGATGCCTTAAGAAGAAAATAAGCTTAGTTGTCTACTACAGTAAGCAAGGAGAATAAGTTCGATAGAGCCACTCAGTGATGTACAGTTGTTTGGAGAGTTAGCTGTTGGAATGGCTAAGGACTCAAAGGGCGTAGAATTTTTCATTGATCGGCCTATGACGTCAACACGTTTTTGCCCGTGAATATAAGATACTCAATGGAAGGAAGCAACCTCAGTGCCGGTGATTTGGATCGATGCAGTTGAAGATACAACCCAAGAACTAGAAGACAAGATGAAGGGAACATAGTCGCATTTGTTCTAAGATGTGATGAATTTCGAGGACGAAATTTCTTTTTAGAAGGGGAGTGTTGTAACATCCTAAAAATTATGTATTTCATTATAAATAACCATTTTATAATATTTATGATTTTTAGGAATTTTTGTGAAATTTTTTGGAAACACTGAATATTTTAATATATTCTTTATTTTACGTGCCCACTTAGCGGAGCCGAGAAAACAAAATATTTTCCGAGGTTGGTAAACTTTGGACTGTGAAAATGCCGACGGGGGATCTTACTAAACACGAGGTTGGACACAGTTTACGAGGTTTACATTTTACGATATTTTATCAGATAAATAAAATCATTGTATCATAAAATCATCTGATGAATAATAAAATATTATTTTCATCAACTATAACTTTTATTCACTAAGAAAATAATTCTAACAGTGTAATTAATCATCTGTCAGATGTATTTAATTAAGGAGACAAGCTTACTATGCACTTTATTGAGAATTATGCAAAGTTTCTTAAGGAAGCTACAAGGAAACTTCTAGGAAGCTTCCTTCCCAACCACTTTTCTCTCTCCTCCCTTTTTGGTGCTGCATGGTTGGCTAAGAGGGATATTACATTTTCATTCTCCCATTTTCTCTTATTCATGCTGCTCTTTCTCTCTTTCTCTCACTCTCTTCCTCTCTTCTCCATACGGCTACACACCTACAAACACCATTGTTGATTTTCAAGCTTCCCTTGCCCAAGCCAAACTTAAACCATTGTTTCCCCTCTCCATCCTCAAGCTTTCCTCTTTGTGAAACTCCTCCTTTCTCCTCCATTTTCGTGGTTAGCAGCCCAACACCAAAGCTTCAAGCTTTAAGGTAAAGCTCTTAACTTTCTTCTCCTTTTCTCCCCATTTTCGTGTTCCATGGTCATATTGGTGACTATGGATACCATTTCCACTCTTTGATCTTGATTTTTGTGGATTTAAACACCAAGGTTTCTGTGGTGGCGAAGCACGAAATTCCTAAGCAAAAAGGAGCTTGTTTTTCCTTGTTCTTCACTAAGGTAAGAGGAAGATTATTCTCTTCAACCTGTTTTGGTAGTGAGAAACTTTTTGTTTGCATGTTGTTTATAATCTGTTATGCTATTAGATTGTTTGTTTGTGTATATTGATGTATCTGAATAGAATGGAATGCATGACATGGAAGAAAATGATGTCGGATTGATTCTCGGATGGCCACACCTTTGAGGCCGAAATTTGGGGATTCTTTGTGAACAATTGTAACAATTAGAATTTCTGGCCATATCCGTCGAATTTGATCTTCTGACCATTTAGTACAATGTCAATATCCGTCGAATTTGATCTTCTGACCATTTAGTACAATGTCAATATCCGTCGAATTTGATCTTCTGACCATATCCATCGAATTTGATTTTCTGACCATTTAGTACAATGTCAATATCCATCAAATTTGATCTTCTGACCATATCCGTCAAATTTGATCTTCTGACCATTTAGTACAATGTTAATATCCGTTGAATTTGATCTTCTGACCATTTAGTACAATGTCAACATCCGTCAAATTTGATCTTCTGACTATATCCGTTGAATTTGATCTTCTGACCATTTAGTACAATGTCAATATCCATCGAATTTGATCTTCTGACCATATCCGTCGAATTTGATCTTCTGACCATTTAGTACAATGTCAATATCCGTCGAATTTGATGTTCTGATCATATCCGTCAAATTTGATCTTCCGACCATTTAGTACAATGTCAATATTTGTCGAATTTGATCTTCTGACCATTTAGTACAATGTCAATATTCATCAAATTTGATCTTCTGACCATATCCGTTGAATTTGATCTTCTAACCATTTAGTACAATGTCAATATCCATCGAATTTGATCTTCTGACCATTTAGTACAATGTCAATATCCGTCGAGTTAGGATCTCAATATCCATCGAGTTAGAATTTCTGACCATTTAGTAGAGAAACTCCTCCAATGTCAATATCCATCGAATTAGAACTTCTCACCCTTTAGCACTTTCGTCGGTTCAACACTTGGAAGATTTCCCCAACGTCAACACCCATCCATCAAATTAGGATTTCTGCTGGTTTTCTAGTATTTTGATAGCTCTATACATCATTCGACAGAACTAACCTTCTAGTATATTCGACAATTTTTGATCTCTATTTTGACAGAATCTTCATTCGACAGAAATTAATTTTTAGCCATTCTTGTCAAAATTGTAACTCAACCATTTCCGTCACCAAATCACCTTTTGACTGACATCTTTCATCACTCTGTCATGTTATTTTTCATCGAAAGGTAGCCTTACATTTGTACACTAGAGGCATTTTCTCCATCGAATCCCAAACCAAAAATTTATCACCTACACCGAGTGATTAAATTAATGGTAATAGGATGCAAGGATTAGTAAATTGGAAAATTTAATTGTACTTTGAGATTCATAAATTTTAAAGAACAAAGAATGGTAGTTTACCTTGTAGTTTAGAGCAATTTTTACAATAAAGGAAGAACAAGAGTGTGAGAAGGGCTGTGAGGAACTTAAACCAAATATTCTAAGAGAGTTAACGCGAGAACATAATGGAATTAAAGCATAACTTTCATAGTAACTTTGAATAATATGTGTTCACCTATGAGATTTTAGTGTTGATTCGTCGTGGTGTGTGAATTTGAATAAGTTATGCTATCATTGTGAATATATATATATATATATATATATATATACATATATACATATGTATGTATTGAATCCATATGCATTGGAGCATGCATTGTCATTGTGATATTGGGCCGACGAACTGGACCCTGGAAATATCTGATAAACTACTGAGTCTGATGTGATTTGATTTCATTGGATATGCATTTGAGCAGTATACAGTTATGGCGTATTATGCCTAGGAGTGGACGAGGACTTGCAGGATAGTGGGGTCCTTTTAGACCTAGGGGACGTCAGGGCGCGATGTTTCACCTGTGATCCGGTTATCACCTTATATATATATACCTCTGGCCGTGAACACTGTTGCAATGCACTGGCAGCCCAACATAGCACTATTACTTTCCATGGCCCGGCGTAGACTGTCTATTGAGGGGGGCAGATCTTCTGGGGCATTCATCTCTGAAAACTGAGTTTAGCTTCGTGGAGTAGGAAATGAGTGCATTGTACATGAGAATAGTCAGCATACGCATTGTGTATATGTATGCTTAGTCCACATATTATCATGGCATGGTTAGCATACATATTGTGGAAACATCAATACTTGTTATATATCTATAGTGAATACTTGTTATAGTGTTGTTGATAATTGTATTGTCGTGGAATATGTTTTCTGACAATGCTTATGCAATTGATGACTTGAACATGTTTGTAATATCTGTATGTATGGAATGACTTCGTCATTCGTGTTATGTTTCTTTGCTGCTATCATAGGTAATGAAAGTAGAATGTCTTACCTCTTTTCTGTATTTGTTGCTATCCTGTGTGGTTTTTGGTTAAAGTCTATAAGGGGGCGAGGTCGAATCTCTTAGATTTCACTATGGCTTGATCTTCTGCATTCGGTAAGGACAACTTGAAGGGATTCTATTGGTTTTGTCATAATTAAATTCACCGAAGGTGTCAAGGCTTGGCAAGTCGATTGGACCGATAATAGTATATGATTTGTTAGGGATCTATTTCTGACCATGAAGAGGACTGCAATTGAAGACCTTATCTCATATTTCTCCCTACACCGGTGTGCCCGGGGTTGTCTTACGCATTCAGGATCCGATGGAGTGCCCAACTCCATAGTCGTGGACATGTTGTGGGTAGTTTATATTTTACCTTGCATTACTTGTATAAAGTATATTCTGGGGTATATGTATGTTCTAAGATGATTATCCAATCTAAAATGTCATAATTTGAGTACATCTTATAATTCACATTTTCACTGGTTGTATATGTAACTATTCATCCGTGGCTCCTATTTTCCTCTTATGCAAAATGATTAATTGTTTTGGAAAATTTGTTGTTTGACAGTCGTAACACGTCGAAATTTAGTGACCGTGACATAATAACGATTGAGCCGTGGTTATGAAATCGAGGGGTGTTACATAGGTCCCCTTTGTGTTGGTATGAGGTTGGAGAGAGAACCATCCTAGGTTCTGAGTTTGTACAGTAGACCACAAATTAGATTAAAATGATTAAGGATAAGTTGGTTATGGATCAAAGTAGGCAAAAGAGCTATATTGATAGGAGGAGAAGACCTCTAAAGTTCAATGAGGGAGATCATGTTTTCTTAAGAGTCACTCCTACAACAGAGATTTGTAGAGCATTGAGAACACGAAAGTTGAATCCTCGTTTCAATGGTCCCTACCAAATCCTAAAGAGAATTGGATCTGTAGCCTACCAAATTGCCCTTCATCCCAGTTTGTCAAACCTTCATGATGTATTCCATGTGTCACAACTTAGGAAATACAATCCAGATCCTTCACATATCATAAGAAATGAATCTGTACAGTTAAGGGATGATTCGTCTTATGTTATACTGCCAGTAAGGATCATAGACAGAGGGGTGAAAGAACCTAGAGGTAAGCGGATTCCTCTAGTGAAGGTGCTTTGGGATGGTGCAGGCATTGAGGAGGCGACTTAGGAGTTGGAGTCCCATATGTAGCAAGATTACCTACAGTTGTTTATATGAGGTAAGCAATTTTAGGGACAAAATTTTAGAAAGAAAAGGAGAAATGTAATATCCTCTAAAAAATGTTAGACTTGTAAATAGTTAGAGGGGTATTTAATACTTGCTTAACATACCTATTTTATTTTGTGACAATCTGAGTGAGTTTAAGCACTTTGCTGCAACCTGAAAGGTGAAAAGTAGCTTAAAATGACCCATATATTAGCATAAATAGCTTAGCAAAAGTAAATAAATATGGATAATTTATTTATAAGTCACAAATGTGTACACTGTGATATGGATAAAATTTGAGAATAATCAGAGTTGGTTTAACAATTTTAAGCTTACTGGTTGTATGTTTTAATGCCGGATTGACTAGTCGTAGATATAGAAATTTATGATACTAGTGAAACAATTTTTTTAATGACTTTTAGTATTTATTTTAAAGTTGTTGGAACTTGAAAACCTTAAATTAGATAAATCAAAGAGTTTTTAGCAAATCAGGAAGTACCACTGTGGTATTATAAGGCCATAAGCCCTCCACAGTTTTCAGGCTCAATTGTTAACCCTTATTTCATGATATTTTAAGCCTTTTACATTGTTTCTCATTTTCACTCTCATGGCTGAACAAAAAATAGAAGAAGAAGAAGGAGAACAAGGAACAAAGGAGGAAAAAAAGAAGAGGAAAACAAAGAGAAAAAGGGTAGTCCAAGATGTAACACCTCTTTCGAAGGGTATCACATTTCAAACTAACTCCTTATTAAAGTTAATTACCCAAGTTATAAAATATTTAATATTAACTTAATACGAGATTCAAAATTTCTTTTTTGCAGAAAAACATAAACTTATTAAACAAAATACACAAGATATGAGAAGTGAATAACATACTTTATATTTAAACAAAATTTATTACAACGACACGTCCACAATACTTACATACCCCAAAACGTAATTAACCTAGACTGGCCCAACTTCACAACATCTAGGAGAAAGAGTTCTTCATAAAAAACAAATTCCCTAACTGGGAATGTTTCAACAGATAGAAATCCGACCCCAAGATAAATCAAAGTCCTCTCTAGGAGTATAGTGAAAATCATTCCACAACTCCCTAATGGGTAAAGCAAACTCTACATAAGTAACCGTAAAAGATGAAGTAATGACCCCATTGCGAGTCCTACTTATGGATAAAGAAATGTCACCATAATGCTCTATATGCCCGGAGTCCTAATGGACACGCCAAGCCTCAGCGCCTTCAAGAAACTGTAGTCTAAAGAAACCTAATTGACTCCTCCTTGCCGCCATCATAGTCTTCAAAAATGTAAACATAAAAAAGAAATAGACAGAACAAGACAACAAATAGGTGAGATCCCGTACATCAATACCAGTCTAGCAGTATAGAAAATGACAGCAGACATACAAATATAATAATTAACATAATGTACTATATTATCATTTTATAGTAAATCATATTGGCATTTCACGAATAAATTATCATACCACAGATAAAATATCAGATAAACACAATCATCATTTTAGGATGCTGACCAATAATGCATATGCACAGGGACTCAATCCTACTCCATGGAGCTAATACACAATGTCAAAGAAAAGATCCAGAAGATATGTCTGTCACTTGGCTGCCGTGCCCAAAAGTGCTATAATTTATTAATTTATCAAAGTGTACATCAAGCATTGTACAAGACATTCTATGCTAGATCGTGATATAGGACAGTGTCTCGGTCCAGATCAGTGGTGCATTTGCATCGGTCTGCCTCACGGACAGAAGAGCTACCAACCATCCATTGTGAGGTACCCGCACCTCGACGCCCCAAAGGTCAACGAGTGACCTACACTTGTTTACTCACACCCACACTTAGGTGTAAATCAATCTCCTAGGCACATAGCCTTAATCAATAAGCGAACACGCTGTTCTATGCATGATGTATGATCCAAATACACATACCATCATTAATCACACAGTATTTCATATTCACCCACCATTACTTGGCAATATCATTATTCAACATAACCGGGTCAATCACTGTTGAACCGTTCCCAATGGTATTAAATCAACTGCCCATACAATTGTCTAATGCCATTAGTATCAATGATATTATATAACCGCCCATACAATTACATAATACCAATGTGTTAGCCAAGTGGCCTCTAACTCAAGAGGGGGGTGAATTGAGTTTATGAAATATTTTTGCAAATCTTTCGTAAAACGTTTATTAAACAATTTTCATTGAAGCTATTGGATAAATGAAGTGAATAGATAGATGAGATTGAATACTTCACTCACAAATTAAATAAACCAAGATGAATAATATTCAAGCAAGCATATAAAGTAAATGCACAAATGTAAAGAGATAGGGTTGAGAGAATCAAACACAAGGATTTATCCCGGTTCAACCACCCCTTGTGACCTACGTCCAGACCTCAAGCGAACCACTCGAGATTTTTCACTAAACTTCAAGCTTGAACGGGTGCTTGAAAACCTTTACACAATAGAGCACTCACCAACACCTTAGGATACCTCATCCTTGTGCTTTGAGCCTCAAAAACAGGGATGCCTCACCCTTTACAACCTTTTGAGGGATGCCTCACCCTCAAGGGATACCTCACCCTTTTCTAACTTTGAGAGATACCTCACTCTCTAAGGGATACCTCACCCTTCACTCTAAAGGGATACCTCACCCTCTCTTTTTCAGATTACACAAAGTATAGAAGATAGAAACTCTCTTAAAGAGTAGATAAATACAAATTGAAGCTCTTAACATGCTCTCAAAGATTTTTCACGTTTTTACAAAAAAACAGAGCAAGAAATGGATTTGAGGATTGATTCACGTTTGGAAGTATTGATGATCAGTTTTTGGTTCAAGGTTAACCTTAAATAAAGACCCAACTTTGGTATTTATAAGTTTCTCATTCAATAGAGCCGTTGGGGTTTTCTGGGCACGCATTAAATGCATTAAATATAGCTGTTGGACGTTGTCAAGATTCTTGTAATTGATTACTCAACTTATGTAATCGATTACATATGTTGTTCCAACGTGTTCTTGACTTTCTGGGCTCTGTGTAATCGCTTACATTCTTGGTGTAATCGATTACATGGCTTCTGACTTGTGTGTAATCGATTACAATATCCATGTAATCGATTACATGACTCTTTGAATGTGTTCATGCTTTTCTAGGCTTGATGTAATCGATTACATATATTGTGTAATCGATTACATGGCCTCTGACTTGCTTGTAATCTATTACGTTGCTCATGTAATCGATTACATGCCTTCTGTTTGCTGTGTAATCGATTACAAACATCATGTAATCGATTACATTGGCCTCTGAACACAATTTTCAAGTCCAATAAAGCTTGTAAGTCATTTCTAACACCTCAAGACACTTGATTAAACATGAATCCTTTTAAGAGTGTTAGATTTAAGATTGAAACTCAAGTTTTATTGAAAGCCATGTTTAACTTTGAAATTTCCCACTTATTTTGAAATCATACATTAAAAAACCATTTGAGAAATCTTGAGAGCATTTAACATTAATGTTCTAAGTCTTATAACTAAATAAACCTCTTGACTTCTTTCTTTGATCTTGATTTTTCCTTTTGCGCTTGATCTTCTCTTTTACACTTGAACTTCACTTTGGCCTTTGTTATCATCAAAAACCCATTTGATATGCTTCAAGACATAAGCATTCACACAATGATCCACTCGGGTCCAGTACTTCAGCCCTACAGCAAAACTCGCTATTCCTTTTAATAACGTAGCAATATTATCGCATTTTCACAATCGTGTAACACTTTTGTTACGTTTTCAAATCGCATAAATAGATTACAACGTTTTCTCAATCGCATAAAGATTTTAAAAAGTTTTCTCAATCCCGTAGTTAAAATCACTATTTTTAAATCGCGTAAGAGTTTTTTTACGTATTTTCAATTGCGTAAAATATTTCTCACATATTTTAAGCTCAAATTAATATTTTTCCCATTTATTATGAAAATTTGACTTTATCTCCATTATTTCCATTATAATCCCTCTTTAAATAATAATTTCAATACTTTCTCACTAAAAGCAGTATTTTCTACAATTTCCCATAAAACTGTATTTCTCTGCTTACATTGAGATATTACAGCTCAAAATTTCCTAACGCGCTTCAAAACCCAAAGGGTGAGGTATACGTTAGTAAATTTCAAGTTCAATTATTATCTTACTTCATAACTAAATTATGTTAATTTAATTCTAAAAAGTAGATTATTTCCTTTTTAGGTCTAAAAATTTATCAAATCAATTTTCTATCAATCAAACACCTAAGTCTACATTTAGTAAAATAATTTTGGATTTAGGATATCAAAAATAGTATGTTGGCCTAAATTGTACTTTAGGTTTCTCAAATCATATTTAATTATTTTCTATCACTTTATTCTTTTAAAAAAAACCTTTAAACCAATTTCTTGTCATAAAATCGTTTAATCCATGATTAAGAAAATAATTTAAAAATTTTGTCCCCATAGTGATGTTGAGGCCATGAGCCTCTAGGGTTCTTTCGAACCATCATACAATTTCCTCGTCATGTAAATCACATCTTATTTTACACAAATATCATTATACTTTCTTAATCACATACTCATGCATAATAAGCATACCAATCATACAATCAAACATATTTTCTAAGCTATCAAGCATACCAACCACATAATCAAACATGAACAATAAAAGCTTAAACAATCAAGTGAATAAATCCTTAGGAATTTTTCACCACAAACAAGTCATCCCCTCACCACCAACACTTGGTTGATGAGGTTAATCTCCCTCTTACCTCAATGAAGACAACAAACTTCAAGTTCCTCCTTCTCTTAATTTTGTGTAGCCCAAAGAAAACCCTAATCAATCTTAAACAAATCCTAAAGTCATAAACAAATTTTGAAAAAAATAAACCATGGATCAATCATGGTCTAGAAAATCAAAAATCCAACTTAGGAACAAAGACTCAAGAAATTACCTTAGGTGTAGGAAACTAAAGCTTGATTTTTGAAGCACTTGGAGAAAGATTTAGATAAAACTCTCTAAAGGAAACATGTTAGAATTGTGTTTGGGTTTGGAAAGTAAGATTGCATGAAATTTTTGAAGTGTGGAGGTAAGGTTTGGGTATGGAGGCTGTGGGCTTAAGGAAGAAGGAGAGAATGGTGTTCTTGATGTTCTTGAGGTGGGAGAAAATATGATGAAGGTTTAGCTTCCCAAAGTGTGAGAAAATGAAGTAGAATAGCCAATTTCTCAAGTGTGTAGCCGTGAGAATGAGTGAGTAGGAAAGACTAAGGCTAATTATGATGAGAGAAAATATCACAAAGTGTTCACATGCATTTCACATGGCATAGGTCACTTAATGATCATCAAATGGTTATAATAAACCATTCAAGAACATGGTGGAAGGCCTTATGGCCGTGTGACTCAAAGGGGTGTGTAACTAAGTTTGTTTTAGTTATAACTCCTAGTTACACCTTAGTTAGATAGTTAGTTCATTTAGCTAACTAAGTTAGGTTATCTAGTTACATACTAAGTAACTAGTTACATGCTTAGGTCATTGTATAGGTCATGCATTGTCATTGCTTCTAGATGGTTCTAGATCAATTTTCTAACTAGAGCTTCTAAGTACATAGTAACTAGTTACTAATTAAGCTATTAGGGTAACTTAGTTAGTTTATGTAGTTACTTAGTAACTAGTCCAACCATTTATATTGACTATTTTCTATTGGTTAGAAAAAGTCCAACCACTAATGTTGACCAATTCCTATTGGTTCATTTTAAAATTAGTTACAGAAATTATTCTTAATCTATTTTCTAACAGATAAAATATACTAGGTCTATTACCTGATAGTAGAAGCTGCTGTTAATAAAACAACAAATATTTTTTTGCAAAATATTTTTATTTTACAGATAAGTTCTAAAATTTAAAAGATTTGTGCCTCTCAAATTCGGGTTTAGTAAGATCCTCCGGCTTCGAATAAATTAATAAAGATTTTCTCTGGCCAGAAAATTATTATTTTCTTGACTTAGAGCAAATCTTACACAATGATCAAAACAATCTCAGAATAGTCAAAATAATTTTATATCACACAAAAAACCTAAAACAGTACAATTTAAGCATTACTGTAAAATAGTAAAATTTGGGGTGTCACAACTCTCCCCCATTAAAAAGAATTTCGTCCTCAAAATTTCTCTTACATATAAAAACAATAAGGATATTACGTCTTTATCTTGCCTTCCTGCTCCCACGCATCATTTCTAGTTACTTCTCTCTTGATGATAGTGTTGCTTCTCTCGAATTTCCTTCATTAGACTATTCGAATAAGTAATCATATTCAAACAAATTCTCCTTAACCATCATAGCAAATACACTAGGTTCATTTTCTTCTTGAGACATTTGCCACGACACTCGCCTTTTCGGAATGACACTGAAGTTGAAAATCGCAATCCTTTGAAAATTCTAAGTATCGTTTCTTCCTCATATCCAAGCCCTTCTTGATTGAATAGGTACTCCAAGCTCTTGAAATCATTGTAGACATTGTAGGTTGATCCATAAAGAAAATGTCTCTAGGTCTTTAGTGCAAATACGACTATTGCAAACTCCAAAACGTGAATCGAATAATTCTTCTTATGCACTTTTATTGCCTTGAAGCATACACCACGATATTTCGATTTGGTATCAACACACAACCTAAAACCAAAAGTTGAATTTCCTCAATTTGGGGTTCGCACTTGGATAGCTTCGCATACAACTTCTTCTTCTTCTTCTTCGAAATTTGAAGAACTGCATTGAGATGTTCAACACGTTCCTCCGGGCTTCGAGAATAGATCAAAATGTCATCAATAAGAATAACGACAAATCTGTCTAAATAGGAAAGAAAGATTCTATTCATGTAATTCGAGAATATCCCAGAAGCATTTGTCACCCAGAACGGTATTAGTAAATACTTGTAGTGCCTATATTGCATCCAAAAAATTATCTTGGAACATCTTCTACATTCACCCGAATCTAATGATAAGCAGCACGCAAATTGATCTTGAAGACAACAACGACTCCCTTCATTCGGTCTTCTAGTTACCATGTTGTATTTCCCATCACATCGTTCTAGATTTCCTTCGCCAAAGTAAGTTGTTTCACTCGCCTATCCATAGTCTTATCAGAAAATGTCTCATAGATCAAGTTCTCTTTATAATCGTACTATATCTGGTACTATGGCATAGTTTGAATCAAGAATATATTTTCTTAATTAAGATTCATGGGAGACACTATAAAGGTGAGAAAGAAAAGTAATAAAGCTATTTGGTAGATTATTGGATCTATCCAACAAAGAATTTGAGATGGTCCAATAAATTTAGAAATGAACCTGATCTAATGAATTTGGAAATGAACTTTTTGGATTCAAATCCAAAAATCTCAGTCTAAAAAAAACACTAAGGTTTTATTGAAACAATCTATTAGGATGTGGTTGGTAGATAACCAGTCCATTTATAAAGTCATGAACTCAAATAAATGTGAATTTTAAAGAAACAAATCAAACCAACAGAAAAGATTCAATCTGTGATAGAAATAAATAGATTAATCAAACTGGAATAGCAACAACAGGTTTAGCAACAAGAGTAGAAATACTCATATCCAAAGATAATAAGTGCATCATGCATAACCCAAATCGATTTACTCAGTTTATTTGTGAGAGAAATAAACAAACTAAATCAACAAAAAAGTTCTAATTAAAAATAGTAATAGGATAGTTTTAAATAGGCTAAGTGATGATAACAAGTTTAGAAGTTGAAGTAGCAAAGTCAAAAGGAAACAAAAACACAGATAACCTAAATAGTTCACACAGTCACAGACAACAAAAGAATGGGTTACCTTGCAAATTATACAACACAATTTTAGGATCATTCTCTATGGTACAGCTTCCTTATTCCTTAAGTCCTTATATTTGAACGCTTCCATTCCGCTCTTTGTATTGACTTTTTCTTTAGCTTAAGATTTTGAAACAGGTGCATCACTAACAGAAGGCTCTGTCTCCAGTTGTGTATAGTCTTTAGAAATGTGTACGGGCTTCTCGCATTTGAAACAAATAATTTCTCTGATCTTACACTTCTTCATTAAGTGGTCACTTCCACACTTGAAGCATTTTGGCAACGATGCCATGGTCTGACCAAACTTGTAGTTACCAGAACTTCCTCTTCTTATTCGTTGTTGCTTCCCTGGTGGTCGTGTATACGACTTTTGTTGAAATCGATTGACCTTGCATTTCCTTCCTTTTTGGAACCTACTTGGTCCAAAAATACGGGGTCTTGTACTTTGTGATTGATTCAACCCTAACAAGTTATGAAGTTCGATTATCAGTTTTAGCTGCTGAACGACCTTCTGACTTTGTTGTACCGCTACGTCAGTCATCCCTTGCATTACACTTCTTGCTGTGATCAAACGATCATCGTCACATCTCGCGTTCACATGCTTACGTCTACCACGAGCCATTGTCTTTATTCAAAGACAAACAAATCAAAACACAAAGAAACCAAATGTAAACATTTCAAACAACATTGTCTCCTTTTGGAAACCAAACAATATATCTCTGTGTTCAATGTCAGAGACTCACACAGCACAAACAAGACGACCCTACCCACAAACCCAAAAGACTCTAAATTGGGCACTGATACCAACTAATGTAACACCCCATCCGAAGGGTATCACATTTCAAACCAACTCCTTATTAAAATTAATTACCCAAGTTATAAAATATTTAATATTAACTTAATACGAGATTCAAAATTTCTTTTTCGCAGAAAAACATGAACTTATTAAACAAAATACACAAGATATGAGAAGTGAATAACATACTTTATATTTAAACAAAATTTATTACAACGACACGTCCATAATACTTACATACCCCAAAACGTAATTAACCTAGACTTGCCCAAGTTCATAACATCTAGGAGCAGGAGTTCTTCTCAGAAAAAAAAATTCCCTAACTGGGAATGTTTAGACTGATAGAAATCTGACCTAAAGATAAATCGAAGTCCTCTCTAGGAGTATAGTGAAAATCATTCCACAACTCCCTGATGGGTAAAGCAAACTCTACATAAGCAACTGTAAAAGATGAAGTAATGACCCCATTGCGAGTCCTACTTACGGATAAAGAAATATCACCACAATACTCTATATACTCGGAGTCCTAATGGACACGCCAAGCCTCAGCGCCTTCAAGAAACTGTAGTCTAAAGAAACCTAATTGACCCTCCTTGCCGCCATCGTAGTCTTTAAAGATGTAAGCATAAAAGAGAAATAGACAGAACAATATAGCAAATAAGTGAGATCCCCTACATCAATACCAGTCTGGAAGTATAGAAAATGACAGCAGACATACAAATATAATAATTAACATAATGTACTATATTATCATTTTACAGTAAATCATACTGGCATTTCACGAATAAATTATCATACCACAGATAAAATATCAGATAAACACAATCATCATTTTAGGATGCTTACCAATAATGCACATGCACGGGGACTCAATCCTACTCCGTGGAGCTAATACACAATGTTGGAGAGAAGATTCAGAAGATATGTTTGTCACTTGGCTGCCGTGGCCAAAAGTGCCATAATTTATTAATTTATCAAACTGTACATCAAGCATTGTACAAGATATTCTATACTAGATTGTGATATAGGACAGTGTCTCGGTCCGGATCGTTAGTGTGTTTGCATCGATCTGCCTCACAGACAGAAGAGCTACCAACCATCCATTGTGAGGTACCCGCACCCCGATGCCTCAAAGGTCAACAAGTGACCTACACTTGTCTACTCGCACCCTCACTTAGGTGTAAATCAATCTCCTAGGCACACAGCCTTAATTAATAAGTGAACACATTTTTCTATGCATGATGTATGATCCAAATACAAATACCGTCATTAATCACACAATATTTCATATTCACCCACCATTACTTGGCAATATCATTATTCAACATAACTGGGTCAATCATTGTTGAATTATTCCCAATGGTATTAAATCAACCAGTCATACAATTGTCTAATGCCATTAGTATCAATGACATTATATAACCGTCCATACAATTACATAATACCAATGATCCGCTCAGGTCCAGTACTTCGGCCCTACAACAAAACTCGCTATTCCTTTTAATCGCGTAGCGATATTATCGCATTTTCGCAATCGTGTAACACTTTTGTTACGTTTTCAAATCGTGTAACACTTTTGTTACGTTTTCAAATCGTGTAAATAGTTTTCAACATTTTTTCAATCACGTAAAGATTTTAAAATATTTTCTCAATCGCATAGTTAAAAATCACTATTTTAAAATCACGTAAGAGTTTTTTTACGTATTTTCAATCGCGTAAAATATTTTTCACATATTTTAAGCTCAAATTAATATTTTTCCTATTTATTATCAAAATTTGACTTTATCTCTATTATTTCCTTAATAATCCCTCTTTAAATAATAATTTCAATACTTTCTCACTAAAAGCAGTATTTTCTACTATTTCTCATAAAACTGTATTTCTCTGCTTACATTGAGATATTATAGCTCAAAATTTCCTAATGCGCTTCAAAACCTAAAAGGTGAGGTATACGTTAGTAAATTTCAAGTTCAATTCTTATCTTACTTCATAACTAAATTATGTTAATTTAATTCTGAAAAGTAGATTATTTCCTTATTAGGTCTAAAAATTTATCAAATCAATTTTCTATCAATCAAACACCTAAGTCTACATTTAGTAAAATAATTTTGGATTTAGGATATCAAAAATTGTATGTTGGCCTAAATTGTACTTTAGGTTTCTCAAATCATATTTAATTATTTTCTATTACTTTATTCTTTTCAAAAAAACCTTTAAACCAATTTCTTGTCATAAAATCATTCAATCCATGATTAAGAAATAATTTAAACATTTTGTCCCCATAGTGATGTTGAGGCCATGAGCCTCTAGGGTTCTTTGGAACCATCATACAATTTCCTCGTCATGTAAATCACATCTTATTTTACACAAATATCATCATACTTTCTTAATCATATACCCATTCATAAGAAGCATACCAATCACATAATCAAACATATTTTCTAAGCTATCAAGCATACCAACCACATAATCAAACATAAATAATAAAAGCTTAAACAATCAAGTGAATAAATCCTTAGGGAATTTTCACCACAAACAAGTCATCCCCTCACCACTAACACTTGGTTAATGAGGTTAATCTCCCTCTTACCTCAAGGAAGACAACAAACTTCAAGTTCCTCCTTCTCTTAATTTCGTGTAGCCCAAAGAAAACCCTAATCAATCTTAAACAAATCCTAAAGTCATAAACAAATTTTGAAAACAATAAACCATGGATCAATCATGGTCTAGAAAATAAAATATCCAACTTAGGATCAAAGACTCAAGAAATTACCTTAGGTGTAGGAAACCAAAGCTTGATTTTTGAAGCACTTGGAGAAAGATCTAGATAAAACTCTCTAAAGGAAAGATGTTTAGAATTATGTCTGGGTTTGGAAAGTAAGATTGGATGAAAATTTTCAAGTATGGAGGTGGGGTTTGGGTTTGGAGGTTGTGGGCTTAAGGAAGAAGGAGAGAATGGTGTTCTTGATGTTCTTGAGGTGGGAGAAAAGATGATGAAGGTTTAGCTTCACAAAGTGAGAGAAAATGAAGTAGAATAGTCAATTTCTCAAGTGTGTAGCTGTGAGAATGAGTGAGTAGGAAAGACTAAGGTTAATTATGATGATAGAAAATATCACAAAGTGTTCACATGAATTTCACATGGCATAGGTCACTTAATGATCATCAAATGGCCATAATAGACCATTCAAGAACATGGTGGAAGGCCTTATGGCCGTGTGACTCAAAGGGGTGTGTAACTAAGTTTGTTTTAGTTATAACTCCTAGTTACACCTTAGTTAGATAGTTAGTTCATTTAGCTAACTAAGTTAGGTTATCTAGTTACATACTAAGTAGCTAGTTACATGCTTAGGCCATTGTATAGGTCATGCATTGTCATTGCTTCCAGATAGTTCTAGATTAATTTTCTAACTAGAGCTTCTAAGTACATAGTAACTAAGTTAGTTCATTTAGTTACTAATTAAGCTATTGGGGTAACTTAGTTTATCTAGTTACTTAGTAACTAGTCCAACCATTTATATTGACTATTTCCTATTGGTTAGAAAAAGTCCAACCACTAATGTTGACCAATTCCTATTGGTTCATTTTAAAATTAGTTACACAAATTATTCTCAATCTATTTTCTAACAGATAAAATATATCGAGTCTATTACCTGATAGCAGAAGCTACTGTTAATAAAATAGCGGATATTTTTTTGTGAAATATTTTTATTTCAAAGATAAATTCTAAAAATTAAAAGATTTGTTTTTGTGTCTCTCAGATTCAAGTTTAGTAAGATCGCCTGACTCTGAATAAATCAATAAATATTTTCCCCAGCCCGAAAATTATTATTTTCTTAACTCAGAGTAAATCTTACACAACGATAAAAAATAATCTCAGAATAGTCAAAATAATTTTATATCACACAAAAAACCTAAAACGATACAATTTAAGCATTACTATAAATAGTAAAATTTGGGGTGTCATACAAGATCCAAGATTGAAGCTTGAATCTCAACTCCTTGCAGCACCAAAGGTAGGGGTTCGTGAGCTCAAACCATATTTTCTTTCTCATTTCCATGTTTATGCTTGTTTGAGGTTTAATATGCCAAAATGAGATTTTGAGGTGTTTTGAGTGATTTTATTGCTTGGATAAATTTTAAGGGTTGTTTATGACTTGTTCATGATATGAGTTTGGGTTAGAAACTTAAAACTCCCCATTTGGACCTTTAATGCTGAAAGTTAGAAAATTGGGGTTTGGATGAGTGATTTGGTTCAAGAATCCAAATTGATGAAATGAGTTAGTGATTAATGTTTTGTTACTTGTTAATGAACTTGTTAGGGACTTAAAATCACCTAGAAACCAATTTGGAGTGGCTTGCACTAATGAAATAGTGCAGCCATCTATAGAATTCTGCAAGTTTGCTACTGGGCAATCATCGCTTAGGGGTTTCATGCTCAAGCGCCCAATGCCCAGAGGCATTTTCTCCAATTTCACGCGATGGGTGCTCGGGTGCCTATAGTATGCGCTTAAGTGCCCATCGTCTAATGAGTTTCACCTGTTGCAAATGTTTGAGCGCTTAAGTGCGGAGACAAGGCAAAGACTAATTTTTAGCATGTGATGCTAATTGAATTCCCTACTTGGTGGGATCATTTTGTGCAACTCCTTTAGGGGATATGTCTTTGGAGAGAATTATCAACTTGCATATGTTAAGAATTTGGGAAATTTAGACATTCAAAGTGAGATAGAATGCCTATGTTAGTGTTTTGAACCTTGATCAACATGATGTTGATTTTGAAATCACTTGTGAAGTGATGGGGTGAAGTGCTAGATACAATTCTTGTTAGTGACATGAATCTTGTTTTCTTTGTGTGATAAGTTACCTTTGCACATTTTATTTTCAAACTTGTCATTTGCTATTTTCTTATGTATTGTAACCTTAGATGTTGTGCACAACCATCTGTCCTGGGAATGAGGTGTTGGATCTGATTTCTCCTAGCACTACTGCTATGATGTCCAGGGTTACCGGTGTATGGGGTTAGTATTAGTACTCTCTCCTTGGTGAGGGGAATGAGTCTACACATCACTAAGTAGTGCTTAGGCTTTTTATGCCTATCCTATCTAGTATATACAAGGGAACGAGGTTCTTGAGAAATAGGTGAGTAACATGTGCTTTCTAAAACCAAAACTTAAACAAATATTGCATCATTATATTATTAGACGTTGTGTGAGCATAATCATATATCATAACATAAAGCATTACATTTGTTGATGACTGTATGGGCAGTTATCTTGCTTGGTTGCCTGGCTTGTTCGATGATGTCTTAGGATTGTATGAGTAATTCTTTGATATTATTGATTCTCGTATAATCTTTTACATAGTGTGTATGTATGTTTTCAGTTGGTTTATTTGTTGTAAATAAATAACTGCTAGTTTTGGTATACAAATACTGAGAAATTTGTGATTTCTCACCCCTCTTTGTTTCTATATAAATCTAGGTGAAGACCTTGTCAAGAGAAAGGGCAAAAAGAAGAAGCACAAGACTTAGTTTTGTAACGCCCCTTTTTGGGAGGGAACGTCACATTGTCATTTACAATGCAAAAAATAAAAATATAGTTAAGACTAGGTTCTCATGCTCATTTTAATTTCATTTGTTTGATTAAAGTTGCATAAGTAAAATGGTGACTATTTTTTTTTTGTTATAATTAATAAAATATGGTGACGAAACATAAATGGCATAAAAGGGCAAGACAGTAGTAAGACATACATTTGATCAACATTGCATATTCATATATATATATATATAATTATATCAGATTTGTTTAATTACAACCCGATGTACAAAAAGTAAAACTATACCTGCCCAAAAGATCATACATATATATAGCCCACCAAAATAAAGACACATCAGGCCCCCAAAATAAAACAATGGTAGCCATCAGTAGCTACCGGCTGTATCAATCCCTGAGATGAGGAGGAATCGTGTCAGGATCCTCCTCAGGATCTTCCTCATCCAAGGAAACCTCCATAGGAGACACCAAGCTACGGGCTGGAGCCCGAGTAGTGGAATCAAAAGAATCCTCATGTAGGGTGTAATAGTGGGCAGCCCACATCTCCCTGATGGGCAGATAAAACTCGTACCGTAAGCTGATGCAGCAGGTAAAGACAGGTAATTCATGACGCCTCCAAGCCAGTGAGATTGACACGTCTCCCAAGTAGACATAGCGATCGAAATTTAGGTTGAAGTGCCAGCAGTTTGGCCCTCCAAGGAAGGTCAAACGTACATCACCTAAAAATCCATGTGAGCGCGCCACCATGATCCGACAGAAGGTGCCAATCGCGATTGGGCCAGAAGCTGTGGAAATCGGGAGCTTCACCCTCCTTGCCGACGTCTTCGATGGGACACAATATACAGATAGAAAATAATAGAAATACAGGAAAGAGGTAAGACATCCTACCATCATTACCAATTATAGCAGCAAGAAACAAAACGGCGCAAAGCACCCATAAAGCATTTCAAAAAAATAATCATAAGCATTAAATAGCAGTAATAGACAATTAAGCAGTTCCAGGCAGTTATATATCAGTAATACAACAGTTCCAATTATAATAATAAATAGATGCCAGATAATACATGGACTCACTATGCACATGCATACAAAGTCAGCTATAACTCCATGGAGCTAGACACAAACTGTCAGAGAGAAAGATCAGGAGACACGTCTGCAACTCAGCTACCATGGCCAAAGTGCTATAACTCATCAGTTTATCCACGTGTACATCAAGGCATTGTATAGACAGTCTACGCTAGATCATGATATAGGACAGTGTCTCAATCCGAATCGTCGGTGCGTTTGCATTGGTTTGCCCCACAGACAGAAGAGCTATCTACTGTCCATTATGAGGTACCCACACCCCAACGCCCCCAAGGTCAGCAGTATGACCTACACTAGTCTACTCGCACCCGCACTAAGGTGTGTTCATCTCCTAGGCAACATGGCCTTAACAACAGTCCAACGGACTTTCACAATGCATGATGACTCAATACATAATCATGTATGTTTATCATTACATACTTTTCCACAATATGCCTCAATTGGCCAAGGTAAGTATTAACACATCATTGGTAACTCATATGGACCCACAATATCATAATATCAGAATTTAAATGAAATAATACATGTTCAAGGTTTATTATGAATTCTCACTTAAATGTGGCATTTCTTAAAAAGTTAGTCTCTAGGCGAATTTTTATTGTAATTTATTCACACACCCACACTTAGAAAATTGCTTTAAGAGTTTCAAAGTCTCACACTCTCTTGCTCTTTCTTTAATTAAAGTTTACCCTAAGTCTTATGATAGATTTCATTCTTGGTTCTTTCAAATTTATGAACCTAATTTTTTTTCTAATCTTCCAATTTGCTAATTTTCCATCCTATTGTCAATAATTTAATCACTTATTTATTTAAGATTCCAAGATTACCTAAAATTGCATAATCAAGCCCTAAATGGCCCTAGAGGCTGTGGCCTCCCTAGGGGATTAAGTTCCCAAATTTTTTATTACATTAATTACATATTGTACACTTGATTAATTATGTCTTCCACTTGTTACAATTGTTCATCAAGAACCCCAATTTTGGGCCCCCAAAACCGTGAGCTATCCTAGAGGAAATCTAAATTATTTCTTTCTATTTCATGCTTTCCAATCCATTCAAATATATCAATATGCATAACCTATCAATCAAATATCTTAAACAAATTAAATACAACATGTAATTATACCAATTATGCAAACAAAGAATAACCCTCAATATGGTTTTCTCACAATCAATCACAAGACAATGTTCCTTACTACTAACAGAGGTTGAGGAGGAGTGTCTTCCTCTTACCTAAGAGAAGAACAAACAAAGAACTCCCTTGAAGCTCCTTGGATTTTCGGATTCACACCCAACCAAAACCTAGAAATTTCATCAAAATAACACCAATGCTTGAAAAATAAGGTATTGATGGTCACAAAGGAGATCATAAAAATGAAAATGGGTAAAAGAGAGTAAAGGATCAAGAAGCTTACCCAAAAACCGTAAGCTTGAAGCTTGAAGAAAATGGTGAAGATGAAGGTTTTTCAAAGAATCACTAACTAGAGAAGTGTTTAGATGATGGAGGAGGTCAAGAAAATAGGGTTGGTTGGACTTTTTGTGATGGATGAGGGCTTGAGGAGCTACTGGCCGTGTGGCTTCTAGAGAGAAGGAGGAGAAAATAATGATAGGAAGATGAAGGTAGAGAGAGAAGTGAATTGAAAAATAAGGATGATAGCTTTTTAGGATTTTTGAAAACTTGAATAGATTTATTAATTAAATTGATGCACAATTTTGTGCTCCCAAGGGTGCAGCAGCCATGAGTGAGAGGGAGGAGAGAGGGAGTGAGTGGCTTCCATGGGAAGCTTGGGAGGAAATTTCCTAGAAGCTTCCTTGAGGCTTCCTTGAGAAGCTTTGCACGTTTCTCGATAAAGTAAAAAGTTAGGTTGTCTCATTAATTAAACACTCTAGGACAGATGATTAATTACTCTGCTAGAATTATTTTCCAGTGAACAAAAGTTACAGTTAACGAAAATGGTATTTACTATTCATCAAAAAAAAATTTGGTATTATGATTTTATTTATCAGATAAACCTCAAAAATCACAAACCTCGCACATTGTGCCCGGTCTTAGGTTTAGTAAGATCCCCCATCGACACGTTGACAGTTCAAGATTTACCAGCCTTAGAGAAAACATTTCGTTATCCCAGCTCCACTCAGTATACACGTAAAACGATGAATATATTAAAATATTTATGATTTTTAGAAAAATCCACAAAAATTCTTAAAAATCACAAATATTAGAAAATAGATATTTGTCATGAAATATAAATAATTTTTTGGGGCGTTTGACTGACTCTACTCAGTGTGCACGTAAAATAAAGAATATATTAAAATATTCAACATTTCTGAAAAATCCACAAAAATTTCCAAAAATTATAAATATTATAAAATGATGGTTAATGATAAAATAAATAATTTTCAGGGTGTTACAACTCTCCCCTTCTAAAAAGAAATTTCGTCCTCGAAATTTTTATACCTCAGAATAGTTATGGGTATTACTCATTCATTTTATCTTCCAGTTCCCAAGTTGCGTCTCTAGTTATTTCGTTCCAGATTACCTTCGCCAATGAGATCACTTTGCCTCTTAGTTGTTTTACCCTTCTATCTTCAATTCTTACAGGAGGTGCCTCATATGTTAAGTTCTCTTTTAATTGTACAGTATCTGGTGCTATGACATGACTTGGGTCAGGAAGGTATTTTCGCAGCTGTGACACATGGAAGACATTGTGAATGTTTGAGAGGAAATGAGGTAAGGCTATTTGATAGGCTACTGGACCTACTCGACGAATAATCTTGTATGGTCCAAGAAATTTTGGAGTGAGTTTTCTAGATTTCAAGGCCCAGCCTACCCAAGTCGTAGGTGTGACTTTCAGAAATACATGCTCACCTTCCTCAAACTCAGGAGGCTTCATTCTTTTGTCTGCATAACTCTTTTGTCGGCTCTGAGCCGTCCTCATCTTCTCCCGAATCATCTTAACCTTTTCAGTTATCTGTTGTATAACATCTGGTCCAATAGTGAGGCGCTCACCGTCTTGGTACCAGCACAAAGGTGTCCGACATCGTCGTCCATACAGAGCCTCATAGGGTGCCATCCCTATGCTTGAATGATAACTGTTGTTGTAAGTGAATTCTATTAATGGTAGAATGTCATCCCAACTTCCAGTTTGTTCTATGGTGCAAGCTATAAGCAAATCTTCCAATGATTGGATCGTCCTCTCCGATTGGCCATCAGTTTGTGGGTGATAAGCAGAACTTAGACGTAACTTTATTCCCAATGATTCTTGTAGACTCTGCCAGAACTTTGAAGTGAATCTCGGATCCCTATCTGAAACAATACTTGTAGGTACACCATGCAGTCTAACAATTTCTCCAATATATAGCTGGGTCGGTTTCTCCAGGTTGTACCTTATGTTGATCGGAAGAAAATGCGCTGATTTCGTGAGTCGGTCCACAATTACCCAAATCGAGTCATGATATTTTATTGTCTTTGGCAAACCCACTACAAAATCTATTGCAATGCTGTCCCACTTTCATTCAGGAATATGCAATGGTTGTAGCAATCCCGCTGGTCTTTGATGTTCCACTTTAGCTTTCTGACAAACCAGATAAGTCGATACACATCTAGTGATGTCACTCTTCATTCCATGCCACCAAAATAACTTCTTCAAGTCTTGATACTTTTTTGTTATGTCCGGATGCATATTCAGCTGACTTGTGTGAGCATGGTCGAGAATATACTTTCTAAGCTCTTGGTCACAGGGAATACAGATCCTCCCTCAGATTCTCAGAATTCTGTCAATTCCTTCCGCAAATGTTGTTTCGTTGCCTTGCTTCACTAGCTCTCTCATTTCTTGCAAGAACTTGTCGACCTTCTACTTTTCCCGTATGTCATCCATTAGCTCACTTGAGATGGTGACCATGTTCATGCAGATCTTTCTTGGTTCTAATTCCACAAAAGACCATACATCTCTAAACTGCTCTATTAGATCCTTTTCCTTGATCATTAGGGCAGAGACACTGATCATCTTCTTGCTCAAGGCGTCTGCCACGACGTTTACCTTGTCGTGGTGATACAGAAGTTAGAAATCATAGTCCTTTAGGAACTCCAGCCACCTCCGTTGCCTCGTGTTCAACTCCTTCTGATCATACAAATATTTCAAGCTTTTATGATCACTAAAGATGTTGAATGTCGCTCCATAGAGAAAATGCCTTCATATCTTCAAAGCAAAAACCACAGCCGCTAACTCCAAGTCGTGCGTTAGGTAATTCTTCTCATGTACTCGCAATTGCCTTGAAGCGTAAGCCACCACTCTTCCATGTTGTATAAGCACAGATCCTAGTCCTTGGTATGAAGCATCATAATACACCTCAAAGGGCTCATTCGGATCAAGTAGCACTAAGACTGGCGAGGTAGTTAGTCGATTCTTCAACTCTTGGAAACTCTGTTCACAGCTATCGGTCTACTCAAAAGCTTGGTTCTTTCTTGTGAGTTGGGTGAGAGGTCCTACAATTTTGGAGAATCCATCAATGAACCTCCGGTAATATCCGGCCAAACCCACGAAGCTACGAATCTCCATCACCGACTTAGGCCTTTCCCATTGTAGCACTGCCTCCACTTTCAATGGATCCACCGTAATCCCTTCCTTCGAGATTACGTGACCCAAAAACTTAACTTCTTCCAGCCAAAATTCACATTTTGACAGTTTGGCATACAATTCTTTCTCCTTCAAAATATAGAGAACTATACTAAGGTGTTCAGCATGATCCTCCTGATTTTGAGAATAGATCAGGATGTCATCGATAAAGACAACAATAAACCTGTCCAAATAAGGATGAAAGATCCTGTTCATGTAGTCCATGAAGATAGCAGGTGCATTCGTCATGCCAAACGGCATCACAAGATACTCGTAATGGCCGTATCGGGTACGAAAAGTAGTCTTGGGTATATCCTCCATCTTCACTCATATCTGATGATACCCAGATCGCAAGTTGATTTTTGAAAAGACCGCTGCTTCCTTCAATTAGTCCATTAAGTCATCAATTCTTGGGAGTGTATATTTATTCTTAATTATCACTTTGTTTAGCTGTCTGTAGTCCACGGACAACCTTGATGAACTGTCCTTCTTTCAAACTAGCAGTACTAGTGCTCCTTAAGGTGACACACTCGGTCTAATGAATTGCTTTTCCAAAAGCTCCTCTAGCTGCTTCTTAAGTTTACTTAAATTTGTTGGTGCCATCTTATAAGGTGCTATAGACATGGGACCAGCTCCGGGTACAAGGTCAATAGTAAATTCTATTTCTCGGGCAGGTGGTAAACTAGGTACATCCTTAGGAAAGACTTCAGGAAATTCATTCACCACTGGAATTGTGTTCACATCAACCTCACTCTCGATTTTCAAAGAAGACAGTAGCATGTATCCGTGAGCTCCTTCTTTCAAGAGAGCTTGAACTTGGTTGGCCGTCAAGTATCTAGAATCCTCATCCACAGGAAAAACTATGGTTTTTCTTGAACAATTTAATAGAACATGGTTGGAAGATAACCAGTCCATCCCTAAAATTATATCTAGCTGGGAGAGGGGTAAACAGATCAAATCGGCGAAAAGATTCGACCTTCAACAATCAAGGGACAATTTAAATAAACTTTAGTAGTAACTACTGGTTTATCAGTGGGGGTAGAAATAGTTAAGTCAAAAGGTAAGGTAGACACTGGTAAACCAAGTCATAGCACACAGTCATAAGATATGAAAGAATGGGTTGCCCCAGAGTCATACAGTACAGTTAAAAGACTACCTTCGATGGTGCCTTCTCCTTGAATCAAGTCTTCTGACTCAGAGGCTTCAGCTCCACTCATGGTATAGACCTGTCCTCTTGCTTGCAGTTTCTTAGCTCTTACAGCATTGACTAAAGGTTCAGCCTTCGCCTGATTGTAGTCTCGGGATACGTGGCCAGGTTTGCCACATCTGAAACAGATAATCCCCTTTATAGTGCAATCCTTCATGAGATGATCCTTCCCACACTTCAGGTATTTGGAGGGATACGCCACATATTAGCTGATCCGGTTCCCAGTAGAACCTCCACCAGAACTTCCACCCGATGTTTGTTGCTGGTTCCCCTTTGGTCGGGAATAGGGCTTCTTTTGGAAGCGGTTAGAACTGTTGCCACCACCCCTTTGGAACCTTGTAGGTCCAAAGTTCCTGCTCCTTGTATCTCTAGATTGCTCCAGAGCTTCTACTTCACAGCACGTATCTAGCAGCTTCAAGAACTCGTTAATTTTCAGGGTGATAACAGCTTTCTTCACTTCATATCTCAGTTCTTCTATAAATCTCCGACACTTCCAGGCTTCATTCTGTTGGTGCTGAAAGTACATTGAAAATTATGACAAGTTTTCAAATCTCACTGCATATTCACTAACAGTCATATTCCCTTACCTTAGATTGAGAAACTCTGCCTCCTTCGCGCTCGCGGGAAAATACTTATCTAAGAATAAATCCCAAGTGATCTCGTAATTTTCAGCCTCCAGCATTCTCTGCACCCCGTTCCACCGATTCTCAGCATTGCCAACCAACATAAAGGCATCATAGGTCACCTTCTTGTTCTCAGTGTAATTCATGCCTCAAAAGACTTTCTCTGACTCTTTAATCCATAGACTAGCTTTGTCTAGATCGAACTCTCCTTTGAATTGGGGAGGATTGTGGTGATGAAACCCTGCCAAGTTCTGAGCATCAGCAGTAGCTTTAAGCTGTTGAGCAGCCCTCTCTTGTTGCTGAGCAACTCTCTCTTGTTGCTGAGCAACTCTCTCTTGTTGTTGAGTAGCTCATTCAGTCTGTTGTGCGATGACCTCAGCCATCCTCTGCATTGCCTCTATAGCAGCTGCCATATCTCCATCATGAGCCATCTTACTGTCTCAAGTTAGAGTAACTGAAAGACACAAGCAAAGTCAGTTGTATCCACTAGGAATACCAAACAATACATCTCTGTGTTTGGTTTTCAAAGAAACACACTGCACAAACAAGACAGACCTAACCACAAAGACTAATAGAAAACATAAACCGGGGCTCTGATACTAACTTATTGTAACGCCCCTTTTTGGGAGGGAACGTCACATTGTTATTTACAATGCAAAAAATAAAAATGAAGTTAAGACCCAGTTCTCATGCTCGTTTTAATTTCATTTGTCTGATTAAAGTTGCATAAGTAAAATGGTGACTATTTTTTTTTGTTATAATTAATAAAATATAGTGATGAAACATAAATGGCATAAAAGGGCAAGACAGTAGTAAGACATACATTTGATCAACATTGCATATTCATATATATATATATATATATAATTATATCATATCTATTTAATTACAACCCAATGTACAAAAAGTAAAACTATACTTATCCAAAAGATCATATATATATATAGCCCACCAGAATAAAGACACATCAGGCCCCCAAAATAAAACACTGGTAGCCATCAGTAACTACCGACCGTATCAATCCCTGAGATGAGGAGGAATCATGTCAGGATCCTCCTCGGGATCCGCCTCGGGATCCTCCTCAGGATCTTCCTCATTTGAGGAAACCTCCATAGGAGCCACCGAGCTACGGGCCAGAGCCCGAGCAGTGGAATCAAAATAAATCCTCCTGTGGAGTGTAATAGCGGGCACCCCACATCTCCCTGATGGGCAGATAAAACTCTAAGAGTAAGGTGACACAGCAGGTAAAGACTGGTGGTTCATAGTGTCTCCAAGGCAGTGAGATCGACACATCTCCCAAGTAGACACAGCAATCAAAATTTAGCTTGATGTGCCAATAGTCTGGCCCTCCAAGGAAGGTCAAACATATATCACCTAAAAATCCATGTAAGCACGCCGCCATGATCCGATAGTAGGTGCTAATCGCAACTGGGCCAGAAGCCGGGGAAATCGGGAGCTTCACCCTCCTTGCCGACGTCTTCGATGGGACACAATATACAGATAGAAAATAATAGAAATACAGAAAAGAGGTAAGACATCCTACCATCATTACCAATTATAGCAGCAAGAAATAAAACGGCGCTCATTTCAAAATAATAATCATAAGCATCAAATAGCAACAATAGACAATTAAGTAGTTCTAGTCAATTATTGATAACTTCGAGAAATGAAGTTATTTCACATGAATTTGAATGTATATGAGCATGCTTTCCTTAAATTTTCAAGACCCAATGGTCCAATTCATACATGATCTTGATGATTGAAGCTTTGTATCTCAATTGTTTAAGAATTCAATTTTTGATGCTTATATTTAAGAAATTAAGATGGATTATGGCTTGATGAATTAAAGCATTATTTTTGTTGCAGAAATTCAAGAAGGAAAGATATTGGAAAGGATAAGGAAGCAAAGAAGAGTTCAAAATGGAGAAGGATGCAAAAGAGAAGCAAGGGCAGCCAACTCACGCCTAGGCGTGTCAAAATCACGCCTAGGCATGATCCTCGCAGCATTTCAGGAATTTCCAAGCAGAGACCTCCACGCTTAGGCATGGAAAAGTCACGCCTAGGCGTGTAACTCTCAGGTTTTTAGGGTGCTCAGACAAAGAACCCACGCCTAGGTGTGGGAAAATTAAGCCTAGGCGTGGCTTGCACCTGAGACCACGTGCTTCATAACCACGCCTAGGCGTGGAAAAGTCACGCCTAGGCGTGGGAAAAATCTTGATCCACGAAAATTAGCTTTTAATATCTAATTTAGGTATTGGGAAGGGTGATTCTGTTTCTTTCACAAACCACGAATTCCAGAGAGCAAGTGAGAAGAGGAGGAACCCATTTGGATTGAAGGAGACTCAAGGGAGATTCAATATCAAGGAAGAAGATCAAGCTTGGAATCTCTCCATTTTTGTCTATTCTTTCCCTTTACCTCTTGATTTGTAACTTAATGGATCATTTGATTTCATTGTTTTCTTCTCTTTCATGATGTGTAACTAAACTTTAATCTAGGGGTTCTCTAGGATCTTGCTATGGATTTGATTAATGTGTAATTAGTTAGGTATTCTTTCAATGAAATTGGTTTTGTTCATCCATATCTATGCTTAGTGCTTGTTATTGATTGGCCATCAATTGCATGTTTTTAATATTCCAATTGAACTAGAAATAGGGTGTTAAGAATATGGATATGGTATGGTTGATGTATGTTCAATTACATTCTATTGGTATGAGTGTGTTGATTAACTAAGGGGATGGACACATACCTCTTAGTCATGCATAGCAAGTGTTTGATAATTGGTCTTAATGAGTGATTCTTATGCTAACTCACATGGACACATAGTGGATTAGCTAAGTTTTGCATGGGTAAATGTCCTAGACATAGGCTCTTATCTATTGATGGTTATTAGCTAACAAATGTCATTTCATTGATTGGTGCTTGTTAATTGCAATTATTCATTGAAGTAGCAAGTGAATAGGGACCTCTAGGCTTTAATCATTCTCATCTTCTCTTTTGGAATTGGTGTTTGGTGTTCTCTTATTTTGTTTCTCTTAAATTGTTATTTTAATTGCAACCCATTCTCCTTCGTTTGCTTGTATAATAATTTATGAATTTTGGTTAAGTTTAACATTCTTCTAATTATTCAATCCCTTGGGACACGATACTCTAACTCTCCTTTATATTACTTGTCGACCCGTGCGCTTGCGGATTTACTCACTAACAATTATACAACAGTTCCAATTATAATAATAAATAGATGCAAGATAATACATGGACTCATTATGCACATGCATACAAAGTCAAAATCCTACTCCATGGAGCTAGACACAAACAGTCGGAGGGAAAGATCAGGAGACACATCTGCCACTTGGCTACCGCGGCCAAAGTGCTATAACTCATCAGTTTATCCACGTGCACATCAAGGCATTGTATAGACGGTCTACGCTAGATCACAATATAGGACAGTGTTTCAGTTCGGATCATCGGTGCGGTTGCATCAGTTTGCCCCACAGACAGAAGAGCTGCCAACTGTCCATTACGAGGTACCCGCACCCCGACGCTGCCAAGGTTAACAGTATGACCTACACTAGTCTACTCGCACCTGCACTAAGGTGTGTTCATCTCCTAGGCAACATGGCCTGAACAGCAGTCCAATGGACTTTCACAATGCATGACGACTCAATGCATAATCATATATGTTTATCATTGTATACTTTTCCACAATATGCCTCAATTGGCCAAGGTAAGTATTAACATATCATTGGTCACTCACATGGACCCATAATATCATAATATCAAAATTTAAATGAAATAATACATGTTCAAGATTTATTATGAATTCTCACTTAAATGTAGCATTTCTTACAAAGTTAGTCTCCAGGGGAATTTTCTATTGTAATTTATTCACACACCCAAACTTAGAAAATTGCTTTAAGGGTTTCAAAGTCTCACACTCTCTTGTTCTTTCTTTAATTAAAATTTACCCTAAGTCTTATGATAGATTTCATTCTTGGTTCTTTCAAATTTATGAATCCTAATTTATTTTCTAATCTTCCAATTTTCTAATTTTCCATCCTATTGCCAATAATTTAATCACTTGTTTATTTAAGATTCCAAGATTACCTAAAGTTGCATAATCAAGTCCTAAATGGCCCTAGAGGCCATGGCCTCCCTAGGGGATTAAGTTCCCAATTTTTTTATTCCATTAATTACATATTGTACACTTGATTAATTATGTCTTCCACTTATTATAATTGTTCATCAAGAACCCCAATTTTGGGCCCCCAAAACTATGAGCTATCCTAGAGGAAATCTAAATTATTTCCTTCTATTTCATGCTTTCCAATCCATTCAAATATATCAATATACATAACCTATCAATCAAATATCTTAAACAAATTAAATACAGCATGTAATCATACCAATCACGCAAACAAAGAATAACTCTCAATATGGTTTTCTCACAATCAATCACAAGACAAGGCTTTTTACTACTAATAGAGGTTGAGGAGGAGTGTCTTCCTCTTACCTAAGAGAAGAACAAACAAAGAACTCCCTTGAAGCTCCTTGGATTTTCGGATTCACACCCAACCAAACCTTAGAAATTTCAATCTCATCAAAATAACAGCAATGCTTGAAAAATAAAGTATTAATGGTCACAAAGGAGACCCTAAAAATGAAAATGGGTAAAAGAGAGTAAAGGATCAAGAAGCTTACCCAAAAACCGTAAGCTTGAAGCTTGAAGAAAATGGTGAAGATGAAGGTTTTTCAAAGAATCACCAACTAGAGAAGTGTTTAGATGATAGAGGGGGTCAAGAAAATGGGGTTGGTTGGAATTTTTGTGATGGATGAAGGCTTGAGGAGCTGCTAGCTGTGTGGCTTCTAGAGAGAAGGAGGAGAAAATAATGAAAGGAAGATGAAGGTAGAGAGAGAAGTGAATAGAAAAATAAAGATGATAGCTTTTTAGGATTTTTGAAAACTTGAATTGATTTATTAATTAAATTGATGCACAATTTTGTGCTCCCAAAGTTTGTGGGAGAGAGGGAGTGAATGGCTTCCATGGGAAGCTTGGGAGAAAATTTCCTAGAAGCTTCTTTGAGGCTTCCTTGAGAAGCTTTGCATGTTTCTCGATAAAGTGAAAAGTAAGGTTGTCTCCTTAATTAAACACTCTAGGACAGATTATTAATTACTCTGCTAAAATTATTTTTCACTGAATAAAAGTTACAGTTAACGAAAATGGTATTTACTATTCATCAAAAAAATTTCAGTACAGTGATTTTATTTATCAGATAAAATCTCAAAAAACGTAAACTTTGCACACTGTGCCTGGCCTCGGGTTTAGTAAGATCCCCCGTTGACACGTTGATAGTTCAAGGTTTACCAGCCTTAGGGAAAACATTCCGTTATCTCGGCTCCGCTCAATGTGCACGCAAAATGAGAAATATACTAAAATATTCGACATTTTCAGAAAAATCCACAAAAATTCCTAAAAATTACAAATATTAGAAAATAGATATTGTCCTAAAATAAATAATTTTTTGGGACGTTTTATTATCGATCGCGCACGTAAAATAAGAAATATATTAAAATATTCAGTATTTTCAAAAAATTCACAAAAATTCTCAAAAAGTATAAATATTATAAAATGTTGATTAATGATAAAATAAATAATTTTTGGGGTGTTACAAGTTTTAATTATTTTGTTTCTTTATGTATTAGCTAGTGTGTATTTACTATGCTTTTTAGTTTGTAAAAGTTTATATATTACAATATGACTTTTTAGCCAGTGATTTATATATATGACCTTTTCCATCTTTTGTAGCTCTCTATAATGATTGCTTAGGTTATTATAGTTTTTTGTTTTATGCACCTTTAGAAAGTGACATACTTGATACGATTTATCTTGAAATATTCGTTATTTTATGATAATTCTATTAGGGTGTTACATATTAGGCTACTTCTATAACCATTTACATGCCTAACATGTCTTCTAGGGTGTTATAATAACCAGTTATTAGAATTTAGTAATTAATTTTCTGGGAATTCAAAAAACTTGTTTTAACAGTTCTTTTGGAGCATTTAAGACACCTAACAACCTCCAACGGCTCTTAAATGGTTTGGGCTATAACTGAAAGTGTTTGGGCATTAAAGACAAGTTTGAAATCAATCTGAACAATTTTCTTGAGCGTCAAATTCGAGATTTTACTATCACTTCTCATAAACCCCTATTTTGAGCTTTAGTGTGTGATTTCTTGATGCCCATTGAGCTTCAATTTGTATTATTCATTCTTGTGAGAGTTTCCATTCATCTATACTTTGCTTAGTCTATAAAGAGGGTGAGGTATCCCTCAAATAATTATAAGGGTGAGGTATCCCTTATTGTTGAGGCTCAAGCACAAAGGGTGATGTATCCCAACGTGTGTTGAGTGCTCTAGTTTGTAAAGGTTACAAGCACCTGTTGAAACTTGAAGATATAGTGAAAAATCTCAAGTGATTACTTGAGGACTAGACGTAGGCCACAAGTAGATTGGTAGCTGAACCAGGATAAATCTTGTGTTTGATCTTTTAAACTCAACTCCTTTACATTTGTGTATTTATTTTATATGCTTGGTTGAATACTCTCTGTTTTGGTTTATTCATTTATGAGTGAAAGTATTCAATCCTTTGTATCTAATCATTTCAAACATTCAATAGTTTCAACGAAAATTGATATTCAAGTGTTTTGTGAAAGAATTGCTAAAATCTTTTATAAACTCAATTCACCCCCTCTTGAGTATTGAAGCCACTTAGTAACAAGTGGTATTAGAGCTGGACTTGTGTGTAAAGAGCTTAGCAGCTTCAAGAGAAGTGATGGCTTCTTCAAACAGTTTTTTTTTTTCCAGAAAGTTCTTCTATAAATAGGTTGCCCTTTTTCAATGGGGATAGTTATGTATATTGGAAAAAAAGTATGAAGATTTTTATTGAAGCTATTGATTTAGATGTATAAAATGTAATTGAAAATGATCCCTTTGTTCCCACACAAATTGTTAATGGTGTAAGAATCAATACACCAAGAAGTTAATGGACCGATGATGATAAGAAAAAGGTCCAACACAATTTGAAAGCTAAGAACTTCATTACCACATCCTTTGGGTATGATGAATTCTTTAGGGTGTCAAATTGTAAGACTGCCAAAAAAATATGGGGTACCTTACAAGTAATCCATGAGGGTACAAGTGAGGTAAAAGATCAAGAATAAAGACTCTCACTCATGACTATGAATTATTTAGAATGAACCAAGGAGAAAGCATTCAAGAAATGCAAAAGAGGTTCACTTATATTGTAAGTCATCTTACTTCATTGGGAAAAACTTTTCCTAATGAAGATCTTATTAATAAAGTTTTGAGGTGTTTGAATAGGAATTGGCAACCCAAAGTGATGACTATTGCGAAGTCAATGAATCTATTAACAATGACACTAGCCACTCTCTTTGGAAAGCTCCAAAAGGATGAGTTGGAGCTAAATAGGCTCAATCAACATGAGGATCATGACAAAAGGAAAAAAGGGATTGCTCTCAAAGCCACCTCCTCCACAATTGATGATGATGATAAAGATAATGAGATGGTTTAGAAAACTTTGAGTTAAATAAGAAGAATCTTAGTCTCTTTGTAAGAAAGTTTGGAAATTTCCTTAAGAAGAAGGGAATTCAAATAAGGCCACATTTCCCTCCAAATAAGACCTATCATAAAGGGAAAGGAACCTCATCAACTCCAACATGCTACAACTGTGGAAAACCGGGGCACATAAAGATGGAGTGTCTCATTTATCAAAAGAAGATGGAGATATTTGAAAAGAGACCTTCCAAAGGAAATAAAGGAAGAAAAGCCTATATTGCATAGGATGACAACGACATGGATTCCATCGATAGCTTGGACAATGAGGAAACCCATTTATGCCTCATGGCTAGAGGAGAAGAAGAAGAAGAAAGTGACACAGTGGCAACTTCTTCTAACTTAGACTCTTCACCTTCCAATAGTGAATTACAAGATGCATTAGAGAATTGCATGATAAATCCATAAGGCTCACAAAATTAGTTTCATTTTCCATGAAAACAATCTCATCTTTGGAAAATAAAATTTTTATTTTAAACAAGGAGATTGAAGAACTCAAAATTGAAAATGAGACTCTTAGATTAATTGATGCTAACTCAACATGCATGACTTGTTCTTCATATGAAAATGCATCCATATCCTCATCTTGCTCATCATATAAAGCATTTGAAAAAGAAATTGAGGATTTGAAAAACACTCTTTCAAAATTTACCTTTAGAAGAGATAACTTGAATATATTGCTAGGGAAATAAAGACATGTTTTCTGAAAGGCCAGTTTAGGGTATAATCCCAAAAACCAACAAAAGCTTTACAAAAATTTCTTTGTTTCCTCAAGTACTTCAAGTAGTCCCTTTTTAAATGTTTTCATTGTGGAAAGAAAGGGAATAGTGTCTCAACATGCAATGTTAGGAAGAACATCAACACTAAGGTTGAGACTACAATGGTTTGGGTCCTCTTTGTGGATTTTTCGCAAGCACACGGATCGTAAAAGTAGTAAATAAAGATTGTTCCCACGAGGATCAATTAATTACTAACTCTTATAGTAATTTCAATTTTTTAAGCGAACAAAATCAATAGTGAAATCTAAATTTAAATCAAAACAAAACTCAAAGCAAATAAATAGCAATTAAATCAAGAAAAGTCAAGAGTCAACTAAGGGTTAAAGGCCTAGGATTGGGAATTCACTACACTACCCCCAATGCTAAATTGTAATAATATCTTTGCTAATATTCAATTATGTTCTTGGAACCAATTTGTCCTAAATTATTTAAAGCCCAATTTTTTGGCACTAAAAACGTGCTAAAACTTCTTCAATCCTATTCTCATGACAATTAATCCAAGTTTCAACCTATTAACATTCATGACAATCGTTGGTTCCTTGAAGGATTTAAGCCTATGTCTAGGTCTCAATTCCTAAGTTCAATTCTTAGATTACCAAACAATTAGATTTCATCTTTCAATCCTGCACCTAAAGCTTAAGATCGTGTAAATAAGGTGTGCAACATACAACAAGCATTAAGCACACTAAGAATGAATCAAGACCAATAATTCCCATTAACAAAGAATCAAATTAACAATTCAACATAAAGAAATAGAGAGTTTCATCCCAATCCTAGAAAAAGAGGTTTAGCCACTCATGGCTAATGTAGCACAATCATGAACAAAGGTAAAAGAAACAACCACGATTCCAAAATAAAAAGCGAAGATGGAGAAGATGAAGATGAAGGAAAAGACTTCAATGGTTGATCTTCAATAACTCTTGCCTTCCAAGCCCTAGGATTCAATCCTTGTACCTCTCAAAGTCTCCTGCAGCCTCTGTATGTTTTAGATTTAAGGGTTTGCTTCTATTTATAACAATTGGGGTAAAAACTACCTCTCTCATGCTCTATAATACCTCACACGACCGTGTGGGTGCACGACATGACTATTTGAGTTTTAGAAACTACGTAATTTCAACGTAGGAGGGTCACACGATCATGTGACCAAGACACACGGTCATGTGACTTAGTCAAAAGTAATCCTCAAGTTACATAGGGCCATGTGAGCTTATCAGAAGCATTTTTTTAAGTTACACACTACCGTGTGTAACTTCTGAATCGCTCAATGCTAAAGTGATCTTCATGAAAGTTATAGCTCTTTTTCTTAGCTTTCCAAAGTCACTAGAATCACCTTGTTTCGACTTCCATAACTCAAGTTATGCTCATTTTATCACGCAAAGGTCAAAAACTCTACGAATCTTGGCCATATAAATTCCGAGCTCAACTCCATTGCAATGAATCCATCCAAAGCTTTATAGAGCCATGTTTAAATGCCTCTTTTGGACCTAAAATCATAGAGAAAGACTAATCATGATATACCAAGGATAATTAGATTAAATGTAGCATAAATCCCAACATAAATCAATCAAAGCACACCTAAATTTACCTCAAATCAAGCACAATATGTGTGTATTTTATCCACACATCAACTTCCCCCACATTTGAACTTTGCTTATCCTCAAGCAAAGAATAATAGTCGAAATCAAGATTAAACTGAACATCAAGGAACATGAATCAAGGAAAATTCCATAGTTTAAAGTTCAATTAAGCTTGGCAATCAAATCCAATTAAGCAAGAAAGTTCACCACTTAATACAATTAGAGGCTTGAATCTAACTTGCACCTCTTATCTTTACCAACCAATTGAGGTGACTCATCTTTCCATCTCTCAAGTGTTTAAGGACAAAGAGATCACTCAACTTTCTCTTAACAAATACATGACCATAAGCTTGATTATTAATCTCATCTCCACTTCCAAGTTCACATACATAATAAGAATCACAAGGACTTCCAATGGTTGTAATGGGGTCAAGGGTATAATGAATGGTAGGATAAAGGTAAAGAATGCTCATGAATAAATCGATACACAATAGAATCAGGTTGAGAAGATGAATAATAAATCATAATGCTCAATGATATAACTGATTTACACTTTTAACCCAATAATCTCATCATTCTTCACCAATCAACTTTTATTTCTTTCTTTTTCTTCCTTTTTCATTTCATTTTTTCTCATTTTTTCTTTTTTTTTCAAAGTCCTCCCTTGAAGACAAAAACAACCCTTTATGACTTCTCAATTAAGACATCAATTACTCCAAATAATCTAACCTGATTTTTCAAATAGGTATCCAAAGAAATCAATTTTAGGCTCAAATGGGGCAACAAAGGAATTATTTTATCATATGCAACTCTGGAAGTTAAGAAAGAATTTAAGCCTAATTGCCTTAATCATGTTCAAGTCTGTATGTGAATCATTAAAGTCTCAACAAGATATCAAAGCAAGTTCTAGCGCACATCAATCAAGAGAAATCTCACTCCAGAAGAAAAATAGGATTTAGTTTATGATAAATCCAATCATTAAAGCTCAAAACTCACTTTCTGGCTAAGTTAATAAAGAGATTAAAGACAAGTAGACATGATTAATTTCTAAATAAGATACTGTATGTTTCAACACTCAATTGAAAAGATTGCCTTGCACAAAATTAGTTCATGAGTAGTGGATTCCCTCTTAAACATATTTCAATCAGCTCAGAAATAATCAAGAAATTAAGACACAATTTTTTCTTAATTTGTAGCAATACTTAAGTGTTGATCGATCCCCCCCCCCACACTTAAAGATAAACATTGTTTAACAAGAAAAATAACAGAATAAAGGACAATTGAACTTTCCTGAAAATGGAAACGCAGGATCACGAATGTGGTAGGAGAGATGGAGTCAAAGGGAGGTGTATAATCATTAACTTAACATCTAGCCTAACTAAGTGGCAACATGTTGTCTAAAAATGCATGAAAAAAACAAAGCAAAAATTGAAAAATAAAATGCAAAAACTAAAGGTGCAAAAGAAACCAAAAAGAAAATATAAGAAAGGATAGAAAGAAAAAGAAAATAGAAAGGGAACAAAAAAGAACAAATAAATAAGAAAATAAATAACTAAATGAAAGAGAAGAAAAAACATTTTTGGCAGTGACAACTATATACATCCCCTACAAAAGGCTCGGAACTTAGGGAGACACCTAAGCCGACTCAAAGATTAGCTAACTACAAAAAAAAAAAAAAAAAATGATAATAAAATAAGTAACAACAAAATAAGAACAAAATAACAAATAAGAGAGTAAAGAAAAAGAGAGAAAATTTGAGTTGCCTCCCAAGAAGCGGTAAGTTATAGTCATTAACTTGACTATGGGTCGGTTCTATGCTTAGGTGATGTCAACGGATTGGTGCTTAGTCCCTACTCCTTCTTCATAGTGCTTCACTCTCTAACCATTTATGAGAAATGTCTTATGGCCTTCTTTCTTCACCTCAAGCACATTGTATGATAAGACGCGAACTATCTCATATGGTCCATACCCTTTTGACCAAAACTTATCAAGAAGAAGAAAATATGAGTTACAGACAAGAATTTTATCCCTAATCTTAAACTCACGCAGCTTGATACACTTGTCGTGCCACTTCTTTGGTCTCTTCTTGCAGAGCTTGGCATTCTCAAAGTTCGTAGTAGCCTTGGGCAAAATCTTTTCTGGCATATCATCAGTTACAGATTCCTTTGGGCCTCCTTTTCTTTAAGTGAGGAATCTTTGGTTGAAAGGACCTTGAGCTCCTTGAATTTACCATTTTGGGAAGAGGAAATAGTTGAACATACGTCCAAAATTTGAGCATAGGTCGTCACCTCCTCATCTTCATCATTTAAATTACCATTGTGCACCAAACACTTCTCTAAGGGGTCTTGTGGATGGCTTTTAGTGTGCACCTCTCTAGCTAGCCTTTTCTCCACATTAACCTTTAAGCAAGAATCAACAATTGCTAGTTGCTTGGAAACTTGAGACAAATTGAACTCAGCAATTTTTTCACCTACTTTGAGGGTTATTTTCCTATGCTTCACATCAAACACGGCTCTAGCAGTGGCTAGGAATGGTTTACCCAAGATGATGGCGGTTTGAATATCGATTTCCATATCAAGTACAACAAAATCAACTGGTATGTAAAACTTTCCCACCTTCAAAAGAACATTCTCTAGTATTCCAATAGGATGTTTAATTGACCTATCCGCTAATTGAAGAGAGATGGTGGTCAGTTTGAGCTCCCCAATATCAAGTTTCTCACAAATAGAAAGAGACATCAAACTCACACTTGCTCCAAGATCACACAAAGCCTTGTTGATATGCATGTCCCCAATTGAGCATAGAATTGAAAAGCTACCCGGATCCTTAAGCTTAGGTGGAAGCTTGTTTTGAATGATTGCACTACATTCTCCTGTCAAAACAATAGTTTTATAGTCCTCAAGCATCCTCTTATTGGAGATAATTTTTTTCAAGAACTTAGCATAAGAGGGCATTTAGGAGAAAGCTTCCGTAAAAGGAATGTTAATGTAAAGCTTTTTAAGTACCTCCAAAAATCTTTGAAATTGTTGATCAAGCTTTGCCCTTTGATACCTTTGAGGGAAAGGCAAAGGTGGAACATATGCTTTTGGAGGAACATACCTTGTAGTGCTTTCTTCATCCCTCTCTTTGGTATCTTTCTTCTCTTGTTTCTCTTTCTTTTCACGGGTGTCCTTATCTTCAAGCTTTTCTTCTCTTGTGGGGCCTTTAAGTTGTTTACCACTTGTCAATGAAATTTCTAGTACTTGTTCCCTTGGGTTAGTCTCCGGTTGACTTAGTATTCACCCTTGAATCATGTTGAACAAGCTTGTTTATTAGGTTATTTGAGTTTCAAGCATCTTGGAGTGAGTGGCCGTTTGATCTAGGTGAGTACTGAGTTGCTTGATGGACACCCCATGTTGTTGCACTTGTGCTTGAATGGCTTGATTGTGCTCCTTTTGAGTGACTATGAAATTCTTCATGAGAGCTTCTAAACTAGACTTTGCACTTTGAGAAGATTTTTACAGTTGTTGGAATCTAGGTGGGGGTCTATTATTGGATGAAGCCCAATAGTTTTGTTGGTTAGCATATGAGAAATTAGGGTGGTTTTTCCGTCCGGGGTTATATGTGTTGGAGAAGGGATTACTTTGAGGCTTGAAGTTGCTATTTTGCATATAACTCGCTTGATCCAATGATGGGTCTTGAGAACATGTTTCTACTACATTGCATTCTGAAGCCAAATGGCTTCCTCCAAATGTTTCACAAATTATGTTAGGAGTATTGATAGCATTGACATTCAACTTCTCAAGTGACTTAGTCAAGGCATCAAACTTGGCATTCACATGGTAATGGCGTCAAGCTTATCATTCCGGCCTACTTCTTTGAAGTTGATCTCTCAAATGGCCATAGATAAATATTCAAAGTGGCCCTATTAATCAATGCCCTTTCCTCTGTTGGAGTCTTGCCCATCAAAGCACTTCCAGCTTCGACATCACGAGCTGCCTTTGTAGAGAAAGTCAACCCATCATAGAATGTTTGTATAACAACAAATTCTTGTAGGCCATGATGTGGACACTGACGAATGAGATCATTATACCTTTCCCATGCTTCATAAAGTTATTCAACTTCCTTTTTGGAGAAGGTAGTGATATCTTGATAGAGCTTGATTATTTTTCGAATCAGATAGTACTTGTCCAATAAAGCCTACTCCATCAATTCCCAAGTGGTAAGTGAATTTGGGGCTTCCGAGTGAATCCACTTCTTTTCTTTTATCCTAAGAGAAAAAAGGAAAAAGTTTGATCCGTATAGCATCTATTGAAACCTCATTAATCTTTATAGTATCACATAACTCCAAGAACTCATCCAAATGCTGATTTGGGTCTTCGGTCATTGACCCGCTAAATTGTAATTGTTGGATGTTGATTGCTTTTGCTTACCGCACGTGCACTGGTCGAACAAGTAATATAGTAAAAAGTAGGATATTACTTCCACGTGGAATAGGGCTACTCCTATTGCATATTATTGACCAATAGCTTAAATAATTCTATTCAAGAACATTAAAATTGGGAAAAGAGTGTTTAAGTTAATTGAAAGATTTAAATGCAGTAAATTGAGATTTAAAGTGAATGATTAGAGAATAGAGAATCCTTCTTCACCCCCTACTTCAATTGACAACAAGAAATCCTTATAAGTAACATAAATGAAAGGATTAGGTTAGCTTGAGAAACTAACTTACTAAACAACCTTTGTCTAGGTCAATCAACCATGTTTCATTTACCTAATTCACTATATTTTCATGAGAATTAGTGCAAAATCCATTCATTAAGATCTCTTCTCAACAATTACTATGCATAGCCAAGAGGTATATTTCTATCCCATTAGCTAATCAACTCATCCCACCATTAGAATAAAATTAAACATGTATCAACCATACATATGGTCTAAACTCTAAATTCCTATTTCTAGATTCATTAGATTTCAACAAATCACTTAAAAGCTGATTAAACAATCAAGAACATTAAGATCTATATGATTGAACAAAATCAAATCATCTATATAAACTCAAAGGATTACAAAATCATTCAATATTCATAGGAGGATCCAAATAAATCCTTATACACAACTTAGTTAGTCATGAAATACGAAAATATATACATATACATCATGTTCATGATATTGGAAAAGAGAAAGCAGAAGAAATGGAAGAGAAAAGCTCAATGATGATGATCCTTGATGCTTTAATCTTCATCCAAGATGAAGATGGCCTCCAACTTTGGCTACTTCTACTTCCTTTTAGTCTCATGTCCAAACCCTAGCCGCTGTGTTCTAAAAATATAAAAACTCACTCCTGAAATCTGATGAAACAATATTTATAGGCTTATAAAAATAGAGTCACGCCGTGCATTAACATGCCTACGCCACAATATCCATCCTTTATGTAGTGGCGCTCTAGGCATGGGTTTCTATTCTGAAGCAAGGGAATGCACCACGCTGTGATATTGACATGCTTATGCCATGTCGTGAGATGTTGAACTTCACACTTGGCTTTCTCTTCCAATGCTAGCCCAATTCTTCCACAAATCAGCTTGTTTAGGACTCTTCTTGCAATAGAGAAATCACTGAGTTACTTACAATTACAAATCCACTTAATCACTTAAAGAATATGCAAGATTTATACAAATTTATATAGGAAGATATCAAAATGGAATTTGACGAATGTAAGCCTCAAATCTTTCATATATGCATCATAACAAGGACTAAGCTATCAATATAGCACAAATATAGGGCACAAACAACTACATATCATGGAGTTATCACACCCACACACCTAGATTTTTGCTAGTCCTCGAGCAAAATAAAGTATGATTAAGTACTTGGTTAGCAACACATGCTTCAATATACATTCATCATTTAACATGAATTCCAATTCCCTAAAATTATAACTAGTGTACAATGATTGTTTAAGCCCTCAAAAAATGCTAATGCCTTATAATCAGCTTCACAGATACATAATCCTTATCATGCTAATCAATCAAACCTCCTTTCTTGCAAATCACATTTCTCACAACCATTCAAGCTAAACTTCTCCTATTCAACTCACACTTATCTAGATAAGTTTATGAACATACATGGATAGAAATCAAATAATCCACAAGATTGTCTTTAAACTCTCGCTCTATTAAAGTAAATCACACACAATTGAGGATCAAAAGAGACTTCATAGTTTGTAATGTAAGGCCAATTAGTATGTGTAAAAGAAAAATAAGAAAATGATTTAATACAAACATTAAGAAACATAAACATGTGATTTCAAGACTTAAGTCTCCAAATGAAAATATTAGGGTATTCCAAAGTGAAAGATTATAACTCTCTTGAACCATTCAATTCTTTTTGTATTTGACTTTTCTTATTTCGTTCATTTACTTTACTTGTCTATTTTCTCATTTTTTTCATTTTTTATAAGAGAATGCAATGCCTTTTCTTTTACAGTAGATGGTTCCTTCAAGCTCATTTTATATTGACATGCATTATACCCCTAATCACTAGACTCACTTCAAGAAATAACATATTATGTACTCAATAAATAATGATGGTAGGAAGAAAATGCACTGCTTTCATATACATTAGAATGGTTAATAGGGTAGGGAATATGAGGGTGATGAAAAACATATAAGGCCAAACATTTATAAAGCTTCAAAAGGGGACCTAAGGATATAATTACATTAGGTAAGCTTAAAAGGCACAATTGGTCCAAACAATGCCCTAATCATTTCTTCAATCATGCACAATCTAGGATTTCACCTCAAGAGAGTTGCAAGACAATTTCAAAGATAGTAGAAGTCTCCACATGTACAATCCGTAAACATTCTCTAGACAAGCATTCATATCATTTTCAAAGCTATATGTGCATACAAGTGGGATCAAAATCATGCATTGAAAAATGACTAGATTGTTCAGCATGCTTCAAAGATTGCATATGGATTCACAAAAATATTGAGATCAAAATTGCATCCATATCTATCATTGGGCAACCATTTCACACTAGCCATTGGCAACATGATCTAAGTTAGAATTTTTTAACATTTACAATCATACATATAAAACATTGCAACCCATGATCTAAAAGGGAACGACAATTGTATCTTGAATGGGATTTTCATGAAATTTTTATCAACCTATATGCTCCTATGGATATTATCTAAACTAACTATCAACATTCATCAAGTTAATAGCCAAAAAAAATTAGACATACTAAAACACATACATATGATACTAACATAAACAGTCCTAAAATACATGTAACAATACTACCGCATACATGAAATCAAAATATATAATAAAAACACCCCTTACACCTGAGGGAAACAGTGTCCCCACTGTTCAAAAACAACTAACAGTAATATAATAATGAAACACAATGAAAGAAAATGTCCTAAATGCAGCAAGGCTAGTCGTCATCAGTATCCTCATCATCCTCTTGATCTGGCACAGTATCAATAACTATGTCTTCATCATCCTCTCCAGCTGTAGCCTCAGGAGCCTGTGGCGGTTAGGGAGGGATAGCGATAGCCTCAGGTGAGAAATGTGGGACAAGAAAGTCCTCTATAGAAAGTTGTAGGCACTCTGCCATCCATCGCTGAGTCTAAATGGTGTAAGTCAGCAAGGTTGTCATATGTGCCACTTAAGCCTCTATGTGGGCGCGCCAGGATGCGGCATTTAAAAAGGCTGCCATAGGCTCTACACGAGCTTGCCTCTATCTGTACAGTGCCTGGGTTGGAGCTGCTTTCAACCTCTCAGTGAAAGAATCAATAAGAGGTTATTTCACATCAGTGATCTCCTCATGGGGCTCCGTCTGTACAGATTACCTTAGGCAAAGTGCATGAATGAGTGAAGGGAATAAAAGACTCCTGCACTCCCTCGTTGATCTCCTTTTTGATCATGGATAATGTGGGCGACATCGATTGAGTGGTGCTTAAGGATAGCATAGATAAGACTAGCCCGGTCACGAGTTACCTCAGATAAGTTTGTTGATGGAAGAATCCGGGTGTAAATGAAATGATATCATGCCTTGACCTCTGGTGTCAAGCAAGCTCAAGGGAAGAACCGTGCCCTATTTATCTGTATTCTCAAGGTCTAGAACACAGGTTGTGCCTCAGTGGTGCAGATCCTGGCAGTGACCGTGTTAAGATCAGTGCCTTCCTTGGGCTCCCAATGGCAGAACTCTGTGTACTCACAAATCAATGGGGGAGGTGGCAAGTTCATTGCTACTCTGATTACCAATGGGGAATATGAGACCTGGTATCCTCGGACTATAACGGTAGTGGTCTCTGGGTCCATCAGGTCCAAGTTCGCATAGAACTCGCAAACTGATGGAAGCACTACCATAGCAGGGTGTTTAGCTAAATTTCTCCATTGAAGCAGGCTAATGGTCCTCTCAATGTTATGGTGGATGGCCTCCCCAAAGGAAAATCCCTGCTCCGTAATTATTGGTTTAGTAATTAGTCTTGAGTACTTCTGCGTAGCCACTGCCAATAAGAATCTCCGCTGATCAAACTCTAGAAGGGAGATCGCTCCTTGTTACGCTGGCTGCTGGACCCTCGTTGGCGTTTAGGAGCCATAATGGATCTGAAAAAAGGAATTTCAAAAAGTCAGAATTGTGTAATCAAAAGAATCAAATACACTTAAAACAGACAATTCTAGAAAAATTGAGCCACATGTCGCGACATTCAAACTAGCGTCGTGATATTCAACCCAACGTCGCACCATTCAAACAATATTCATGTAACATCACGACATTGAAGAGCCACGCTGTGGTGTATGTATGAAATGCACCGAGAAAACACAGGTAACATAGGGCAAGCCAATAATCATGCTTTCTAGGCAAAAATTTGAACAGGATACTAACAAAAAACATAAAACACCTAATCTATCAACATAAATTTTTAACAACAGCTTAAAACAACAACAAATTAAAATAAAACAAACTAAACAAAATAAGAAAAAAGGAAAAAAATGACAACATGCCTTAAAACCATAAAGGAGTAATCTTTGGGAGGGGGACTACGGGGTGGGGAAAGCAAAAACGAGAGAGAAAAGTGCGAGAGAAAACAGAGAAAAAAAGAGGGAACTGAAAGCAAATGGGAGCGACACACGAAATGTCGCGACATTTAACCCTAAATGCCACAGAGCACCGCGACATTCACATACATGCGCCGTAGCGCACATTAGTTCCTACTAAATTTCAAATTTAAAATATTACTATTTATTTATTTTTACTGAGAGTAGGTACGCCACGACATTTAACATTGTTGTGCTGCGACGCTTTTCTCTCTACATTTAATCCTAAATGCCACAGAGCGTCGTGGCATTCACATATATGAGCCGCAATAAGCATTAGTTCCCACTAGATTTAAAATTTAAATTATTACTATTTATATTTTTTACTGAGAGCAGGTATGCTGCGGCGTTCAACATTGTTGCGCCGCGATGCTTTTCTCTTTGGATTTTGGCCTAGAATTCTCATCACGTCGTAGCGTTAAAGTTCTCATGCCATGGCATGAGAGGTTTGTCTGCATAATTCTACAGAAAAATCCATTCTACTTCTATTTTTGAAGCATTTTGGCCTCCATCACCTGCAAAACTTGCCTAGAAGGTCAAATTACAGTTTATACAATAAAAACATAATAAAAGCTAAAATTCAAGGTATTAACATATTTAAGATTTAAACTAAAGAAAATGGATTCCCTCCCAAGAAGAGACTAATTTATAGTCCCAGTAGGACTTTATCTGCAGTTCCACATGCAGTTGCTTATAGGAGGAAGGTCTTGCTTCTCTTCATCTAAATGAGCATGGTGCACATGCCATGGCAAGGGTTTTAACTCCATTTTTGGAGCTTCCACAATGGGAGGGTTGCATGACTTAACCACCCTATTCAAATTCAGCTGATCCAACTTATCATCTTTCTTATCACGAGCAGAGATCAAAAGAGCTTCACTAGAGGCATCGGGGACATTCACACAAAATGCCAAAGATGTCATCCTTTCAACTACACTTATTGAAGAACATACTTTTTGATCTTGAGGATGCTTCATAGGTTTGAAAATGTTAATAGTCACCTGTGTATCTTACAACCTTATGGTGAGCTCCTATTTTTCTACATCAATGAGAGTTCTTTCGGTTTCTATGAATGGTCGGCCTAAAATCAAAGGGACTTTGCTACCTTCCTTTATATCAAGTATAAAGAAATCTGCAGGGAAGATAAACTTATCCACTTTAACTAAGACATCCTCAACAATTCCCTTCGGATAAGTGTAGGAACGATCAGCTAGTTAGAGGGTCACTGATGTAGGCTTGCATTCCCCCAAACCTAGCCTCTGGAAAATAGATACGGGTATGAGATTAATGCTTGCCCCCATGTCACCTAGAGCCTGCCCAAAGAATTGGTCTCCAATGGCACACAGAATTGTGAAGTTTCTAGGATCCTTCAATTTTGGAGGAAGCTTCTGTTACAGAATAGCACTGCATTCTTCCGACAATGCCACTGTTTCAAACTCACCTAACTTATGTTTTTTAGATAAAATATCCTTCATGAACTTCACGTAACTGGGCATTTGTTCTAAGGCTTTTGCAAATAGGATGTTAATATACAGCTTCTTGAACACTTCTAAGAATTTCTAGAATTGGTGCTTAAGCTTTTTCTTAACTTACCGGTCGGGGAAAGGTAGAGGGTGTATATATCGTGTGACCTCTTTCTTCTTGTCCACTACCTTCTCAGTGATAACTTCCTCTTTCTTGTTAATAACCTCTTGATCCTTATTCACCTCAAGTTCTTCCTCAAGCAGCTTTGTCTTTGGATTCCCTTCTATGTCCTTCCCACTTCTCAGAGAGATAGCTTTACAATGCTCATTGGAGGCACCCTTTGGATTGATAGTGTCACTTAGGAAGGTTCCTGGAGGCTTGTTATTAATAGCATTTGCCAACTACCGCACTTGTGTCTCCAATGCTCTCATTGAAGCCGTTTGGATTTGAAACATTACATCATGCTTGGCTAACTGAGCATCTATTTTTGTCATATAGGAATTAGTCTTAACCATGAACTGTATGAACATGTCTTCTAGAGATGGTTTCTTATCTTGCAGAGGCTGCCTAGGTTGGGATAAGTAACCTAAAGGATAATTAGGTCTCTCATTTCCAGGTGCTGAGGATGAAGCTCCTTGGTTGTCCCTCTAAGAGAAGTTAGGATGGTTCCTCCATCCTGGGTTGTACTGGTTTGAGTATGGGTTATTTTGTTGTGGGCAATAGTTCCTAACATACTATGCACTTTCAAAAATAGAAGGGCATCTATTGTTTGAATGGTTGTCACCACACTTGTGATAGAGAACAAATGGGCTCTGATGAGGGCTCTGCCCCGTACTGTCCAGTTTACTTGCAATTGCTGTCACTTGAGCTGACAACGATGTTATTGGATCAATTTCATGCACTCCAATGAGTTTCCTTGGAGTATTTATTGCAGAGGGCCATTGTTAGCTGTTGGCTACTAATTCGTCCAACAGTTGAAAGGCTTCATCAAAAGATTTGCTTAATAAAGAGCCTCCAGCTGCTGCATCCACTATGGGATGATGTTGCGGTAGCAGGCCTTTATAAAATGAATATACTTGATGCCATGGTGGGATAGCATGATGTGGACACCTTCGAAGCATATCCTTGTACTTCTCCCAGGCTTTGTACAAAGATTCAAATTCAGTTTGGGTGAATGATGTAATATCATTCACTATCTCAGCAGTCTTACCCAGCAGAAGATATTTGTTTAAGAATTTGTTATAGACATCGAACCAAGTTATTATTGATCCTATAGGTAGAGATTGCAACCACCTCTTGGCTCTATCTCTGAAAGAGAAGGGAAAGAACCTTAGGTGAATGATATCTTCAGAAACTTCATTATTCCTAAAGGTGTCGCAAATCTCTAGGAAGTTAGATAGATAAGCGTTGGGATCTTCACTGGACAAACCGCCAAATTGCATTGAGGTTTATATCAGTTGGATTATAGCCGATTTGATCTTAAAATTGTTTGCATGAATGGCTAGTCATCTAATGCTAGACTGCAAGTTATCCATTTGACGAGTTGCAAACTCCCTTAAAGGTCGCGTGTGATTATGCTCATCCGCCATCTTACCAGTACTTATTTCAAACAACAACAAAATGGAAGCTTAAATTAATATGAACAAAAAGAAATTTGAGCTAGAACTAATCAAGCTTGTTGTCAATATTAGAAAATAGAAATAAGTCGTATTCCTCGGCAACAGAGCCAAAAACTTATTGATTGCTTTTGCTTATAGCAAGTGCACGGGTCGAACAAGTAATATAATAAAAAGTAGGATATCGCTCCCACGAGAAATAGGGCTACTCCTATTTTAGATTATTAACCAATAGCTTAAATAATTCTATTCAAGAACCTTAAAATTGGGAAAAGAGTGTTTAAGTTAATTAAAAGATTTAAATGCAGTAAATTGAGATTTAAAGTGAATGATTAGATAATAGGGAATCCTTCTTCACCCCCTACTTCAATTAATAACAAGCAATCCTTTTAAGTAACATAAATGAAAGGATTAGGTTAGCTTGAGAAACTAACTTAGTTAATAGCCTACGTCTAGGTCAATCAACCATGTTTCATTTACCTAATTCACTATGTTTCCATGAGAACTAGTGCAAAATCCACTCATTAAGATCTCTTCTCAATAATTACTATGCATGACAAAGAGGTATATTTCTATCCCATTAACTAATCAACTCATCCCACCATTAGAATGAAATTAAAAATGCATCAACTATACATATGATCTCAAATCCAAATTCCTATGTCTAGGTTCATTAAATTTCAGCAAATCACTTAAAAGCTGATCAAACAATCAAGAGTATTAAGATACATATGATTAAACAAAACCAAATCATCTATATAAACTTAAAGGATTATAAATCATTCAATATTCATAGGAGGATCCAAAGAAATCCCTATACACAACTTAGCTAGCCATGAAACATTAAAATATATCCATATACATCATGTTCATGGCATTGGAAAAGAGAAAGTAGAAAAAATAAAGGAGAGAAGCTCAATGATGATGATTCTTAATGCTTTACTCTTCCTCCAAGATGAAGATGACCTCCAACCTTGGCTACTTCTACTTCCTTTCAGTCTCACGTCCAAACCTTAGCCGCTGAGTTCTAAAAATATCAAAACTCACTCATGAAATCTGATGAAACAGAATTTATTAGCTCAGAAAAATAGAGTCATGTCGTGGCATTAACATGCCTATGCCACGATGCGCATTCAATTTAGGTCACCAACACCGCGACATCCACCCTCTGCACCACGGTGCTCTAGCCACAGAATGCTGTTCTGAAACAGGGGAATGCACCACGCCATGGCATTGACATGCCTGCGCCATAACGTGATACGTTGAACTTCACACTTGGCTTTCTCTTCCAATGTTGACCCAATTCTTCCACAAATCATATTATTTAGGACTTTTCATGCAATAGAGAAATCACCAAGTTAATTACAATTACAAATCCACTTAATTACTTAAAGAATATGCAAAATTTATATAAATTTATATAGGAAGATACCAAAATGGAATTTGAAAAAATATAAGCCCTAAACCTTCTATATATGCATCATAACAAGGACTAAGCTATCAATATAGCATATATATAGGGCACAAATAACTACATATCATGGAGTTATCATTGGACCATCTAAATTAATGACGTCTTTATCTCAAAATTGTTGACCTCCACCCGTGGCCGTATAATGGAAGACTGACGAGCGTTAGCGTTGGGAGTTCCATAATCCCTCAGCCTTCGCTCTTGATTAGTGTCTTAGTTCATGTTGTCCACCATGTGGTCTTCCTTAATTCTCTGTGTTCTTCTTTCCCTTTTAATGGCATGAAGTGTCTTCTCGATCTCAAGATTAATAGGGATAATAAGATCTTCTTGACTCCTCACTCTATGCATAAGAAAGAATTAACACCTGAAAATTCAAAGAAAAATAAAGTGAAAATAAAATAAAATAAAATAAAATGTGCTTAAATCTACCAAATTACTGCTCGTGTTAATATCAACATGATCCCCGACAATGGCGCTAAGAACTTGTTGTGGATTCTTCTCTAGCGCGTGAATCGTACAAGTAGTAAATAAAGATCGTTCCCACGAGGATCAATTAATTATGAAGTCTTATGACAATTTCGATTATTTAAGCGAACAAAATCAATAGTGAAAGCTAAATTTAAATCAAAAGAAAACTCAAAGAAAATAAATAGCAATTAAATCAAGAAAAGTCAAGAGTTAACTAAGGGTAAAGGCCTAGGATTGGGAATTCACTACACTACCCCCTATGCTAAATTGTAATCATATCTTTCCTAATGTTCAATTATGTTCTTGAAGGCAATTTGTCCGAAATTATTTAAAGCCCAATTTCTTGGCACTAAAAAAGTGCTAAAACTTCATCAATCTCATTCTCATGGCAATTAATCTAAGTTTCAACGCATTGAGATTTATGACAATCGTTGGTTCCTTAAAGGATTTAAGCCTATGTGTAGGTCTTTGCTCCTAAGTTCAATTCTTAGATTATCAAGTAGTTACATTTCATCTTTCGATCCTTCACCTAAAGCCTAAGATCATGTAAATATGGTGCACAACATATTACAAACATTAAGCACACTAAGAATGAATCAAGAACAATAGTTCCCATTAACAAAGAATCAAATTAATAATTCAATATAGAGAAATAGAGAGTTTCATCCTAATTCTAGAAAAAGAGGTTTAGCCGCTCATGGCTAATGTAGCACAATCAAGAATAAAGGTTAAAGAAACAATCTTCATTCCAAAACAAAAAGAGAAGATGGAGACGATGAAGATGGAGGAAAATACTCCAATGGTTGATCTTCAATGACTATTGCTCTTTCCTTCCAAGCCTTAGCCTTCAATCCTTGTGCCTCTCAAAGTCTCCTGCAGCCTCTGTATGTCTTAGATTTAAGGGTTTGCTTCTATTTATAACAATTGGGATGAAAACTGCCTCTTTTACTCTCCAGAATACCTCACACAACCGTGTGAGTTTTAAAAAACTATGTAATTTCAATGTAGGAGGGTCACATGACTGTGTGACCAAGACACATGGCCATGTGACGTAGTCAGAAGCAATCCTCAAGTTACACAGGGTCATGTGAACTTGATAGAAGCATTTTCCAAGTTACACACTGCTGTGTGTAACTCCTTAATCACTCAATGCTAAAATGACCTGCATGAAAGTTGTAGCTCTTTTTCTTAGCTTTCCAATGCCACCAGAATCTCCTCGTTTCGACTTCCATGGCTCAAGTTATGCTTATTTTATCGTGCAAAGGTCAAAAACTCTTGAATCTTGGCCATATAAATTCCGAGCTTAGCTCCATTGCAATGAATCCATCCTAAGCTTCATTGAACCATGTCAAAACACCTCTTTTGGACCTAAAAACATGGATAAAGATCAATCATGAGATACTGTAACACCCTTCTGGGGATGTCACATTTATGATGCAATAAAATAAAATTAAATGAAAGTCTTACCCAAGTTATAAAATGTTTGGTACATAAATAATATTAGTGGTAAAATTTTTCCTTTTATACTTATAATATTAAATAAAATAACACAGAACACAAAATAAAGCAAAACATAATCACCCTATAATATACATATGATTCTTGTCTGAAGTATACAATTAATTTACAACTACAAATATTTAATAAAGCAGTAATAAGTCAGTATAATACTAAGACATAATGTCTAAGACATAAGCCCTTGTCAGAAGACAAATTCCCTAGTTGGGAATGTCTTGACTGATAGAAATTCGACCCAAAAGTATATCGAAGTTCTCTCTAGAAGTATAGTGAAATTCGTCCCACAACTCCCTAATAGGTAAAATAATCTCTACGAAAGCAACTGTGTAACGTGTAGTAACGAACCCATGTCGAGTCCTACTTACTGATAAAGTCACGTTACCACTGTACTCTATGTGTCCTGTGTCCCAATGGACATACCAAGCCTCAGCGCCTTCGAGAAACTGAAGTCTAAAGAAACCTAATTGACCTCCTCTTGCCGCCATTATAGTCTTCGATGATAAGAACATAAAGTAGAAACAGACAAAACAATACAATAAAGAGGTGAGACAATCTACATCATTACCCGTATGGCAATAAAGAAAATGACAATACAACACAGGACAATACAATACATATTAAAATAACATATACCATTATATCATACACAGTATAGCAAATTAATACATCATATACAGTATAGCAAATTAATACATCATATCATGCATAATATATCAAAGCAATAAATCATACATTTTATCACAGATTATGATAAGCAGAAAAATGCAGATAATGCATGAACACACACCGACTCGTTCCTACTCCATGGAGCTAAACACGGATATCTAAGAGAATGATCCAAATAGAAACTAATAATACTTTATGGCTGCCCAACCAAACTATTGCACTATCTAACTTCGTGTCTATAGTCCACAGTCCAAACATCGTGTAGTAGTACACAGTCAATACACCGTGCACTACAGTAGTCTCCTCAAGATCTCGATTAAGAATAGTGTTTGTCAAGATCATTAGTGTGTTGCCCGTTACCACGGCCCAGAGGTGCTACCACTGTTCACATATGGAATTCTCCGCACACTAATGCCTCCAAGTTCATAAATGAACCACACTACGCTTATCACACCAAAACACGGTGTAATTCATCTCGTCAATCAATCGCTAATTATAAATCAAATTGACACAATACTCTAAGCATGATCTAAAATTACAAAAATACCCTTATTATCCAAATTTTATCATAATTACAAAAATACCCTTAGTTACAAAATACTGAAATATAGCCTGTCCCACCTGACAGTACTATCTCACAACATGTTCGGGTCCACCACTTTGGCCCGACAGCAAAACTCACTGTATCGTTCAATCGCGTAGGAATTTTATCGCATTTTCACAATCGTTTTTAAATCGCGTAAATATATTTTGTCATTTTTAAACATCGCGTAATGTTTTTAAATCATTTTCTCAATCGTGTAAGATTTTTAATTCATTTTCTTAATCAAATAGCTTAAAATTATCATTTTAAATATGTGTAGACTATATCTAGTATATTTAAAATATGTAGAGTATTTTCCTTGTGTTTTAAATATAGTATGGAATCTTTTCATTTTAATCGTCTGATTTTAGTAAATTTTGGCAGCATTTTGCCTGTAAAATTAGTATAAGGTATTTTTGACGTTTTTCACTAAATATAGTTCATTTTATTTTTACCCAATAATTATGCTTTGAAACTTGCTAACGCGCTTCAAAATTCATAAAATGAGCTTTACGTTAGTATTTTTCAAGCGTTTGCTTTATTTCTTACTTAAACTAAGTTATGCTAATTTAGAATTCTAGGACTAAATTTATTCCTTTTGTTTTCTCAATGATTCATTGGAATTAATTTGTTTTGTAAATCCATTACCTAACCTATCTTAGAAATTAAAATGGTATGTTGGCCAAAATCAAAAATAAAATGGCATTCAATTATACACTAAATGGCATATTGGCCATAATTAAATCAAAAGCATTCTTAAATCCATTATTTTACCTAAATCCTTTAAATCAGTGATTTAGAAAATTACTGAGAACATTTTGGTTCTCTATTTGATGTAAGGCCGTGAGCCTCATTCTGTGTTCTTTGGAACACTCATGCAAATCATTACATGTTTCTCACATCCTATTTTAGTAATTACACAATTATAAACACATACAATATACATACAATATATTTTAAAGCTATAAACATACATAGCAATCAAAATCAATAATAATAAAAACTATAAACATACATAGCAATTAAATCAATCACAATTAGGAAAGCATTTAAACAATCACATAAATAAATAAAACAATAAATAACCACACAAATGAATCCTTATGGATTCTTCATACACAAACAATCCGTTTTCCCATCACCACTTAGGGTTGATGAGATTAAATCTCCCTCTTACCTCTTGAAGACAATAATCGGTTAGTCTCCTCCTTTTCCTTGTTTTCTTTAAAATCAACACAAAATCCTAATAATTCTTAAACAATTAGTAAAAACACATACAAGTATTAAGATTGAAAAACCATGGAACAATCATGGTTAGAAAATTTAGAAATCAAATTTGAACCATAGAATCAAGACTTACCCTTTGGAAAGTAAGCAAAAGGTTTGATTTTGGACTAGATTGAGTAGGTTTTTGGAAAAACTTTGTGAATAAAAAGTGTTTAGAATAGGATTTGGGTTTAAGAAAAGCTAAGAGGTAAAATTATAGAAGTTGGTTGGTGTGGGTTTGAGGTCTTGGCCGAATAGAGAGAAAGAAATGGAAGGAAAAATAGCTTGGGTTCTTGGTATTTTGGAGAGAAAATGGAAGCTTGATTTGTGATAAGTGTAAAAGTAATATTGAGGGTGTAAAAATGAGGGGCTGCCATGAGTGTGTAGTGGTGAGGTTGAGTGTTTGAATTTGCTAGGTAAATATCCAATTGAGTTCACATAGTGGTGCACATGGTTTATGACATTTTGGAGGGTTCAAGAACCTAGTAGAACTTAGCCAACAAGTCTCCCAAGGCTGCTGCCCAAACCGTGTGGCTCCCTTGGATTTTAGGGGCTTAATTGTTTTCCATTTACACCTAATTACATGCTAATTAATTAAGCAATTAGTTAGGTTAATTATCCTATTAAAACTAAATCAACATTCCAATCATATAACCAATTAGTTTAATATATTTTAGCATATATTATAACCTTTAAACAATATTAGGATATTTAATTAGTATTTAGATTATAACTAATTAAGAATTAAGCTAGTTCACTTAGTTAGCTAATTAAGTAATTAGATTAACCAAATTAGGCTTAATTAACTACTAACCAAATTCAAGCCTACTATTTTTGACTTAATTCTAACCATTGATTTCATCTTTAATTCCTAGCCCTAGATTACATCTAAGGTAGATATTGATTAGTCATAAATCTTGAATTCTAATCCCACCATTGATTTCATCAACGGTTGAAATAAAAGGCTTCCTAACTAAGTCTTCATCCAACGGTCCAAATTAAAGTCTACGCTCCTTTTGTTGACCTATTCTTATTGGTTTAAAAAGTCAAGCCACTTTCGTTGACTTGCTCTCATTAGCTAGAATTTGTCCAGTCAGCATAGTTGACTGCTTTTCCTAAACGCGGGTCCCACAGACTTTTAAAGATCCGTGGTCAATTCGAAGTAGATTTCTACTATTTTTGAGACAGTAGGTACTGTAATATAAAATAATATTATAATAATATAAAATTATTTTATTACACAGTTAAATCCTAAAAATTATGAGATTAATATATATATCAATCAGAATTGGGTTTAGTAAGATCCCTCAGCTCCAATTAATTAAAATAAGATTTTTTCGGCCAGAAAATTATTATTTCCTTGGCTCGGAGCAAATCACACACAACAACCAAATACACTCACGAAATAGTCAAATTCATTTTACTACTCACAGAATTCACAAAACAGTGCATTTCAGGATGATATTGTAATTAACCCAAAAGTTAGGGTGTTACAGATACCAAGGATAATTAGATTAAATGTGACATAAATTCCAACATTAATCCATCAAATCACACCTAAATTCACCTCAAATCAAGCATAAGATGGGTCCCTAAGGGCACCTTACCCAAAGCTAACACACAAGGACCTAAGAAAATTTGGGTACCAAAGGTTAAAATCTAAATATGTGTTGTAGGTGTGCTTGAAGGCCAAGAGCTCAAGTTGGTATCTTGATAGTGGATGCTCCAAGTACATGATCGGAGATGACTGCAAGTTTTCCTTCCTAATCGCCAAGAAGAATGAACATATAACATATGGTGACAACAACAAAGAGAAGATCCTTGGAGTTAGCAAAGTTAGTAAAATCCCTTCCTCTTCTATTGATAATGTTTTACTTGTTGAAGGGCTTAAACATAACTTGCTTAGCATTAGTTAATTATGTGATAAAGGAAATAGAGTCATATTTGATTCTAATTGTTGCATAATTCAAGGAAAAGATGATAAGCAAGTTAAGTTAGTTGATCATAAGGTCAATAACATATACATGATTAACCTTGATGATATATCTTCAAATGATGTAAAATACTTTATGAGTAAGGAAAATGATTCATGGTTATGGCATAGAAGAATTGTTCTTATTCACATGGATCACTTAAATAAGTTAATCTCAAAAGAGCTAGTAATTGGAATTCCAAAGCTCAAATTTGAAAAAGATAAACTTTGTAATGCATGTCAAAAGAAAAAACAAGTAAAGGTCTCTTTTAAAGCTAAAAATATTGTTTCAACTATTAGACCTTTACAACTTTTGCACATGAATCTTTTTTGTCCCTCTAGAACTATGAGCTTTGGTGGAAATTACTATGCATTAGTGATTATGGATGATTTTTCTCGGTTTACATGGACATTATTCTTATCTCACAAAAATGATGTTTTTCCATCTTTTAAGAGACTTTCCAAAGTTATCTAAAATGAAAAAAGGTTTTTGCATTACATCCATAAGAAGTGATCATGGTGGTGAGTTTGAAAATCATGAATTTGAAACCTTTTGTGATGAACATGACATTGAACATAATTTTTTTACCCCTAGAACTCCATAACAAAATGGGGTTTTAGAAAAGAAAAATCAATCTTTAGAAGAAAGAACAAGAACTATGCTCAATGAGGCTAATATTCCTAAGTACTTTTGGGTGGATGCGATAAATACCGCTTGTTATGTTATGAATAGGGCCCTACTAAGGTCAATTAAAAAAAAAACCTATGAATTGTACAAGGGAAGGAAGCTAAATGTTTCACACTTTCATGTCTTTGGATGCAAATATTTTGTTCTTAATAATGGAAAGGATAACTTGGAGAAGTCTGATGCTAAATCGGATGAAGGTATATTTCTTAGCTATTTTATGCATAATAAACCTTTTAGAGTTTACAATTAAAGAACTATGACCATAGAATAGTTCATTCGTGTTGCTTTTGATGAAACTAACCCAAATGGACCGAGAAAGGATTTGGTTGATGATGATGCAAAAATCTTAGTAATAACACACTTGGAGAACTAAGAGAATGAAGCCAAGAAGCAAGAAGAAAACCTATTTGATCCCCCAAGACTAGAGAATTCACAAATCATGGACCTTCCCAAGGAATGGAGGACCTCAACATATTACCTTCTTGACAAGGTGATAGGTGATGTATCAAAAGGGTTACCACTTGTAACTCCCTTAGAGATGCATGTAACCATGTGGCTTTTGTCTCTCAAGTTGAACCTAAAGACATAAATGAGCCCATTAATGATGAACATTAGATTTTGGCCAATTTGAAAGAAATCAATTTTGAGAATTAGTTCCAAGGCCCAATGATCATCTCATAATTGGAACCAAATAGGTCTTTAGGATCAAACTTGATGAAACAGGCTTAAAAATAAGAAATAAAGTTAGGCTTCTTGCTAAAGGATATAATAAAGAAGAAGACATAGATTATGAGGAAACATATGCACCCGTAGCTAGATTAGAGACCATAAGAATGCTACTTGCATATGCATACATCATGGATTTTAAACTTTATCAAATGGATGTCAAAAGTGCTTTCCTAAAAGGTTTTTTTACAAGAAGAGGTGTATGTAGAACAACCTCCTGGTATTGAAAACTTTGAGCTTCTCAACCATGTTTTTAAATTGAAAAAGACATTGTATGGCTTAAAACAAGCTCCTAAAGCTTGGTATGAAAGGTTGAGCAAGTTCTTTTTGGAAAAAAGCTTTTTTAGAGGAAATGTTGACATTACTTTCTTTATCAAGTATAAAAAATATGACATACTTCTTGTTCAAATATATGTTAATGATTTAATATTTGGTGCTACTAATGAATCTCTTTGTAAGAAGTTTACTAACATTATGCTAAATGAGTTTGAGATGTCTATGATGGGTAAGTTCAACTTCTTCCTTGGACTCCAAATCAAGCAAACAAAGGATAGGACTTTCATTAGTCAATCCAAATATTGCAAGGAGCTGCTCAAAAGGTTTGGAATAGACAATACCAAGCATATGGCTACACCTATGAGCATTTCTTGTTATTCAGACAAGGATGAAGGAGGTAAATTAGTAGAAATCTTAAAATATAGAGGTATGATTAGCTCACTCCTTTTTCTTACTGCAAGTAGGCAGACATTATATTTAGTGTATGTATGTGTGCTAGATTTGAAGCAAATCCTAAAAAATCACACCTATGTGCTGTAAAAAGAATTATGAAATACCTAATAGGAACTTCACTAATGGGTTTGTGGTACCCTAAGGGTGCCTCATATAGCCTCATTAGTCATTTTAATTCTGATTTTACTGGATGCAAAATGGATAGGAAAAGTACTAATGGGACATGTCACTTGCTTGGAAGCTCACTAGCTTCTTGGCATAGTAAGAAACAAAATAGTGTGACATTGTCTACAGCTGAAGATGAATATGTTACAGTTGAGAGTTATTGTGCTCAGATCCTTTAGATGAAGAAATAACTTCTAAACTATGGACTTGAACTTGATCACATCCCTATAAGATGTGAAACACTAGTATAATCAATTTGTCTAAAAATCCCCTTCTGCACTCATGAACAAAGCATATAGAAATAAGGCACCACTTCATCAGAGACCATGTTTGTAACACCCCGAAAATTATTTATTTTATCATTAATCATCATTTTATAATATTTATAACTTTTGGAAATTTTTGTGGATTTTTTCAGAAATGTTGAATATTTTAATATATTCTTCATTTTACGTGCACACTGAGCAGAGTCAGTCAAACGCCCCAGAAAATTGTTTATTTCATGACAAATATCCATTTTCTAATATTTGTGATTTTCAGGAATTTTTGTGAATTTTTTTGAAAACGTCAAATATTTTAGTATATCCCTCGTTTTGTGTGCACACTGAGCGGAGCCAGGATAACGAAATGTTTTCCCTGAGACTAGTAAACCTTGAATTATCAACATGTCGACGGGGGATCTTACTAAACCCGAGGCTGGGCACAGTTTGTGAGATTTACATTTTTTGAGATTTTATCTGATAAATAAAATCATTGTACCGAAATTTTTTTTGATGAATAGTAAATACCATTTTCGTTAACTATAACTTTTGTTCACTGAAAAATAATTCTAGCAGAGTAATTAATCATCTATCCTAGAGTGTTTAATTAAGGAGACAACTTTACTTTTTACTTTATCGAGAAACGTGCGAAGTTTCCTAAGGAAGCCTCAAGGAAGCTTCTAGGAAAATTCCTCCCAAGCTTCCCATGGAAGCCACTCACTCCCTCTTTCCTCCCTCTCACTCATGGCTACTGCACCTTTGGGAGCACAAAATTGTGCATCAATTTAATTAATAAATCTATTCAAGTTTTCAAAAATCCTAAAAAGCTATCATCTTTATTTTTCTATTCACTTCTCTCTCTACCTTCATCTTCCTTTCATTATTTTTTCCTCCTTCTCTCTAGAAGCCACACGGCCAGTAGCTCTTCAAGCCCTCATCCATCACAAAAATTCTAACCAACCTTATTTTCTTGACTCCCTCCATCATCTAAACACTTCTCTAGTTGGTGATTCTTTGAAAAACCTTCATCTTCACCATTTTCTTCAAGCTTCAAGCTTAGGGCTTTTGGGTAAGCTTCTTGATCCTTTACTCTATTTTACCCATTTTCATTTTTATGGTCTCCTTTGTGACCATCAATACCTTATTTTTCAAGCACTGGTGTTATTTTGATGAGATTGAAATTTCTAGGTTTTGGTTGGGTGTGAATCCGAAAATCCAAGGAGCTTCAAGGGAGTTCTTTGTTTGTTCTTCTCTTAGGTAAGAGGAAGACACTCCTCTTCAACCTCTATTAGTAGTAAGGAACCTTGTCTTGTGATTGATTGTGAGAAAATCATATTGAGGGTTATTCTTTGTTTGCATGATTGGTATGATTACATGTTGTATTTAATTTGTTTAAGATATTTGATTGATAGGTTATGTATATTGATATATTTGAATGGATTGGAAAACATGAAATGAAAGGAAATAATTTAGATTTCCTTTATGATAGCTCATGGTTTTGGGGGCCCAAAATTGGGGTTCTTGATGAACAATTGTAACAAGTGGAAGACATAATTAATCAAGTCTACAATATGTAATTAATGGAATGAAAAATTTGGGAACTTAATCCCCTAGGGAGGCCATGGCCTTTAGGGCCATTTAGGGCTTGATTATGCAACTTTAGGTAATCTTGGAATCTTAAATAAACAAGTGATTAAATTATTGGTAATAGGATGGAAAATTAGCAAATTTGAAGATTAGAAAATAAATTAGGATTCATAAATTTGAAAGAACCAAGAATGAAATCTATCATAAGACTTAGGGTAAATTTTAATTAAAGAAAGAACAAAAGAGTGTGAGACTTTGAAACCCTTAAAGCAATTTTCTAAGTGTGGGTGTGTGAATAAATTACAATAGAAAATTCCCCTAGAGACTAACTTTGTAAGAAATGCTACATTTAAGTGAGAATTCATAATAAACCTTGAACATGTATTATTTCATTTAAATTCTAATATTATGATATTGTGGGTCCATGTGAGTGACCAATGATGTGTTAATACTTACCTTGGCTAATTGAGGCATATTGTGGAAAAGTATGTAATGATAAACATACATGATTATGCATTGAGTCGTCATGCATTGTGAAAGTCCGTTGGACTGTTGTTAAGGCCATGTTGCCTAGGAGATGAACACACCTTAGTGCGGGTGCGAGTAGACAAGTGTAGGCCATACTGTTGACCTTGGGGGGCGTCGGGGTGCGGGTACCTCGCAATGGACAGTTGATAGCTCTTCTGTCCGTGGGGCAAACCGATGAAACGCACCGATGATCCGGACTGAGACATTGTCCTATATCGTGATCTAGCATAGACTGTCTGCACAATGCCTTGATGTGCACGTGGATAAACTGATGAGTTATAGCACTTTGGCCGCGGCAGCCGAGTTGCAGACGTGTCTCCTGATCTTTCTCTCCGACTGTTTGTGTCTAGCTCCATGGAGTAGGATTTTTGACTTTGTATGCATCTGTATAGGGAGTCCATGTATTATCTGGCATCTATTTATTATTATAATTGGAACTGTTGCATTACTGATATATAACTGCATGGAACTGCTTAATTGTCTATTGTTGCTATTTAATGTTTATAATTATTATTTTGAAATGCTTTGTGGGCGCTTTGCACCATTTTGTTTCTTGCTGCTATAATTGGTAATGATACTAGGATGTCTTACCTTTTTCCTGTATTTTTATTATTTTCTATCTGTATATTGTGTCCCATTGAAGACATCGGCAAGGAGGGTGAAGCTCTCGATTTCCCTGGCTTCTGGCCTAGTCGCGATTAGCACCTACTGTCAGAATTATGGTGGCGCGCTTACACAAATTTTTAGGTGATGTGCGTTTGACCTTCCTTAGAGGGCCAGACTACTGGCACATCAACCAAAATTTTGATCGCTATGTCTACCTGGGAGATGTGTCGATCTCAATGGCTTGGAGGCGTCATGAACCGCCGGTCTTTACTTGCTGCGTCAGCTTATGTTTAGAGTTTTATCTGCCCATTAGGGAGACGTAGGGTGATCGCTATTACACCCCACAGGAGGATTCTTTTAATTCCACTGCTCGGGCTCCAGCCCGTAGCTCGGTGGCTCCTATGGAGGTTTCTTCGGATGAGAAAGATCCTGAGGAGGATCCCGAGGAGGATCCTAACATGATTCCTCCTCATCTCAGGGACTGATACTGTTGGTAGCTACTGATGGCTACCAGTGTTTATTTTGGGGGCATGATGTTTATTATTTTGGTGGGCTATATATGTATGATCTTTTGGGCAGGTATAGTTTTACTTTTTGTACATCGGGTTGTAATTAAACAGATCTGATATAATTATATATATATATAAATATGCAATGTTGATCAAATGTATGTCTTACTACTGTCTTGCCTTTTTATGCCATTTATATTTCATCACCATATTTTATTAATTATAACAAAATAAAATAGTCACCATTTTACTTATGCAACTTTAATCAGACAAATGAAATTAAAACGAGCATGAGAACCGAGTCTTAACTTCATTTTTATTTTCCTCATTGTAAATGACAATGTGACGTTCCCTCCTAAAAAGGGGCATTACAATGTTCAAAAAGGTGATTACATGTTTGAGTTTGTTGAAACCATTAAACAACTAGCTGATATCTTTACTAACCCTTTGAATAAAGAAAATTTCTTTTATATAAGAAGAGAACTTGGCATATTGGATCGATCATATATTTAATTTGGATAAATAGCTTTGCTGCATAATGCCTTGCTGCATAATGATTTGCTGCCTAATTTTCTTGTATTTTTATCTCTTGATCTAATACTAACTTCAGCGTTAGAGTTTCCTCCAATTTTGTTTTGCATGTACTTGATCCATGCTTAAGTCCCCCAATTTCAAATCTCGAGCTCTTGTTGATAAAAATTACTTTCTGGTGTTTTTGAATAAGATTAATCTGTTATTGAGCTGAAGTTTGGTGTTTAGAGTGAATGGAAAATGAGGTTAAACTAAAATGATCTTCGAGAAGGCACAAGGTTGTGTTTTAAGGGCTGAATTCCTAAAGATTTTATGTTTTTGGAGATGAAATAATCAATTATGAGAAGCAAATAACTAGCTTTTTGCTCTTTGGAAATGTTTCTGATATGCTGGTGCTGCTCTCTGCTAAACAAAAATAACTGGTTAGGAGAATCTCATAACTGGTTATTACCAAAGTTAGAGGAAGCCTTTTTTCTGCATACAAAAATAACCGACTATTGAGTTATGAGTGCTCTCTAGAATATACAAATAGCTGGTTATGAAATGCTCCAAAATTGATTATTCCCCACAAACAGAGGCTGTGTTTTCTTAAGCCATGAAAATAACTAGTTATATGCAAATGTATAACCAGTTATGGAGCTCATTTAAACAGCAACCCAATAGCCTCCCATGTCACTCATGCACGAACCCAGCTAGCTGCCTTCAACTTCTTCCTCTCAACACTCACTCACATGCACTCCCTTAAACAACTCACCCACCTCAAATTGCATTAAAATTCAGCACTTAAACACATTTTCCACTCATATCCATCTATTCCCATCGATTAAAACCCACATTTTCTTCCAAAATTTCACTTCAATTATCTTTTCTCTCTCCTCAAACTGTGCCCTAACCCCCATTTACACCATGGCCAGCAGCTCTTCTCACCCAAAGAGATCTCGCTCCAAAAATCCTTCTATACCCAAGCAAACACCTACCTGTTGGGAATTTTTGCGGATACATCACACAGCAGAAAACAGGGATTCCCACCGAGGATCCATGCGAAAAAGCCATAATCCGAGTTTTTAAAATATTTACCTCTTGAAGCGTGAATCACCAACACCGTAATAGAAACGATGTCTCTGCGGTATCCACATGAACAGACTCACGAACGTCCAACGTCCGCAAAGATGAGCCTCACGTCTCTCACACAGTGCTAGTTGCGAAGAGAAGAGAAGAAACTTGTCGCTCTCTCACTCACATTTCTGTAAGTACGGCTAGGGTTCAGAATTTGTGTATCTTAGCAGCCCCTTAGTAGTACTACTTTTAATAGTGACTGCCTTAAGTGAGTATGAGCAGCAGCAAGGTAAGCTGTGCAACCCTAGACCCATCTGTTATGAGTCTGGCCCATATTTGAATCCGAGTCCAACTTGGATCCATTGCTCCAATTTTAGTCTGCTCTATGTGTGTGACCCTGCAGGTTCTTATTACTTTGGCAGTAATATTAAAATTCCATTTTTAATATTACAAGCAGTGAGCGGTATCTAGCAACACATCGCTGCTACCCAAGTAATAAGAATGTCAGTGATTTGACATAACCTTTCTATGACCAATGTTTTCGTGTTGTTTAGTCCCTTTGTCAAGATATCTAGATTGAACACAAGGCATGGAATACGTCACCCTTGTATAGTCCAATCATTTGTTTCCTGATATTCGAGTAGACTTTGTAACAACAAATGAGATCAATATCTCATATTGACTCATTTGTGCATGGCCATGCATTTCGCAATCTCACTCAATCAGGGGGCCCGAAGATATCGCTCCTGTTATGTAGGAGTGACAAATCCCATCTAGGTCACTCACATCCCTTTGCATGATTTGCAGTATGTCCAATAACCAACTTTATAATCACCTTATTACAGATGACATTTGATGGCATTAAAACACACAACTCCTCATGTAGGAATCGTAGTGATTTTAGGTCAAAGGACCACAAACACCATTGTCACTATGAGAATCACTTATGACACTCACGTAACGATCCATGTAGCATTCTTATAGTGGGTCAGTCCGGTACATCATTACTCTAATATGTACCCATGTGAAGACTTGATATCTCATATCCATGACCCGTGAGATGTGGTCATCAGTCTCTACACATACTAGTCTCAATGTATTATTGTTGTCCTAATTAACAATAATACTTGACTAGGGATATTTAAGAATAGTATTGTAACTAAAAGGATCTCACGATCAAGTCATCCACTTGATGTCCTATGGCATCAAACTTACTATTCTAAGGACTTTATTATGTTTATCAAAAAAGAACACAATAAATGAAATGCCTCATATATAAAATAGCATAATAGAATGTATGTAAATACAGAAAATGTATTGGCCTCTAGGGCATACACCAACACTACCCCAACGATCAACCCAGACATTCCTCTAAGCTTGGACCACCGAAGATACTTCTCCTATGTGAATCAGATGACCAAGTATCGCGTGGAGTTTCAAGTTAGAAATCTATTCAAGCCAAGTACATGGATTGTGATTTCTTTATCAGAGAAGGGTTCACGTTCCTCACAGAGCTCCTAGGGCATTATGGGTTGAAAACTTTTGTCACTACCCATTGTGAGTACTATCTTGAACCAACGAAAGTTTTTTTCTGCAATTTGAGCATTATTAGAGCAAATTCGGTCTCAGATGTCAAAAGGCATAGAATTGCTGTGTCACCCAGTCAGTGGACTTCTCTTTTTGGTCTCACTTATTTTGGGGAAGCTTTAACGGAGGATAGTCATAAGACTTGGGCTGGATATAATAGAGTGGAGGCTATCCAGAGCATGATTTAGCCGGGCATTCCTGTTCCACTAGGGTCCTTCACTGCTAGAATTTTGAATCCTTAGGTTCGCCTTCTTCACTTTGTGGTGGCACACATTTTGATTCCAAGAGCAAGCAATTATACCTTGATTGAAGAAGAGGACATTTTCTTGTTATGGGCCATGATACAGAGATTGCGTATCAACTAGCCTTTTTATATCATGCACTACACGATGAAGGCCAAAGAAAAGATGATGATGGACCTCCCTTATGTCTTGATTATTGCTAAAATCCTAAATCAATACAACTTGAGCTTAAGTGATGATGGAGTCATTGATCTTACTGGTCACAACAAGTTCGAAAAGACCTCTATCAATCGCATGAAGATGAAGAAAGCAAATGATGAGTGGGTTTATGGTATTGGACGTAAGGCAGCCACACCAGAAGGAGGAATGCCCGCTGCCCCAACTGAAGTGGTTATAGAAGAGGCCCTTGCCTCAAATGAAGATCGGATCCTAACTACCCTAGCAAGTATACAATCCCAGCTTACGGATCTTCAGGTTTATCAGGAGCATAGTAATAGAGTCATCTACGATCGCTTAAACACTTTGGATAACTACTTAAACATTGTGGATGACCGCTTGGACAGAATTAAGCATCACCTTCCACCACTGGAGGATGATGGGGCCTAGGCATAGATCACTTCCTTTTGTTTTAGCTATATTGTTATGTTTTAGGATCTAACCATTGTAGATTTATCTTTTGAACATGATGATTATTGTCCTAGCTTATGCCTTGCTTGACTGATTTTAGTAATGGATATTTTGCAAAGGATATTTTATTGACATGGATATAATGTTGAATTGGTTATCCTATCGCTGAATTCCTTATTGAATATTTGTTGTTTAGCAATGGTTTTATGTAACTTCTCTTTGTCAAAATCTATATATTGCATATCTTTTTTATCATAACAAAATGGGAAGAAGTTTTTGGACATTGAGAAAAGGAAAGTAAAATGGAAAAAGGTACTAATTCAATGATCTTGAAATTCCAAAATTAAGGGGAACTTGCGCATCTCTGATCTAATCACCTCTTGAAAAATAGAGGGGAGTAAGCCTCCAATACCTTTTTTATGAATTCCAATTTATTTGAACTAACTTTTTTCTTAATGGTTGTTTGTCATCATCAAAAAGGGGAGAATGTAATTAGCATTGACAATGGCAATGGTTTTGAAGATAACAAACAAAAAAGAGGTGGTTGTGCAAAGATCAAGTCCCAAGGTTCTTCAAGTTTAGCTTATAAGACTTAGATCTTGTGTAAAGGTAAATAGGAATCATACTAAGATTATATTTTAGTTTTTATTCAACTTAAATCTCTTTTCAAAATCATGTTTTATACTTGTGAAAATATTGTTCAAGTTTAAGCACAATGGTTTTAGAAAGGTTGAAAAGGTTTTGGGAACCTTTGGTTGCAAAATCCTTTAGAAATCTTGTTTTATTAAACAACCAATAACTGATTATCTGAGTTCAATAACTAGTTATTTGAAACCCAATAATAGATTATCTGGAAACCAATAACTAGTTATTGGAAATCAATAATTAGTTATCTGGGCAATCAGAAAATGTGGTTTAATGGCACTTTTGGAGCATTTAATGCACCCAACCACCTCCAATGGCTCTTAAATTCTTTGGGCTATAAATGAAAGTGCTTGGGCATTAAAGACAAGTTGGAAATCAATTTGAACAATCTTCTTGAGTATTAAATTCAAGAATTTACTATCATTTCTCATATACCCCTATTTTGAGCTTTAGTGTGTGATTTTGTGATACATGTTTGACTTCAATTTGTATTATCCATTCTCGTGAAAGTTTTCATTCATCTATACTTTGCTTAATCTGTAAAGAAGGTAAGGTTTCCCTCAAAGAATTGTAAGGGTGAGGTATCCATTGTTGTTGATGCTCAAGCACAAAGGGTGAGGTATCCCAATGTGGGTTGAGTGCTCTAGTTTGTAAAGGTTACAAGTACCTATTGAAGCTTGAAGATATAGTAGAAAATCTCGAGTGATTACTTGAGGACTAGACGTAGGCTACAAGTGGATTGGTGGTTGAACCAAGATAAACCTTGTGTTTGATCTTTTAAACTCAACTCCTTTACATTTGTGTATTATTTTGTATGCTTACTTGAATACTCTCTGTTTTGGTTTATTCATTTTTGAGTGAAAGTATTCAATCCTCTCTATCTAATCACTTCAAACATTCAACAGCTTCAATGAAAATTGATATTCAAGTGTTTTGTGAAAGAATTGCAAAAATATTTTATAAACTTAATTCACCTTCTCTTGAGTATTGAAGCCACTTGGTAACACTCATTAGCTTATTCCCAGTGGATCATAGATCCTCATAATCAAAGTAAGGAGTCTCTACTCCACCTACCACATACACTTGGTGATAGGATGCCTATTACGCCTGAGCATTCACCTTATACATGACCATACGTTATCACATAACTTTATCCCCTATGACTAGGGCCTCGCTTGTAGTTTGGAAATAGCTAACAGTATCATCTTCATGCATAAGAGGATCATAGCCACATCTTTTTTTCATCTGAGCATTGAAGGATTTTTCATAGTTCCATACCATTATTTATTTTTATGGCTCATTTCAACATTTTCAAGAGCATCTCAATTCTTTTCCATGCATGCTCATCATTTATGCCATGGTGCTAGAATGCCAATCAATAAAACTATTCAGCCATCATGAGCAATGCATATATCACCACAAATAAGAAAATCTCAATATAACAGAACTGGCCACATCACATCACATGTCTCATTGTTGAATCTTTCATCAACAAGTATATAAAAATCAGCTAATCAATTACATGAGTCATCTTATCCAAATAGTCATGAGACAGCTTATCAAACATATAAGCCAACTTATCTCTTTTACTAGCTATCTCAACTGAGGCTTCAAACTTTTTCAAATTCGTATCTGTAACATCCCAAAAATTCTTTATTTCATTATAAACGATCATTTTATAATATTTATGATTTTTAGGAATTTTTGTAGATTTTTCTGAAAATGATGAATATTTTAATATATTCTTCGTTTTGCGTGTACACTGAGCGGAGCCGGGGAAACTAGAATATTTTCCCTGAGGCTGGTAAACTTTGAACTGTCAATGTGTCAACGGGGGATCTTACTAAACCCGAGGTCGGGCACAGTTTACGAGGTTTACATTTTTCTGAGGTTTTATCTGTTAAATAAAATTTCGGTATCATAAAATCATATGATGAATAATAAAATATTATTTTCATCAATTGTAAATTTTATTCACTGAGAAAATAATTCCACAGTGTAATTAATCATCTGTCAGATGTATTTAATTTGGAGACAAGCTTACTATGTACTTTATCGAGGAGCGCGCGAAACTTCTCAAGGAAGCTTCCTCCAACCATTATTTTTATCATTTCTCTCTCCTCCCAAATTTGTGCTGCACGTTTGAAATTAAGGGGGTCTAATTCATTTTCATTTCTCACATTTCCTCTCCTCCAAATACGTTGCTACTATTCACTCATCTTCTCTCTTCTCTTTCACCCTACAAAAAGAACAACACCACCCACACCCCATTTTGTTCTTCAAACCGTCCCAATATTAGCACCATTTCGTGATTGCAGAGACCACCATCATTGAGGAAATCGGCTTCAAGGTTCTACGCCATTTCCTCCATCTTCATTCTCCTACGTCTTTGAAGCTTAAAGGTTGGAGCTTTAAGCTAAAGCTCTTAGCTTTTTCTCCCTCTCTTCTCTTTTTCGTAAACCACTTGTCATTTTGATGACAATGGGTATCCATTTCAATATTAGGATTTTGATTCTTGCAAGTTTAAATCTTTAAGGAATTCCTGGAAGTTGGAAATGAAATCCTGACCAAAAAGGAGCCACCTTTCTTTGTGCTTCTCCAAGGTAAGAGGAAGACACTCCTCCTCAACCTCTTTTAGCATTTAGGGACGTTGTTTGTGATTGGTACTGTGATTCATCTCTGTTTGTATGCTGCTGGTGATGTATATATATATATATGCTATTTGATTGTTTGTGTGTTTTGATATATTTGTCTGGAACGTATAATCTAAAAGGAACGCTGTCGGGCTGGCTCTCGGATGGCCACGCCTTGAGACTAAAATTTTGGGATTATTGGAGAAAAGTGGTAATGACTTGGGTTTCTGACCATTAAGTGCAAAGTCAAAACCTGTCGTGTAGGAACCCTTGGCCAAACCCGTCGACTGTGATGTCTTGATTACTTAGTAAAGTTAAAACCCGTCGAGTATGAACTTCTGGCCAAACCCGTCGAATGTGATGTCATGATCACTTAGTAAAGTCAAAACCTGTCGTGTAGGACCCTGGCCAAACCCGTCGAATGTGATGTCTTGATTACTTAGTAAAGTTAAAACCCGTTGAGTATGAACTTCTGGCCAAACCCGTCGAATGTGATGTCATGATCACTTAGTAAAGTCAAAACCTGTCGTGTAGGAACCCCTGGCCAAACCCGTCGAATGTGATGTCTTGATCACTTAGTAAAGTCAAAACCTATCGAGTATGAACCCCTGGCCAAACCCGTCGAATGTGATGTCTTGATCACTAAGTAAAGTCAAAACCTGTTGAGTATGAACTTCTAGCCAAACCCGTCGAATGCGATGTGTTGATCACTTAGTAAAGTCAAAACCTGTCGAGTATGAACCCCTGGCCATGCCCGTCGAATTTGATTCCTGGTCATTAGTGCAATATCAAAAACCGTCGAGTATGAACTCTTGACCACTAAGGAGAGAAACTCCTCCAATGCAAAATCTGTCGAATTTGAATGACCACATCCATCGAGTGAAATATTCGTCGAGTTAGAATGCCAATACCCATTAAGAGACATACCTGTCGAGTGGATCTTCTGTCCATTTATCAGAAGCTTCCCAAAGTTAATGTTCGTCGAGTTAGAATGCCAATACCCATTGAGAGACATACCTGTCGAGTGGATCTTCTCGTCCATTTATCAGAAGCTTCCCAAAGTTAATATTCGTCGAGTAGAATGTCAAGATCCGTCGAATTAGAGTTCGACCACGTGTTTTTGTCGGTTCGACACTTGGGAGATTTCTCAACGTCGACACCCACATCCGTCGAAATTGGACTTGCTCGACCTTTCGGAAAAATTTGACAATTTTTATCTCTCGTTCGATGAGAACCTCCATCCACGTAAATTGGTTTTTATCCAATCTTGTTATAAAATGTTCTCCCATTTTTCATCCTACTGCCATGTTAGTCTTCGTCGAATGGCAGCCTCAATTTTCCACTAAATGCATAGTCTCCATCGAATTCATAACTAGGGTTTATCACCCAATACCTAGCAATTAAATCTGTGACGTTGTTGGTGATTCTGGCCATGTATCTTCCTGGATTCAAAACCTTTGGATTAATAAAAGTACATAAATCATAAATGATTGGATGATTAGAGATTAAGTAGGGATTCATAAACAGGGAAGAACATGAGAATGGGTGAGTTTTTGAGGCACATAATGAATTTAAGGGTTGACTGTTATCATGACTATGAATGGAAATTGTGGATATCCTTAAAATGTACTATTGGATTATTGTGGACTCGTGAATGGGATCAGATATTGATGATAAATGATATGACATGCATTTGAAGCATGATGGACCTAGTTGGTCATGAAGAGTATGATTGTGTCATGCATTGAACAAAAAGAAAGAGATTGTCCATTGGACTTGGTTAAGGCCGGTAGCCTAGGAGTTGAACTTACACCTTTGTGTGAGTGCGAATAGACAAGTGTAGGTTACTTGTTGACCTTGGGGGCGTCAAGGTGCGGGTACCTCACGATGGACAGCTGGTAGCTCTCTGTCTGTGGGGCAGACCGATGCAAACACACTGACGATCCGGACCGAGACGCTGTCCTATGTCGAGATCTGTGTAGAATGTCTTGTAAAATGCCATGATGTACAAAATGATAATTTGAGAATTTTAGCACTTGAGGGCATAGGCAGCCAAGAATACGGGACATACCTCCCGATCGTTCTCTCCGACTGTTTTGTGTCTAGCTCCATGGAGTAGGATTTTGGTTATTGAGGGCAAGTGTGCATAGTGAGTCCATGAATCATCTGGCATGCATTGTTATTATAATTGGAATTGTTGTACTTCGATATATCGTATGTATACGTTGCACTCGGAACTGTTTGGTTGATCATAATTGCTATTGAATGTTTATTACCATTATTCTTGTCATAAATGCTATGTGGGCGCTTCTGCGCCGTTTGGTTTCTCGATGCTATGATTGGTAATGATGGTAGGATGTCTTACCTCTTCTCTGTCTCTCCATTTCTGTTTTGTCCGTATACCTGCGTTTTCCATAGAAGATAAGCGCAAGGAACCGGAAGCCCCGACTTCCCCGGTTTTTGGCCTCATCTCGAGCGACGACGAAGCGTATGGAGCCACGCACGCAAAGATTTTTGGGAGATGTGCGCCTGACCTTCTTGGGAGGGCCAGAGTGCTGGTACATTAACTATGGTTCTGAGCGTTGCGTCTATGCGGTGGATATGTTGTTATCTCTAGCCTGAAAGCGTCACAAGCCACTTGTCTTCACCTGCTGTATTAGTTTACATCTGGAGTTTCAGCTACCGATACGCGAGATGTGAGGTGACCATTATTTCACTCCACGGGAAGACTTTTTTCGTTCCACCGCTCGGGCCCCGTATCGTGACTCTGCGATTCCTATGGTGATTTCCTCTGACGAAGAAGATCCTGAGGAAGATCCCGAAGAAGTTCCTGAGGACGACCCCGAAGAGGATCCTAAAGAGGACCCTGACTCGATTCCTCCTCACTGAGGGTCGACTTTACTTGTAGCTACCGAGGGCTACCAATATTTTATTTTGGGGCACGATGTTTTGTCGTAGTTTGTATATTCGATACCGTAGGGATATGTATGTATAATCCTTTGGGGCAAGTATAGTTTTGCTTTTTGTTATGCCAGACTTTGTAACTAAACAGTTGATAATATATATATATATATGAATGAAATGTTAATTTCCCATGTATGTCTCGTCACCGTGGATATTGATTATCGTTAACGTAAATGTAATGAATAGAAAAAGAAATATACTTGCTAATTTATTTAACCAACTATAATTGAGTAAATGTATATATTATTAAAATGAACTGGGTCTTAACTCACATAAAATTTTATTTCCGCATTGTAATTGAAAGTGAGATGTTCCCTTGGGTTTAAAAAGGGGCGTCACACTAAGTTAGTATCAGAGCCCCGGTTTATGTTTCTTTGGGTCTTGTGTTTGAGTCTGTCTTGTTTGTGCTGTGTGTTCTCTGAGTAGTATACGTAAGGGTGTATGGTTTGGTGTTCCTAGTGAATGCAACTGACTTTTCTATGTTTTCAGTTAATCTGATCTAAGAAAGTAAGATGGCACGAGGGGAAGATATGGCAGCAGCTATTACAGCGATGCAGAGGATGGCTGAGGCCGTCACACAGCAAACCGAGCAAGCTGCCCAGTAGCAAGAGAGAGTTGCACAACAACAAGAGCGAGCTGCTCAACAGCTAGAGGCCACTGCTGATGCTCAGAATTTAGCAGAGTTTCGACGCCATAACCCTCCTCAATTCAAAGGGGAATTTGATCCGGACAAGGCTAGTCTGTGGATCAAGGAATTGGAGAAAGTTTTTCGAGGAATGAGTTGCGCTGAGGACAAGAAGGTGAACTATGCTACATTTATGCTGGTAGGCAACGCTGAAAATTGGTGGAATGGAGCAAAGCAAATCTTTGGAAGCTGCGAACCGAGAGATTACTTGGGGCTTATTCAAGGAAAAGTTCTTAGATAAATATTTTCCTGCGAGCGCAAGGCATGCGAAGGAGTCAGAATTCCTCAACCTGCGACAAGGAAATATGACTGTTAGCGAGTACGCAGTGAAATTTGAAAACTTGTCACAGTTTTTGACGTACTTTCAGAACCAACCAGATGAAGCATGGAAATGCCGAAGATTTACGGAAGGACTGAGGTATGAAGTGAAGAAGGCTGTGATTACCTTGAGGATCAATGAATTCTCACAACTACTGGATACTTGCTGTGATGTAGAGGCTCTAGAGCAATCTAGAGACATGAGGAGCAGAAACTTTGGGCCTACGAGATTCCAGAGAGGCGGCAGTAACAGTGCTAACCATTTCCAGAAGAAGCCGTACTCCCGACCCACGGGGAATCGACAACAAGCCATGGGTGGAAGTTCTGGTGGAGGTTCTACTGGGAATTGGACTGGCCAGAACACGGCGTATCCTTCCAGATGTTTGAAGTGTGGGAAAGACCATCTCACAAGGGACTGTACCATGAAGGGATTCATTTGCTTCAAATGTGGCAAACCTGGCCATGTGTCCCGAGACTGCAACCAAACAAAGGCCGAACCTTTAGTGAATGCCGCAAGAGCCAAGAAACCACAGGCTGGAGGGCGAGTCTACACTATGAGCGGAGCTGTGGCTTCTGAATCCGAAGATTTGATACATGGGGAAGGTATCATAGAAGGTAATCTTTTAACTGTGCTGTATGACTCTGGGGCAACCCATTTTTTTATATCATATGACTGTGTGCAAATACTGGGTCTATCTGTGTCGTCATTACCTTTTGACTTAACTGTTTCTACCCCCACTGATAAGCCGGTAATTACTACCAAAGTCTATCTAAATTATCCATTGGTTGTTGAAGGTCAAATCTTTTCGGTCGATCTGATCTGTTTACCCCTTTCCCAACCAGATATTATCTTAGGGATGGACTGGTTGTCTTCCAACCATGTTCTGTTCGACTGTTCCAAAAAGACCATATTTTTTCCCATAATGGAGGATTCTAGATTTTTAACGGCCAACCGAGTTCAAGCTCTCTTGAAAGAAGGAGCTCACGAATACATGCTACTGTCTTCTATGAAAGTCGAGAACGAGGTTGATGTGAACACAATTCCAGTGGTGAATGAGTTTCCCGAAGTCTTTCCTGATGATGTACCTAGTTTACCACCGGCTCGAGAGATAGTGTTTGCTATCGACCTAGTACCGGGAGCTGGTCCCGTGTCTATAGCACCGTATAGGATGGCACCGACAGAGTTAGCTGAGCTCAAGAAATAGCTAGAAGAGCTTTTGGAAAAGCAATTTGTCAGGCCAAGTGTGTCACCATGGGGAGCGCCAGTGCTGTTAGTTCGCAAGAAGGATGGCACCTCGAGATTATGTGTGGACTATCGGCAGCTGAACAAGGTAACGATTAAGAACAAGTATCCACTCCCGAGAATTGATGATTTAATGGACCAACTGAAGGGAGCAGCGGTGTTTTCGAAGATCGATCTGTGGTCTGGGTATCATCAGATACGAGTGAAGACGGAGGATATACCCAAGATAGTTTTTCGTACCCGATATGGTCATTACGAATACCTAGTGATGCCGTTTGGTGTAACAAACGCACCAGCTATCTTTATGGACTATATGAACCGAATCTTTCGTCCTTACTTGGACAGATTCGTTGTGGTCGTAATTGATGACACTCTGGAATACTCTCAAAATCAGGAGGACCATGCCGAACACCTCAGTATAGTTCTTCAGATTCTGAAGGAGAAGGAATTGTATGCCAAGCTGTCAAAGTATGAGTTCTGGATAGAAGAAGTTAAGTTTTTGGGTCACGTGATCTTGAAGGATGGGATTGCCGTGGATCCATCGAAGGTGGAGGTAGTGCTGCAATGGGGAAGACCAACGTCCGTGACGGAGATTCGAAGCTTCATGGGTTTAGCTGGATATTACCGGAGGTTTATTGAGGGATTCTCCATGATTGCTGGACCACTTACACAACTCACGAGGAAAAACCAAGCTTTTGAGTGGACCGACATTTGTGAGCAAAGTTTCCAAGAGTTGAAGAATCGACTGACTACCTCATCTGTGTTAGTGCTACCCGATCCGAATGAGCAGTTTGAAGTGTACTGCGACGCTTCATACCAAGGGCTAGGATCTGTACTTATGCAACATAGAAGAGTTGTGGCTTATGCTTCAAGGTAGTTGCGAGTGCATGAGAAGAATTACCCGACACACGACTTGGAGTTAGCGGCTGTAGTTTTTGCTCTGAAGATATAGAGGCATTTTCTCTACGGAGCAACGTTTAATATTTTCAGTGATCACAAGAGTTTGAAGTATTTGTATGATCAGAAGGAGTTGAACATGAGGCAACGAAGGTGGTTAGAATTCCTGAAGGATTACGATTTCCAACTTCTGTATCACCCTAGCAATGCAAATGTTGTGGCAGATGCTCTAAGTAGGAAGATGATCAGTGTCTCTGCCCTGATGATCAAGGAAAAGGATATGCTAGAGCAGTTTAGAGATGTGTGGTCTTTTGTGGAGTTAGAACCTGGAAAGATTTGCATGAATATGGTTACCATTACAAGTGAACTACTGGATGACATAAAGGAAAAGCAGAAGATTGACAAGTTCTTACAAGAAGTGAGAGAGCAAGTGGAGCAAGGAGGTGAAACAGAGTTTACGGAAGGAACGGATGGAATTCTGAGGTTTCGTGGAAGAGTTTGTATTCCTCGTGACAAGGAACTTAGAGAATACATCATTAACCATGCTCATACAAGCCAGCTGAGTATGCATCCATGCATAACAAAAATGTACCAAGACTTGAAGAAGTTGTTCTGGTGGCATGGAATGAAGAGTGATGTCACTAGACGTGTATCGACTTGTCTAGTTTGTCAAAAAGCTAAGGTGGAACATCAGAGACCAGCGGGGTTGCTGCAACCGTTGTCTATTCCGGAATGGAAGTGGGACAGTATTGCAATGGATTTTGTAGTCGGATTACCAAGGACAAGAAAAGGTCATGATTCGATTTGGGTAATCGTGGACCGACTCACAAAGTCGGCGCACTTTCTCCCGATCGACATAAAATACAAACTGGAGAGATTGACTCAAATCTATATTGGAGAAATTGTTAGATTACACGGTGTGCCTACGAGTATTGTTTCGGATAGAGATCCGAGATTTACTTCAAATCTCTGGGAGAGTTTGCAAGAAGCGTTGGGGACGAAGCTACGTCCGAGTTCGCTTATCATCCGCAGACCGACGGTCAATCAGAAAGGACGATCCAATCTTTGGAAGATTTGCTTCGAGCCTGTACCATAGAGCAAGCGGAAGTTGGGACGACATTCTACCCTTGATAGAATTCACCTACAACAAATAGTTATCATTCGAGCATAGGGATGGCACCCTATGAGGCTCTGTATGGACGACGATGTCGAACACCTCTGTGTTGGTACCAAGACGGCGAGCGCCTTACTGTTGGACCAGAGATTATACAGCAGACAACTGAGAAGGTTAAGATGATTCAGGAAAAGATGAGAACGGCTCAAAGTCGGCAAAAAGAGTTATGCAGACCGAAGGAGAAAACCTCTTGAGTTTGAGGAAGGCGAGCATGTATTCTTGAAAGTCACACCTACGACTGGGGTAGGCCGGGCTTTAAAATCTAGAAAACTCACTCCTAAATTCCTTGGACCATACCAAATCATTCGTTGTGTAGGTCCTGTGGCGTACCAAATATCCTTACCTCCTTTCCTTTCAAACATTCATAATGTTTTCCATGTGTCCCAACTCCGAAAATACCTCCCTGACCCAAGTCATGTCATAGCACCGGATGCAATACAATTAAAAAAAAACTTAACTTATGAGACGTCTCCTGTAAGAATCGAGGATAGGAAGATAAAGCAATTAAGAGGCAAGGAGATCGCATTGGTGAAAGTAATCTGGAACGAGGTGACCGGAGATGCAACTTGGGAGCTGGAAGACAAGATGAAGGAGCAACACCCACAGTTATTCTAAGGTATTCAAATTTTGAGGACGAAATTCCTTTTTGAAGGGGAGTATTGTAACATCCCGAAAATTCTTTATTTCATTATAAATGATCATTTTATAATATTTATGATTTTTAGGAATTTTTGTGGATTTTTCTGAAAATGATGAATATTTTAATATATTCTTCGTTTTACGTGTACACTGAGCGTGAGCCGGGGAAACTAGAATATTTTCCCGAGGTTGGTAAACTTTGAACCTGTCAACGTGTCAACGGGGATCTTACTAAACCCGAGGTAGGACACGGTTTGCGAGGTTTACATTTTTTGAGCTTTTATCTGTTAAATAAAATTTCGGTATCATAAAATCATCGATGAATAATAAAATATTATTTTCATCAATTGTAAATTTTATTCACCGAGAAAATAATTCCACAAAGTGTAATTAATCATCGTCGGATGTATTTAATTTGGAGACAAGCTTACTATGTACTTTATCGAGGAGCGCGCGAAGCTTCTCAAGGAAGCTTCCTCCAACCATTATTTTTATCATTTCTCTCTCCTCCCAAATTTGTGCTACACATTTGAAATTAAGGGGGGGTCTAATTCATTTCCTTTTCTCACATTTCCTCTCCTCCAAATACGCTGCTACTATTCACTCATCTTCTCTCTTCTCTTTCACCCTACAGCAGCAACACCACCCACACCTCCATTTTGTTCTTCAAACCGTCCCAATATTAACACCATTTCATGATTGGAGGACCTACATCATTGAGGAAATCAGCTTCAAGGTTCTGCCATTTCCTCCATCTTCATTGTCCTACGTCTTTGAAGCTTAAATGTTGGAGTTTTAAGGTAAAGCTCTTAGCTTTTTCTCCCTTTCTTTTCTTTTTCGTAAACCACTGTCATTTTGATGACAATGGGTATCCATTTCAATATTAGGATTCTGATTCTTGCAAGTTTAAATCTTTAAGGAATTCCTGGAAGTTGGAAACGAAATCCTGACTAAAAAGGAGCCACCTTTCTTTGTGCTTCTCCAAGGTAAGAGGAAGACACTCCTCCTCAACCTTTTTTAGCATTTAGGGACGTTGTTTGTGATTGGTATTGTGATTCATCTCTGTTTGTATGCTGCTGGTGATGTATATATATATATATGCTATTTGATTAATTGTGTGTTTTGATATATATGTCTGGAACGTATAATCTAAAAGGAACGCTGTCGGGCTGGCTCTCGGATGGCCACGCCTTGAGACTAAAATTTTGGGATTATTGGAGAAAAGTGGTAATGACTTGGGTTTCTGACCATTAAGTGCAAAGTCAAAACCTGTCGTGTAGGAACCCCTGGCCAAACCCGTCGAATGTGATGTCTTGATTACTTAGTAAAGTTAAAACCCATCGAGTATGAACTTCTGGCCAAACCCGTCGAATGTGATGTCATGATCACTTAGTAAAGTCAAAACCTGTCGTGTAGGAACCCCTGGCCAAACCCGTCGAATGTGATGTCTTGATTACTTAGTAAAGTTAAAACCCGTCGAGTATGAACTTCTGGCCAAACCCATCGAATGTGATGTCATGATCACTTAGTAAAGTCAAAACCTGTCGTGCAGGAACCCCTGGCCAAACCCGTCGAATGTGATGTCTTGATCACTTAGTAAAGTCAAAACCTGTCGAGTATGAACCCCTGGCCAAACCCATCGAATGTGATGTCTTGATCACTTAGTAAAGTCAAAACCTGTCGAGTATGAACTTCTGGCCAAACCCGTCGAATGTGATGTCTTGATCACTTAGTAAAGTCAAAACCTGTCGAGTATGAACCCTTGGCCATGCCCGTCGAATTTGATTCCTGGTCATTAGTGCAATATCAAAAATCGTCGAGTATGAACTCCTGACCGCTAAGGAGAGAAACTCCTCCAATGCAAAATCCGTCGAATTTGAATGACCACATCCGTCGAGTGAAATATTCGTCGAGTTAGAATGCCAATACCCATTGAGAGACATACCTGTCGAGTGGATCTTCGTCCATTTATCGAAGCTTCCCAAAGTTAATGTTCGTCGAGTTAGAATGCCAATACCCATTGAGAGACATACCTGTCGAGTGGATCTTCTGTCCATTTATCAGAAGCTTCCCAAAGTTAATATTCGTCGAGTAGAATATCAAGATCCGTCGAATTAGAGTTCTGACCACAGTGTTTTCGTCAGTTCGACACTTGAGAGATTTCTCCAACGTCGACACCCACATCCGTCGAAATTGGACCTTTGCTAACCTTCTGGAAAAATTCGACAGTTTTGATCTTTATTCGACAGAACCTCCATCTGACAGAAATTGGTTTTTATCCAATCTTGTTATAAAATGTTCTCCCATTTTTCATCATTCTGCCATGTTAGTCTTCGTCGAATGGCAGCCTCAATTTTCCACTAAATGCATAGTCTCCGTCGAATTCACAACTAGGGTTTATCACCCAATACCTAGCAATTAAATCTGTGACGTTGTTGGTGATTCTGGCCATGTATCTTCCTGAATTCAAAACCTTTGGATTAATAAAAGTACATAAATCATAAATGATTGGATGATTAGAGATTAAGTAAGGATTCATAAACAGGGAAGAACATGAGAATGGGTGAGCTTTTGAGGCACATAATGAATTTAAGGGTTGACTGTTATCATGACTATGAATGGAAATTGTGGATATCCTTAAAATGTACTATTGGATTGTTGTGGACCCGTGAATGGGATCAGATATTGATGATAAATGATATGACATGCATTTGAAGCATGATGGACCTAGTTGGTCATGAAGAGTATGATTGTGTCATGCATTGAACAAAAAGAAAGAGATTGTCCGTTGGACTTGGTTAAGGCTGGTAGCCTAGGAGTTGAACTTACACCTTTGTGCGGGTGCGAATAGACAAGTGTAGGTTACTTGTTGACCTTGGGGGCGTCAGGGTGCGGGTACCTCACAATGGGCAGCTGGTAGCTCTCTGTCTGTGGGGCAGACCGATGCAAACACACTGACGATCCGGACCGAGACGCTGTCCTATGTCGAGATCTGTGTAGAATGTCTTGTAAAATGCCATGATGTACAAAATGATAATTTGAGAATTTTAGCACTTGAGGGCTTGGCGACCAAGAATACAGACATACCTCCTGATCGTTCTCTCCGACTGTTTTGTGTCTAGCTCCATGGAGTAGGATTTTGGTTATTGAGGGCAAGTGTGCATAGTGAGTCCATGAATCATCTGGCATGCATTGTTATTATAATTGGAACTGTTGTACTTCTGATATATCTGTATGTATACGACTGCCTGGAACTGTTTGGTTGATCATAATTGCTATTGAATGTTTATTACCATTATTGCTGTCATAAATGCTATGTGGGCGCTCTGCGCCGTTTGGTTTCTCGATGCTATGATTGGTAATGATGGTAGGATGTCTTACCTCTTCTCTGTCTCTCCATTTCTATTTTGTCCGTATACTGCGTTCCATAGAAGATAACTGCAAGGAACCGGAAGCCCCCGACTTCCCTGGTTTTTGGCCTCATCTCGACTGAGCGACTGGAGAAGCGTATGGAGCCAAGCACGCAAAGATTTTTGGGAGATGTGCGCCTGACCTTCTTGGGAGGGCGAGTGCTTGGTACATCAACTATGGTTCGAGCGTTGCGTCTATACGGGGATGTGTCGTTATCTCTAGCCTGGAGGCGTCACGCGCCTGTCTTCACCTGCTGTATTAGTTTACGTCTGGAGTTTCAGCTACCGATACGCGAGATGTGGGGTGACCGTTATTTCACTCCGCAGGAAGACTCTTTTCGTTCCACCGCTCAGGCCCCGTCCCGTGACTCTGCGATTCCTATGGTGATTTCTTTTGACGAAGAAGATCCCGAGGAAGATCCCGAAGAAGTTCCCGAGGACGACCCCGAAGAGGATCCTGAAGAGGACCACGACTCGATTCCTCCTCACTTGAGGGATCGACTTTACTTGTAGCTACCGAGGGCTACTAGTATTTTATTTTGGGGCCCGATGTTTTGTCGTAGTAGTGGGCTGTATATTCGATACCGTAGGGATATGTATGTATAATCCTTTGGGGGCGGTATAGTTTTCTTTTGTTATGCCAGGCTTTGTAACTAAACAAGTTGATAATTATATATATATATGAATGAAATGTTAATTTCCCATGTATGTCTCGTCACCGTGGATATTGATTATCGTTAACGTAAATGTAATGAATAGAAAAAAAAATATACTTGCTAATTTACTTAACCAACTACAATTGAGTAAATGTATATATTATTAAAATGAACCGAGTCTTAACTCACATAAAATTTTATTTCTGCATTGTAATTGAAAGTGAGATGTTCCCTTGGGTTTAAAAAGGGGCGTCACACTAAGTTGGTATCAGAGCCCCGGTTTATGTTTCTTTGGGTCTTGTGTTTGAGTCTGTCTTATTTGTGCTGTGTGTTCTCTGAGTAGTATACGTAAGGGTGTATGGTTTGGTGTTCCTAGTGAATGCAACTGACTTTTCTATGTTTTCAGTTAATCTGATCTAAGAAAGTAAGATGGCACGAGGGGAAGATATGGCAAAAGCTATTACAACGATGATGAGAGGATGGCTGAGGCCGTCACACAAACAAACCGAGCAAGTGCCCAAAGAAGCAAGAGAGAGTTGCACAACAACAAGAGCGAGCCGCTCAACGACTAGAGGCCACTTCGCCGATGCTCGAGAATTTAGCGAGTTTCGACGCCATAACCCTCCTCAATTCAAAGGGAATTTGATCAGGACAAGGCTAGTCTCGTGGATCAAGGAATTGGAGAAAGTTTTTGAGGAATGAGTTGCGCGAGGACAAGAAGGTGAACTATGCTACATTTATCTTTGGTAGGCAACGCCGAAAATTGGTGGAATGGAGTGCAAAGCAAATCTTTGGAAGTCTGCGAACCGAGAGATTACTTGGGGCTTATTCAAGGAAAAGTTCTTAGATAAATATTTTCCTACGAGCGCAAGGCATGCAAAGGATTCGGAATTCCTCAACCTGCGACAAGGAAATATGACTGTTAGTGAGTACGCATTGAAATTTGAAAACTTGTCATAGTTTTCAACATACTTTCAGAACCAACCAGATGAAGCATGGAAATGCCGAAGATTTACGGAAGGACTGAGGTATGAAGTGAAGAAGGCTGTGATCACCTTGAGGATCAATGAATTCTCACAACTCGGATACTTGCTTTGTGATGTGGAGGCTGGAGCAATCTAGAGACATGAGGAGCGAGAAACTTTGGGCCTACGAGATTCCGAGAGGCGGCGATGCGGTGCTAACCGTTTCCAGAAGAAGCCGTACTCCCGACCCATGGGGAATCGACAACAAGCCGTGGGTGGAAGTTCTGGTGGAGGTTCTACTGGGAACCGGACTGGCCAGAACACGGCGTATCCTTCCAGTTGTTTGAAGTGTGGGAAAGACCATCTCACAAGGGACTGTACCATGAAGGGATTCATCTGCTTCAAATGTGGCAAACCGGCCACGTGTCCCGAGACCGCAACCAAACGAAGGCCGAACCTTCAGTGAATGCCGCAAGAGCCAAGAAACCACGCTGGAGGGCGAGTCTACACTATGAGCGGAGCTGAGGCTTCCGAATCCGAAGATTTGATACAAGGGGAAGGTATCATAGAAGGTAATCTTTTAAGCGTGTCTTTGTATGACTCTGGGGCAACCCATTCTTTTATATCATATATGACTGTGTACAAAGATTGGGTCTATCTATGTCGTCATTACCTTTTGACTTAACTGTTTCTACCCCCACTGATAAACCGGTAGTTACTTCCAAAGTCTGTCTAAATTGTCCATTGGTTGTTGAAGGTCGAACCTTTTCGGTCGATCTGATCTGTTTACCCCTTTCCCAACTAGATATTATCTTAGGGATGGACTGGTTTTCTTCCAACCATGTTCGTTGGACTGTTCCAAAAAGACCATAGTTTTTCCCATAATGGAGGATTCTAGATTTTTAACGGCCAACCGAGTTCAAGCTCTCTTGAAAGAAGGAGCTCACGGATACATGCTACTGTCTTCTTTGAAAGTTGAGAACGAGGTTGATGTGAACACAATTCCAGTGGTGAACGAGTTTCCGAAGTCTTTCCTGATGATGTACCTAGTTTACCACCGGCTCGAGAGATAGAGTTTGCTATCGACCTAGTACCGGGAGCTGATCCCGTGTCTATAGCACCGTATAGGATGGCACCGACAGAGTTAGCTGAGCTCAAGAAACAGCTAGAAGAGCTTTTGGAAAAGCAATTTGTCAGGCCAAGTGTGTCACCATAGGGAGCGCCAGTGCTTGTTAGTTCGCAAGAAGGATGGCACCTCGAGATTATGTGTGGACTATCGGCAGCTGAACAAGGTAACGATTAAGAACAAGTATCCACTCCCGAGAATTGATGACTTAATGGACCAACTGAAGGGAGCAGCGGTGTTTTCGAAGATCGATCTGCGGTCTGGGTATCATCAGATACGAGTGAAGATGGAGGATATACCCAAGACAGCTTTTCGTACCCGATACGGTCATTACGAATACCTAGTGATGCCGTTTGGTGTAACGAACGCACCAGCTATCTTTATGGACTACATGAACCGAATCTTTCGTCCTTACTTGGACAGATTCGTTGTGGTCTTCATTGATGACATTCTGGTATACTCTCAAAATCAAGAGGACCATGCTGAACACCTCAGTATAGTTCTTGATTCGAAGAGAAGGAATTGTATGCCAAGCTGTCAAAGTGTGAGTTCTGGATAGAAGAAGTTAAGTTTCTGGGTCACGTGATCTCGAAGGATGGGATTGCCGTGGATCCATCAAAGGTGGAGGCAGTGCTGCAATGGGGAAGACCAACGTCCGTGATGGAGATTCGAAGCTTCGTGGGTTTAGCTGGATATTACCAGAGGTTTGTTGAGGGATTCTCCAAGATTGCTGGACCACTTACACAACTCACGAGGAAAAACCAAGCTTTTGAGTGGACCGACAATTTGTGAGCAAAGTTTCCAAGAGTTGAAGAATCGACTGACTACCTCACCGGTGTTAGTGCTACCCGATCCGAATGAGCAGTTTGAAGTGTACTGCGACGCTTCATACCAAGGGCTAGGATCTGTACTTATGCAACATGGAAGAGTTGTGGCTTATGCTTCAAGGCAGTTGCGAGGGCACGAGAAGAATTACCCGACACACGACTTGGAGTTAGCGGTGTATTTTGCTGTGAAGATATGGAGGCATTTTCTCTACGGAGCAACGTTCAATATTTTCAGTGATCACAAGAGTTTGAAGTATTTGTATGATCAGAAGGAGTTGAACATGAGGCAACGAAGGTGGTTAGAATTCCTGAAGGATTACGATTTCCAACTTCTGTATCACCCTGGCAAGGCAAATGTTGTGGCAGATGCTCTAAGTAGGAAGATGATCAGTGTCTCTGCCCTGATGATCAAGGAAAAGGATATGCTAGAGCAGTTTAGAGATGTGTGGTCTTTTGTGGAGTTAGAGCCTGGAAAGATTTGCATGAATATGGTTACCATTACAATTGAACTACTGGATGACGTAAAGGAAAAGCAGAAGATTGACAAGTTCTTACAAGAAGTGAGAGAGCAAGTGGAGCAAGGAGGTGAAACAGAGTTTACGGAAGGAACGGATGGAATTCTGAGGTTTTGTGGAAGAGTTTGTATTCCTCATGACAAGGAACTTAGAGAATACATCATTAACCATGCTCATACAAGCCAGCTGAGTATACATCCAGGCATAACAAAAATGTACCAAGACTTGAAGAAGTTGTTCTAGTGGCATGGAATGAAGAGTGATGTCACTAGACGTGTATCGACTTGTCTAGTTTGTCAAAAAGCTAAGGTGGAACATCAGAGACCAGCGGGGTTGCTACAATCATTGTCTATTCCGGAATGGAAGTGGGACAGTATTGCAATGGATTTTGTAGTCGGATTACCAAGGACAAGAAAAGGTCATGATTCGATTTGGGTAATCATGGACCGACTCACAAAGTCGGCGCACTTTCTCCCGATCGACATAAAATACAAACTGGAAAGATTGACTCAAATCTATATTGGAGAAATTGTTAGATTACACGGTGTGCCCACGAGTATTGTTTCGGATAGAGATCCGAGATTTACTTCAAATCTCTGGGAGAGTTTGCAAGAAGCGTTGGGGACGAAGCTACGTCTGAGTTCTGCTTATCATCCGCAGACCGACGGTCAATCAGAAAGGACGATCCAATCTTTGGAAGATTTGCTTCGAGCCTGTACCATAGAGCAACTGGAAGTTGGGACGACATTCTACCCTTGATAGAATTCACCTACAACAACAGTTATCATTCGAGCATAGGGATGGCACCCTATGAGGCTCGTATGGACGACGATGTCGAACACCTCTCGTGTTGGTACCAAGACGGCGAGCGCCTTCCTGTTGGACCGAGAGATTATACAGCAGATAACTGAGAAGGTTAAGATGATTCAGGAAAAGATGAGAACGGCTCAAAGTCGGCAAAAGAGTTATACAGACCGAAGGAGAAAACCTCTTGAGTTTGAGGAAGACGAGCATGTATTCCTGAAAGTCACACCTACGACTGGGGTAGGTCGGGCTTTAAAATCTAGAAAACTCACTCCTAAATTCCTTGGACCATACCAAATCATTCATCGTGTAGGTCCTGTGGCGTACCAAATATCCTTACCTCTTTTCCTTTCAAACATTCATAATGTTTTCCATGTGTCACAACTCCGAAAATACCTCCCTGACCCAAGTCATGTCATAGCACCGGATGCAGTACAATTAAAAGAAAACTTAACTTATGAGACGTCTCCTGTAAGAATCGAGGATAGGAAGATAAAGCAATTAAGAGGCAAGGAGATCGCATTGGTGAAAGTAATCTGGAACGAGGTGACCGGAGATGCAACTTGGGAGCTGGAAGACAAGATGAAGGAGCAACACCCACAGTTATTCTAAGGTATGCAAATTTCGAGGACGAAATTCCTTTTTGAAGGGGAGTATTGTAACATCCCGAAAATTCTTTATTTCATTATAAACGATCATTTTATAATATTTATGATTTTTAGGAATTTTTGTGGATTTTTCTGAAAATGATGAATATTTTAATATATTCTTCGTTTTGCGTGTACACTGAGCGGAGCCGGGGAAACTAGAATATTTTCCCTGAGGCTGGTAAACTTTGAACTGTCAACGTGTCAACGGGGGATCTTACTAAACCCGAGATAGGGCACAGCGTTTGCGAGGTTTACATTTTTTTGAGGTTTTATCTGTTAAATAAAATTTCGGTATCATAAAATCATCTGATGAATAATAAAATATTATTTTCATCAATTGTAAATTTTATTCACTGAGAAAATAATTCCACAGTGTAATTAATCATCTGTCAGATGTATTTAATTTGGAGACAAGCTTACTATGTACTTTATCGAGGAGCGCGCGAAGCTTCTCAAGGAAGCTTCCTCCAACCATTATTTTTATCATTTCTCTCTCCTCCCAAATTTGTGCTGCACGTTTGAAATTAAGGGGGTCTAATTCATTTCCTTTTCTCACATTTCCTCTCCTCCAAATACGCTGCTACTATTCACTCATCTTCTCTCTTCTCTTTCACCCTACAGCAGCAACACCACCCACACCTCCATTTTGTTCTTCAAACCGTCCCAATCTTAGCACCATTTCGTGATTGGAGGACCACCATCATTGAGGAAATCAGCTTCAAGGTTCTGCCATTTCCTCCATCTTCATTCTCCTACGTCTTTGAAGCTTAAAGGTTGGAGCTTTAAGGTAAAGCTCTTAGCTTTTTCTCCCTCTCTTCTCTTTTTCGTAAACCACTGTCATTTTGATGACAATGGGTATCCATTTCAATATTAGGATTCGATTCTTGCAAGTTTAAATCTTTAAGGAATTCTTAGAAGTGGAAACGAAATCGACCAAAAAGGAGCCACCTTTCTTTGTGCTTCTCCAAGGTAAGAGGAAGACACTCCTCCTCAACCTCTTTTAGCATTTAGGGACGTTGTTTGTGATTAGTACTTGTGATTCATCTCTGTTTGTATCTTTCTTGGTGATGTATATATATATATATGCTATTTGATTGTTTGTGTGTTTTAATATATTTGTCTGGAACGTATAATCTAAAAGGAACGCTGTCGGGCTGGCTCTCGGATGGCCACGCCTTGAGACTAAAATTTTGGGATTATTGGAGAAAAGTGGTAATGACTTGGGTTTCTGACCATTAAGTGCAAAGTCAAAACCTGTCGTGTAGGAACCCTTGGCCAAACCCATCGACTGTGATGTCTTGATTACTTAGTAGAGTTAAAACCCGTCGAGTATGAACTTCTGGCCAAACCCGTCGAATGTGATGTCATGATCACTTAGTAAAGTCAAAACCTGTCGTGTAGGAACCCCTGGTCAAACCCGTCGAATGTGATGTCTTGATTACTTAGTAAAGTTAAAACCCGTCGAGTATGAACTTCTGGCCAAACCCGTCGAATATGATGTCATGATCACTTAGTAAAGTCAAAACCTATCGTGTAGAAACCCCTAGCCAAACCCATCGAATGTGATGTCTTGATCACTTAGTAAAGTCAAAACCTGTCGAGTATGAACCCCTGGCCAAACCAGTCGAATGTGATGTCTTGATCACTTAGTAAAGTCAAAACCTGTCGAGTATGAACTTCTGGCCAAACCCGTCGAATGTGATGTCTTGATCACTTAGTAAAGTCAAAACCTTTCGAGTATGAACCCCTAGCCATGCCCGTCGAATTTGATTCCTGGTCATTAGTGCAATATCAAAAACCGTCGAGTATGAACTCCTGACCACTAAGGAGAGAAACTCTTCCAATGCAAAATCCGTCGAATTTGAATGACCACATCCGTCGAGTGAAATATTCGCGAGTTAGAATGCCAATACCCATTGAGAGACATACCTGTCGAGTGGATCTTCTGTCCATTTATCAGAAGCTTCCCAAAGTTAATGTTCGTCGAGTTAGAATGCCAATACCCATTGAGAGACATACCTGTCGAGTGGATTTTCTGTCCATTTATCAGAAGCTTCCTAAAGTTAATATTCATCGAGTAGAACGTCAAGATCCGTCGAATTAGAGTTCTGACCACAGTGTTTTCGTCAGTTCGACACTTGGGAGATTTCTCCAACGTCGACACCCACATCCGTTGAAATTGGACTTCTGCTGACCTTCTGGAAAAATTTGACAATTTTGATCTCTGTTCGACAGAACCTCCATCCGACAAAAATTGGTTTTTATCCAATCTTGTTATAAAATGTTCTCCCATTTTTCATCCTTCTGCCATGTTAGTCTTCGTCGAATGGCAGCCTCAATTTTCTACTAAATGCATAGTCTCCGTCGAATTCACAACTAGGGTTTATCACCCAATACCTAGCAATTAAATCTGTGACATTGTTGGTGATTCTGGCCATGTATCTTCCTGGATTCAAAACCCTTGGATTAATAAAAGTACATAAATCATAAATGATTGGATGATTAGAGATTAAGTAGGGATTCATAAACAGGGAAGAACATGAGTATGAGTGAGCTTTTGAGGCACATAATGAATTTAAGGGTTGACTGTTATCATGACTATGAATGGAAATTGTGGATATCCTTAAAATGTACTATTGGATTGTTGTGGACCCGTGAATGGGATCAGATATTGATGATAAATGATATGACATGCATTTGAAGCATGATGGACCTAGTTGGTCATGAAGAGTATGATTGTGTCATGCATTGAACAAAAAGAAAGAGATTGTCCGTTGGACTTGGTTAAGGCCGGTAGCCTAGGAGTTGAACTTACACCTTTGTGCGGGTGCGAATAGACAAGTGTAGGTTACTTGTTGACCTTGGGGCGTCGAGGGTGCGGGTACCTCACAATGGGTAGTGGTAGCTCTCTGTACGTGGGGCAGACCGATGCAAACACACTGACGATCCGGACCGAGACGCTATCCTATGTCGAGATCTGTGTAGAATATCTTGTAAAATGCCATGATGTACAAAATGATAATTTGAGAATTTTAGCACTTGAGGGCCTAGGCAGCCAAGAATACAGACATACCTCCCGATCGTTCTCTCCGACTGTTTTGTGTCTAGCTCCATGGAGTAGGATTTTGGTTATTGAGGGCAAGTGTGCATAGTGAGTCCATGAATCATCGGCATGCATTGTTATTATAATTGGAACTGTTGTACTTTCGATATATACGTATGTATACGAACTTCCTGGGCTGTTTGGTTGATCATAATTGCTATTGAATGTTTATTACCATTATTGCTGTCATAAATGCTATGTGGGCGCTCTGCGCCGTTTGGTTTCTCGATGCTATGATTGGTAATGATGGTAGGATGTGTTACCTCTTCTTTGTCTCTCCATTTCTGTTTTGTCTGTATACTGCGTTCCATAGAAGATAATTACAAGGAACCGGAAGCCCCCGACTTCCCTGGTTTTTAGCCTCATCTCGACTGAGCGACTGCAGAAGCGTATGGAGCCACGCACGCAAAGATTTTTGGGAGATGTGCGCCTGACCTTCTTGGGAGGGCAGTCTTTGGTACATCAACTATGGTTCTGAGCGTTGCGTCTATACGGGGGATGTGTCGTTATCTCTAGCCTGGAGGCGTCACGAGCCGCCTGTCTTCACCTGCTGTATTAGTTTATGTCTGGAGTTTCAGCTGCCATTACGCGAGATGTGGGGTTACCGTTATTTCACTCCGCAGGAAGACTCTTTTCGTTCCACTGCTCGGGCCCCGTCCCGTGACTCTGTGATTCCTATGGTGATTTCCTCTGACGAAGAAGATCCTGAGGAAGATCCCGAGAAGTTCCTGAGGACGACCCCGAAGAGGATCCTGAAGAGAACCCTGACTCGATTCCTCCTCACTTGAGGGATGACTTTACTTGTAGCTACTGAGGGCTACCAAGTATTTTATTTTGGGGGCATGATGTTTTGTCGTAGTGGGTTTGTATATTCTGATACCGTAGGGATATGTATGTATAATCCTTTGGGGGCAGGTATAGTTTTGCTTTTTGTTATGCCAGGCTTTGTAACTAAACAGTTGATAATTATATATATATATGAATGAAATGTTAATTTCCCATGTATGTCTCATCACCGTGGATATTGATTATCGTTAACGTAAATGTAATGAATAGAAAAAAAAAATATACTTGCTAATTTACTTAACCAACTACAATTGAGTAAATGTATATATTATTAAAATGAACCGGGTCTTAACTCACATAAAATTTTATTTCTGCATTGTAATTGAAAGTGAGATGTTCCCTTGGGTTTAAAAAGGGGCGTCACAGAATCTATCATTAACCAACCTAGTCAAACAAATGTACCTTAACCTGTTTAGATTCTAATTAATCATTTTATTATTCATTAAGTCTATTTAGCCAAATTCCATATAATTTTAACTTATCTAAGGTGCTACACCAACATTCTAAATTCATCATTTACCAACCAATAGCCAAGGTAATTTCTAATTATGGTTCCTAAGCCAGATTAAGTACAATTATCATCATTTGGTTTTAAATCACACTCTTAGGTTCTATAGCACCCTAAAGCCGAGACCTCCACTAACCAAAAATTATAAAAATTTAAACTTACACTCATCCTCAATCACCCAATTAAACAAAACAAGGTTAATTAAGGTTCAACTAGCACAATTCAAAATCAAACAAACATGGTGAAACTCCTCCTAAGGAACGTAAGACAATCATCCTCACATACCTCATCATGTATTCAAAATTGACCACTTAATTCATTATTTTCGAACACAATTAAACATGAATTCATAATATTACACCATCGAAACTTCAATTTAAAATAAATTCCTCCATTGGACCTAAGGCATACATTCAGTCAAAGTGAGAAGAATTCAATCAATCCACTATATGCAATCTCTCAGTCAAGATCGCCATCATGTGTATCATCATAAATCCAAGCTCAACAAGCAATCAAACCAAATTTCACCCATATACCCTATAGAACCTAAGACAGCCCCATCCAAATTAACCTTGAAATGTCATCTCTCAAAGCAACATGCAAGAGCTTCATTTAACCAAGAACAAATAGAAAAGAGGCAAGGTAAACAAAAACCCCTACTTGGACTCCTAGCTTGTGACTTGGAGATGAAGAGGAAGAGTTGAAAATGATCCAATCCACAATGTAACTGGTGCACTTGCTAGAGGAAGCAACAAGGAACGTGTTTGTCTTCTGCCTTAGGTTAGGACGAGGTCACAAAAGTGCTCATGCAAAGCTTGGAAGGAAGGAAGCCATGGCTACCTTAAAGAGATTTGGTGCGTGGAGAAGAGAGAAAATGAAGAAAGAAAGAAGAATGGAGGGGGAGGGGGCACTGACTGTGTAAAAAGAGAGATAAGGAACTTTGTTATTAAGTTTACGTAGGCTAGTTAGTTAAGTTTTAATGCTCTTAGAAAAATTCCAATCCTTAATCCTTATAATTTTAACTCCTCATCACATTTTAGAACTCCTTAAGTTTCATATAAAATCTTAACTTAAGCCACTTTATGTAACACCCCCTCCAAGAGGGCATCACATTTTAGACCGACTCTTTTTCTTTAAAGAACTTTGACTAAGTTATAAAAGTTGATATTGTAGAATACGAGTTTTAAATTTCTTTTTAACGGATAACATAAGCTTATCGAAATAAATAAAGGACTCAAGTCATAAGAACTAATTAAAAGGCTTTTCATAAAACAAAGTTTACTACATCTTTAAGTACATCATCTCATGTTCCAAAAGCATAACATTTAAGTACTCCAAAATGTAAATATATACATATAACTACCAAATGAAGATTGAGTCTTGTCTAAGTCCAAACACCTGAAGAATAGGGTCCTACACCCGATCATCATTTAGATCCCCTTCGGGATCCCCAGTAGACAAAACCCCCAGTTGGGGCATGACACTACGGACGGGAGTCCGAGCAGTCGACTCCACAGAGTCCTCCCTAGAGAAAGCTCTCCAATCATCCCAAAGCTCCCCAAGGGGTATGTAGAATTCCAAGTGAACAACTGCATCCATAGTAAACATAGTTGCCTTATGCCGAGTCCTACTCCAAAGCAAAGTGACATTTTCGTCATACAGAATGCGCCCCATGTCCCACTGAACACTCCACGCTTTGACGCCCCCGTGAAAGTGTAGCCTAGCGAAACCTCGCGGATCTTGCCTTGTCGCCATCACGGTCTTTTCCATCATAAGTACAAAAATAGAAACAGACAGAATAATACAATGAAAGAGGTGAGATCCCCTACATCAATACTGTCATGGCAGTAAGAAACACAACGAAAGGCAATAATGCCTTTCACAAACAACAATATCAATAAATGATAGATATAATCATATTAACATAGGGATATGAAAGATCAATAGATATAGTCATGTTATCAACTAACATATGATTCAACAAGGTACATCAAAATACATAAACACAAACCACACTACAACAAGATGTATGCGAACCATGCATATGCACAATGCAACCACTTCCTACTCCATAGAGCTAAATAATTCAAAGATGAACATTCTAGAAGATCTGTCCTACCTCAAAAGACAGTCTACGTCAGACCACGAAAAGGATAGTATTTGTTGGGTCCTCGTCGTGTGTTGTAACAGTTTTTCACGACCAGGGGTATACAATGTGATAACAAATCATTAAGTGGATCACCTCACCCTAATGCCTCCTGAGATCCATCATGGATCACACTATCCTGTAAGTTCTCGTTCACTCCTAGGCACAAAAGCCAACAATATAATGTTTATTGCATGAACAATGAAATCAAACCACCGTTATACCATTCCTAATGGTATTAAAGCAATCACCCATACAATTGTCCAATACCATTAGTATCAATGATATTATATAATCGCCCATATAATTACATAATACCAATGATCTACCCAGGTCCAGTACTTCGGTTCTACAATCCACTCGGGTCCAGTATGTCGGCCTAAAAGCATAATGCTAAATCCACAATCCACTTGGGTCCAATACGTCGGCCCAAAAGCATAATGCTAAATCCGCAATGCACTTGGGTCTAGTACGTCAGCCCAAAAGCATGATGCTAATGCATGCTTTCACAAAGTATCTCAGTCATGCAAATTTAGGAGTTATCACTATCAAATTACATGAAGCATTCTTACAAATTTCTTTAGCATATAGAACCATTGTTTCTGTAACACCCTCCTTAGGGCATCACATTTCCAACTCCCGACTCATAATCTGAAAAGAAGTTCGCACAAAGTTTGAGTTATAAAAGATGGGTTTCAAAATTTCTTCTTTACTGAAACGTAAATTTACTGAAAATATTAGGTAATATTGAAAATCATATTTCAACTATTCATTATGCAATATTGACACCAATTAATATCACAATTTAAAGAGAAATATAAAATTAACAGACTTATTTTTTTAACAGTAGCAAACCCCATGACGGGTCCTACTTAATAGCACGGTACAACACTAACATTAAATCTTAATATACTCATTCCTTCTCTTGTGTCAACTTGATGCATCAGAATTTTACTCCTTGTCTACCCGGCACATCTTCGAACTTGAGACAGCCACTTTTCAATGTTTCCATCAATCTCTGAGTATCTACCACTCGTTATGTCTAAGACAACTCATTCCTTCTACTGTATAATTTTAACAATACAGACAAAGCAAAATAATATATCAAAGAGGTGAGATCACCTACACCGATACCAACATGGCAGCACAGAGATAACACAAACAGCAATATCATACAGATAGATCATACCATAATTATGTTATTAGCATTAATCAACTATCATCATCTAATCATTTATCAGTTCAACCATCATCTAAGTACTCAAAACAATTGTCATAGCCAACATTCCTCAATTAATATATCATACAGATATAAATGCTCAGATTTATGCATATGCACAAAGACTCCATTTATCAAAAACAACTCCATGGAGGTTTTCACAATTTCGAGAAGAATGCTCTGGTTAATTGTCAGCCTTAGCCCAAAGACAATCTCCCAGTCGTTGAAAAGAATCGTGTTCTTGTCGGGTATCGTCAATGCGTTGCAACGGACTGCATCGCCAAGTGGCACAAGGTACTCGCCAACTGTCCACTGGTCAACCGCCGCACCTCAACGACCCCAAGATCCATCATAGACCTCACTATCAATTCTCATTCCCTCTTCAACCACAAGGGCCATAATAGCTATTAGCTATATTTTATACAATGCACGAATATATCAGTGCAAGTCCAACCCCAAAGGGCCAAATCTTTTCAATTTCATTTGTTCAATGTAATCATATGCTTCAACGCATATTTTTTCAATGCACGTATAATGCACCAAATGCCAATCACAGGCAAAACATGTCATTTTCTCACACAACATCCATATACTGGTTCTCCAGTATTTATACTGTATTTTCAACAGGAAAATCATATTATCACATTTTCATAGTTATAAAACTCATTCGTCGTGTTTTCACAAAATTGCACAACATTTCCATTTCGTTTTCACAATTCTAAAACGTTTCTGTTACGTTTTCACAATACTGCAACTCTTCTGTTACCCCTTTAAATCACGTATTAAAATTTTCAACATTTTCATCAATCGCATAAAAATATACGTTTCTCAAATCGCGTAATGATTTTTCATCATTTTCAAAATTGCGTAACTTAAAAATCATTCTTTTAAGTCGCATAAAACATTTTCCATCATTCTCAAAATATTTAAAATACTTTCCAAATCACATAACGATTTTTCGTTATTTTCATAATCACGTAAAAATATTCTATCACATTTTAAATCACATAGTGATTTTTCAACCGTTGTTCAAATTACGTAAAATATTTAAATGTAATTCAAATCACTTAAAATGTTTCAATGCATCTCCAATCGCGTAGTAATATTTTATCATATTTTAAATCGCATAAAAATATTTTACTGTATTTCAAACCACATACTTTAAAAATTACATTTTTAAGATACGTAAATAAATTTTTTCACCACAATTCCATTACTGAAAATATTTCTCATTTCTTCAAAAATTCCATTTCCACTTTTCTCAAAACAATATGACTTTATACTTTATTTAACACATTTTCTTTACTCAAGAAAATCTTTTTCCACATTTCTTTACTCAAGAAATCCTTTTCCAAAATATAATTCACAAAATCACTTTTCCATTGATATAAATCAATGTTTCAAAACTTAACATTTTCTAACGTACTTTAAAACTCGAAAATAAGTTATATGTTAGTAAATTTTCAAATTACCATTATATTTTCATTTTTCCCAAATCATTTCCAAATCAATCTTCCTCAAAATAATATAACTTTCTACTTCATTTAATATATCTTCTTACTTAAGAAAATCCTTTTTCACAGTATATTCCACAAATTCACAATTCCATTGAATTAAATCAATGTTTCTAACTTTAAAAATTACAAATGCTTTCCAAAATCTAACGGATGAGTTACACGTTAGAAAATAGCAAATCACTATTGTATTCTTCATTTTTTTTAAATCAATTTTAACAAAAATAAATTCTTTTTGAAACAAATTGAGGCTTACTTGCAACTTCTCTTTTCATTTACATAAAAATTCATTTCTCAAGTACTAAAATACTCTGATTCCCTTTTGAAATTCCTTGTATTAACTTAATTATATTTCCACTTGGAAAATCATTTTGTTTCATCAAAATCAATGCATTACAAGCCTTCAAAAACGTGGACATGACTATTGAAAATTATCAAAACATTTTTCCTTCTAAATTGATATGATTTTACACAAATAAAACCATTAAAATTTTATTTTTAAAATTGAAATACCGATGGTTATAAAAACCAACCCATTTGTTCAAATCCTTTTTCACTTTCTTTACAAATCCTTGTTCACTTTCTTTGCAAATCCTTAAAATCAATGTTTGCCCATTTCATTCAAAACTTATATTTAGAAAAACACTTAGGATCTTTTTACACAAAATAAATCAATAAAAATTCCTCAAAGACCGTATTCTTGTTTTCTTGAAAAACAAACCCTTTGTTTATTTTTCATACTCTTCAAATCATCCATTTTCATTTTTCATGAAAATATTAATTTGTGAACACCTATTTTGAGGTGTCTTGGCTGAAATTCTTATTGTTCTAGGGACCCAAAAAATCAATTCCCTTGTTCTTGAAAAATTTCAACATGAACCCTAACCAAGGGCATCAAAAACCGAACCCTCTCCTTTGGCTATTGGAGCCAAAAATTGAATTCCTTTTCATCACCACATCATGACATACACATATATATATATTTCATCATAAATACTATAAGCATGCCATATACTTATCATGCATAATATAAGCATATCATCAAAGCCATAGAATCATACAAAGCATATCAAGCATAAGCAAATAAATCAAAGCTCAAAAACACTCATAAATTATTACATGACCATGGATTGGAATCCTCACATGGATTCACAATCCATCAAATATAAGACCATCTCTCACCACCATACTTGGTTGGTGAGATGGATCTCCCTCTTACCTCTTGAAGACAAGCATTTCAAGTTTTCCTCCTTCTCCTTAATTTTCGTGTGGCTCACAACAATTCCTAACAATTCTAAAATAATTAGTAAAATCACAAACAAAGCTTAATAATAACAAACCATGGAACAAACATGGCTTAGAAAATCATAAACATGAATTTAAACCATAGAAATCAAAGTTTACCTCCAAGGAAGTAAGCTAAAAGTGGGATTTTGAAGCACTTAGAGTGTGATTTTGGGAAAACTTTCTAAATGGAAAGTGTTTAGAATGTTGTTTAGCTTTAAGAAATGATGTGAGTGAAAATTATAGGTGAGTGATAGTATATTTGGTGGTGGAGGCCGAACCAAATGGAGAGAAAATGAAGAAAAATGGTGCTTTGGTTCTTGGAATTTTTGAGAGAAAGTGTTGTAAGCTTTTTGATGAAAGAGAAAATGAAATTGTGAGAGTGAATATGGGTGGGCTGCTGGTACCGTGAATGAGTAGGAAATTTTAGGAGATTTGCATGAAGGAAATATCTCATTTTGAGTGCACATGCTTTTCCACATGACTTATGTCATCCACTTGACTTTCAAGGCTTTATGGATTGTTCAAGAATCATGTAGAATTCTCCTCCAAGCTGCTGCATGGCTGTGAGTTTCAAGGGCATTTAGGTACTTTAATTTGTTTTAATTCAAGTCTAATTACTTGCTAATCAAATAGCTAATTAATCATGTTTAGTTTCCTAACCAATCTTAATTAATTATCCAACTATATAACTAATTAATTAAACATATTATTACATATATTATAACCTCTAATTAAAATTAGGATATCTAATTAAGAATTAAATTATAACAATTTAATATTTAATTTAGTTTACTTAGCTTGTGAATTAGGCCATTAGATTAAGCAAATTAGGATTAATTAGTTACTAATCAAATTCAAGCTACTATTGTTGACTTCATCTTTTTCTTTGGCCTAAAAAGCCTATTCAAAGTTGTCTCCCTTCTCCCTTGCATCTCCAAACCGTCTCCCCTTCCATGCTTCATAAAATGTGACAAATTTCATAGCCATCATCCTAAGCCATCATAACCCTTGATTAAAAAAATGGTTTGGATTAAAATAACTATTAGGTTTAGGTTATAGATGAAAGACTTTATTTGAGCCATTGGATCATTTTTGGCTTGCAATCCTAACCATTGAATGTGTCTCCAAAATGAAGGGTCAAGATTACACCTTCAAACTTTACATCCAAGGGTCTAAAATGGTTGTAGTCATTTTTGATGACCAATTCTCCACCATTGATCTAAATCCAAATCCAATGGTCATTAATGATCCATCTCCACCATTGATTAAATCTACATCCAAGGGTTGATAATGGTCATAGCCATTTATAAGACTAAATCCCTACCCTTGATTTAATTTCCATCCAACGGTTATAATTGATCCTATTCACTTTTAAGATCAAATCTCCACCATTGATTATATCAAGATTAAATCTCCAACGGTGATTAAATCGATGGTGGATATCCAAACCACTAATGTTGACTTAATAGTATAGAATTTTATTTTTATCTGTTATAACCCCACGAAAGAATATATTTACTATATTTTTATCATCTGATAATTAAATACAGTACAAAATACAGTAAAGGAAATTTTTTAAAACTATTTCTGGATTCAGGTTTAGTAAGATCCCCTGTCTCCGTCTAAACAGTACAAATTTTTCTATGCGTAGAAAAAAATTTCACTTTGCGGGACCCACCTGGTCCGGCATATAGTAAAAAAATTTATAATCATCCACAAAAATCACAAATATTAGAAAACACACAAATATCAAATCAGAGCACGTAAAATAATTAAAACCTAAAGGTAAAAATTAAATTACATAAAGTTTTTCCCGGCCCAAAAATTTTTATTTTCCTGTCACGGAGTAAATCACTCAAAACGATCAAATACGCTGACGGAATAATCAAAATAATTTTACAGTATCCAGAAATTACTAAACAGTAAAATTTTGTTAACTGTCAAAATTACTGTTTAAGAGATAGAAAATTTTGGGGTGTAACAGTTTCACCATTAGGCCTTAATTGTAACACTTTCAAGAAAAGGGTAGAAATCAATCCTAATCACCAAACTCTTCTAACTAAGTTCCTTGAGTGACCTTTCCTTATAACGTTCACTAAAACTTAAAAAGAAACCACATTGTCTTAACCTCACGATTCTTTTCCTTTTCCTCTAAGTCTTTCAAGTTTTTACTGTTCCTTTCTCAAGCTTGTTTTTCCTCTCAAAACCAAAAATTGTTCTTTTTCTAAATGATAAAATTTATTCTTTTCCATTCTTGTCTTATGAATCCTTATATAAATTTCTCAATTATCATATCAACTAGATTCACTACTAATAAATCATTTTCCATTATTCCAATTATCCCCAAAATTATTTCTATTAGTATATCCAAAAGTTCTTACTCCATAAATCATGACATTATGATTATCTTCTCTCTTACTTATAAATCCTTTAAACCTAATTTGTTATCCAATTCACCTAAACAATATTTTCTAACATTCTTTCTAAAACTTTCATTGTTCAATTTCTAAATAGAATCATTTCCATCCCAATTACTCTTCCATCCCATCATCAAATATTTTAGGTCTCCAATTCACTCTTTCATCCTCAAAATTTATTATAACTTAGAACACATGTAGATATTATTCCTTGCAGAAAATGTCTTTAGATTTCCAATACAACCACACAGCTAACTCCGAGTTCGTGTAGAATAGCTCTCCTCATGTATTCTCAGTTGTCTTGAAGCATACACTACTACCCCGTCAATTTCGAATAGCACACGTTCTAAACTCTAACGTGGAATATCACGAGATGTCTCAAAAGTTTCATTGGGATTGGGCAAAATCAACACTAGCCAAATAGTCGAGTATCTCTTTAACCCTTTAAAATTTTCCTCACATGCATCAATCTATACAAAAACTTGTCTCTTTCGTGTGAGCTGGATAAGAGGTTCTACTATCTTGGAAAATCCTGCGGTGAATCTCCAATACTAACCAGCTAATCCCATAAAGCTACGAATCTCCAATACGGTCTTCGATCTTTCCTTTTGAAAAATTGCTTCATTTTTTGACGGATCAACAATAATTCCTTCTTTTGAAGTTATGTGCCCTAAAATTTTAATCTCCTCTAACCAAAATCTGCGTTTTGATAACTTGGCATATAACTTCTTCTCCTTCAGAACCTGAAGAACCAGACTGAAAGGTTCAACATGTTCTTCTGAGTTCTGAGAATTGGTCAAAATGTCGCCAATAAGGACAACGACAAATCCAACTAAATAGGAAAAAAAGAGCCTATTCATGTGATCCACAATGTTGCTGGAGCATTCGTTACCTCAAACGAAATTACTAAATACTCGTAGTACTCATAATGCGTTAGAAAGGTTGTCTTGGAAGCATCTTCTACTTTCAAATGATCTTAATGATAGTCAGAGTGCAAATTGGTCCTGGAGAAAACAACGGCTCCCTTCAGTTGATCCTTTAAGCTGTCTATCCTTGATCTTAACAGGAAGTGTCTTATAGGTCAAGTCATTTTCTAATTGTAATATATTCGATGCAATGACATGGTTTGGATTAGGGACATATTTTCTCAATCGAGATACACAGAAAACATTATGAAGGTTAGAAAGAATAGGTAGTGAAGTCATTTGGTATACTACCGGACCCATCCAACGAAGAATTTGATATGGTCCAATAAAATTTAGGAATGAGCTTTATGGATTCAAATCTAGAAATCTCTGTCTCAAGAAACACTAAAGTTTTATTTAAACAGAATAACAAGATATGGTTAGAAGATAAGCAATCCATTTATGAGATCATGTCTATTTGTGAAAAAGGCAAATAATTAAATTGGCAGAAAGGTTCTAATTTCTAAAAATAATAAGAGAGTTTAAACAAACTTATGTAATAACAATAGGCTTAGAAATGAGAATGGCAATACTCAAGTCAAAAGGAAATAAATACACAGACAACCTAAATTGGTTTGCACAGTCATAGGTAACAAAAGAATAGGTCGCCACTAAGTCAAATAGTACAATTTAAGGCTTATTCCCTATGGTACAATCTTTCTTGGTTAGATCTTCATATTGGAAGGCATCTTCTCCATTTAATGTACCAATTCCTCCTCTGACTTGAGCTCTTGTCGCATGTTCATTGCTAATGGAAAGCTTTGTCTTTTGTGAAGGACAAGTCCTAAACACGTGTCTTGGCTTTCCGCACTTGAAACAGATCATTTCCTTGCTCGTACAATCCCTTGTTAAGTGATTCCTTCCACACTTCTTACAATGCGATAAAAATTCCATGATCTGACCAAATCTGCTGTCACTAATACTTCCTTTAATCATTTGCTATTGATGTTGATTTCCCGATGGCCATAAATACGATTTCTGTCAGAATCGCTTAACCTTATGATCTGTCCTTTTTTGGAACCAATATGGTCTAACGTTATGGGGTCCTATATCCTGAGACTGATTCAACTGTAACAAAATCTAAGCCTCAGGCACCAGTTCCTGCTGTTGCTGAGCGACCCTCTAGTTTTGTTGTAGTATTATGCCAGCCACTCTTTTTATTGCTTCCGCAATCACAACCATCCCTTTGTTGTTGCGTTCCACATTCCCACGTGTAAGCCTATCATGAGCCATTGCCCTTTCTTCGAAAATAGACAAGTCATAACACAATGGAAACAAAAAGTAACTATTTCAAATAATTTTGTCTCTTTTCGGAGACCATACAATACATCTCTGCATTTAGTTTCAGAGAAATACACAGCACAAACAGAGCAAACTTACCCATAAACCCAAAAGATTCAGACTTGGACTTTACTCACACTAGAGGTACCACCCAAAGGGTGTAGGTACAAACAATTCGGCACAAGTTCGGTCATCCAACTGGACTCTGACTAGAAGAATTCCAATTTCTCCTAGTTCGCCAAGTTGAAGTCATAGTTCCCTGTCCACATAGAACATTACATATTGAGTTAGCCAGTCCTCAATACTATATAATTATGTAACAGTAACTACTAACATCTAACCTAAAGCAACCTATGCAATCCTCTTTTAACATCTCAAACAAGAGACAAGGAAATGCATAATACATACACATGAATTTCTACCTGCCTAAGCACAGTCAGTCTATACCCCGGCTCAACAGCATGAACTACTCCAATACCACCTAATTTAATGGCTCTTCCGAGAGGGCATCACATTTTAGACCTACTCCTTTTCTTTAAAGAACTTTGACCATGTTATAAAAGTTGATATTGTAAAATACGAGTTTTAAAATTTCTTTTAACGGATAATATAAGCTTACCAAAATAAATAAAGGACTCAAGTTATAAGAACTGAATAAAGGATTTTTCATAAAACAAAGTTTACTACCTCTTTAAGTACATCATCTCATGTTTCGAAAGCATAACATTTAAGTACTCCAAAACGTAAATATATACATATAACTACTAAATGAAGATTGAGCCTTGTCCAAGCCCAAACACTTGAAAAACAGGGTCCTGCACCCGATCTTCATCTAGATCCCCTTCGGGATCCCTAGCAAACAAAACCCCCAGTCGGGGAATGACATTATGGACAGGAGTCCGAGCAGTCGACCCCACAAAGTCCTCCCTAGAGGAAGCTCTCCAATCATCCTAAAGCTCCCCAAGGGGCAAGTAGAATTCCAAGTGAACAACTGCATCCATAGTAAACATAGCCACCTCATGTGGGGTCCTACTCCAAAGTAAAGCGACGTTTTCGTCATACTGAATGCGCCCCATGTCCCACTGAACACTCCACGCTTCGACACCCCCGTGAAACTGTAGCCTAGTGAAATCTCGCGAATCTTGCCTTATAGCCATCATGATCTTTTCCATCATAAGTACAAAAAAAAAAAACAAACAAACAGAATAATACAATAGAAAAGGTGAGATTTCCTACATCAATACCATCATGGCAGCAAGAAACACAACGAAAAGCAATATTGCCTTTCACAAACAATAATATGAATAAATGACAGATATAGTCATATTAACACAGGGATATGAAAGATCAACAGATATAGTCATGTTATCAACTAACATATGATTCAGCAAGGTACATCAAAATACATAAACACAGACCACACCACAACAAGATGTACGCGAACCATGCATATGCATAATGTGTATGCTGACCATCTTTATGCACAATGCGACCAGTTCCTACTCCATGGAGCTAAAGAATTCAGAGATGAACGTTCCAAAAGATATGTCCCTCCCTAAAAGACAGTCTACATCAGACCACGAAAAGCATAGTGTTTGCGGGTTCTCGTCGTGCGTTGCAACGATTTTCTACGGCCAGGGGTATACAATATGATAACAAATGACTAAGTGGATCACCTCGCCCTAACACCCCCTGAGATCCATCATGGATCACACTATCCTGTAAGTTCTTGTTCACCCCTAGGCATAAAAGCCAACTGTATAATGTTTAATGAATGAATAATGAAATCAAACCACCGTAATACTATTCCCAATGGTATTAAAGCAACTGCCTAAACAATTGTCTAATATCATTAATATCAATGATATTATATAACTGCCTATACAATTTCATAATACCAATGATCCACCCGGGTCCAGTACTTCAGTTTCACAATCCACTCGGGTCCAGTATGTCGACCCAAAAGCGTAATGCAAAATCCACAATCCACTTGGGTCCAGTATGTCAACCCAAAAGGATAATGCTAAATCCACAATCCACTTGGGTCCAGTACATCGGCCCAAAAGCATAATGCTAGCGCATGCTTTCACAAAGTATCTCAGTCGTGCAAATTTAGGAGTTATCACTATCAATTCACATAAAGCATTCTTACAAAAATCTTTAGCATATAGAACCATTGTTTCACCATTAGGCCTTAATTGTAACACTTTCAAGAAAAGGTTAGAAATCAATCCTAATCACCAAACTGTTTTATCTAAGTTCCTCAAGTGACCTTTCCTCATATCGTTCACTAAAACTTAAAAAGAAACCACATTGTCTTAACATCACAATTCTTTTCCTTTTCCTGTAAGCCTTTCAAGTTTTCACTATTCCTTTCTTGAGCTTATTTTTCCTCTCAAAATCGAAAATCATTCTTTTGCTAAATGATAAAATTTATTCTTTTCCATTCTTATCTTATGAATCCTTATTTAAATTTCTCGATTATCAAGTCAACTAGATTCACTACAAATAAATCATTTTCTATTATTCCAATTATCCCCAAAATTATTTCCATTGGTATATCCAAAAGTTATTACTCCTCAAATCATGACATTATGATCATATTCTCTCTTACTTATAAATCCTTTAACCCTAATTTGTTATCCAATTCACCTAAACAATATTTTCTAACATTCTTTCTAAAACTTTTATTATTCAACTTCTAAATGGAATCCTTTCCATCCTAATTACTCTTCCATCCCATCATCAAATATTTTAGGTCTCCAATTCACTATTTCATCCATTTATCAAATATCATGGCCAAAATCAATTCTTTCCAATGGTAAAAACTTGTTTCTTTCCTCTTTCAACTTGTAACCGCATGAATCATATTTTTGTCACCTAATTATCTAAGTCCTTAATCAAAAAATATTTTTCTTATGGATACCTCTTCCTAGGCTAAGAAGGCCATGAGCCTCAAGAGATCAAAGGGACCAAAAATCATTCCTTTACAACATAATCATAGCATGCCGCATACTTTAATAATCAAAATTAATTAAGTTCATGCTTACTATCAAAATCATATCATCACATATATACATTAAACCATCACAATCATCTTTGTATACAATAACATTATATAATCATACAAAATCGAACAAACACAAATCAAAAGTCACACAATCGAGTGGATGAATCCTCACGTGGACTCTCCACTCCCAACACAACCATTCATTCCTCACCACCATAACATGGTTGATGAGGTTAATCTCCTTCTTACCTTAGGTGTAGCTTCCTAGCTCCTTGTAAGTCCTCTTGAAAAAGGTTCTCCTTCCAAGAAGATCCTTAAAACAAAACAACACACAAGAATCAACATTTAAGGCTTGGAAACAAGATGATTTTGAAAAAAACCAATAACAATAAAATGTCTTAGTATGGGGTTTTAATTCGAGAGATGTGGATGGCTGAAATGAAAGAAGATTAAGAGAGTGGGTTGAGGGTGTAGCCGTGAGGCCTTCCAAGAGAAAAAGAAGAGAGTTTTATACTTTGGTTTTCTTGATTCTTGGTAGAAGAATGGAAATGAACTAGGTGATAGCATAAAAATCAAATCTTTGATCCTTCAAGGGCCAATAGTCATGAGCCTTGGGAGAAAGAAATGGAACAGAGTGTTTGATAGATGGTCATACACAAACAATTAAGGAAAGCTTAGGAAAGATAAGAACTTTACCTTAAAGTCTTGATCTTGAGATTTGAAGAAAATCATGAAGAAACACTTGAAGATGGATGAACAAAGTCAAGATCTTCACACAAATCATCTTAGGAAGAGATGTAGATTCAAGAATGTAGATGAATGAGATCAAAGGAAATGAGATGGTGGGTTTTGGGTTATGGCCATGAGGTAGGGAGAGAAAATGGAAGGAGAGAATGAGAGAAAAGAAAAGTGAGAGAGAAAGTGATATCTTTTGTGAAAAGATGACAACTTTGTCATCTTTTCCTCCTCCAAAAATCATGCACCTCTTGGGAGAAGAAGTAAGGCTTCCTTTGCAAGCTTCTCCCAAAGCTTCCTTGAGAAGCTTCTCACGTTTTCTCAAAAAGTCAAATCGCGATGTCATGTAATGATGTCACTTGGATGATATCATAAAAGTGACTAGATAGAAATAATCTACTAGATTTTTATTACAAGCTTTTACCCAATGGATAGAAGTTATAGTTAACAATACCGGTATCTATTGTCCCATAGATAATAGAGTGTACCCAAATTTTATCCATTAGATAAAATCTCAAAAAAATGAAACTTCGTAAACTGTGTCCGACATTGGGTTTAGTAAGATCCCTCATCACCATTTTCACAGTCCAAGATTTTTCATCCCTAGGGAAAATATTTTATTTTCCCAGCCCCGGTCAGTGTGCACATAAATCGAAGAATATATTAAAATAATCAAACAATTCAAATAATTCTAGAAAAATTCATAAAAATCACAAATATTATAAAATAAAAATCTATCATGAAACAAGCAATTTTTAAGGGTGTTTCAACTCTCCCCTTCTAAAAAAAAATTTCATCCTCGAAATTTGTTATACCTTAGAATACATACAGATATTGTTCCTTGTAGAAAATGTCTCTAGATTTTCAATGCAACTACACAGCTAACTTTGAGTTCGTGTAGAGTAACTCTTCTCATGTATTCTCAGTTGTCTTGAAGCATACACTACTACCCCTTCAATTCTGAATAGCACACATTCTAAACTCTAACGTGGAACATCACGAGACGTCTCAAAAGGTTTGTTATGATTGGGCAAAATCAACACTAGCAAAATAGTCAAGTATCTCTTTAACCCTTTAAAATTTTCCTCACATGTATCAAGCTATACAAAAACTTAACTCTTTCGTGTGAGCTGGAAAAGAGGTTCTACTATCTTGGAAAATCCTGCGGTGAATCTCCAATACTAACTAGCTAATCCCACAAAGCTACGAATCTCTAATATGGTCTTTCATCTTTCCTTTTGAAAAACTGCATCATCTTTTGACGGATCCACAATAATTCCTTCTTTTGAAGTTATGTGCCATAAAATTTTAATCTTCTCTAACCAAAATCCACATTTTGATAACTTGACATACAACTTCTTCTCCTTCAGAACTTGAAGAACCACACTGAAAAGTTCAGCATGTTCTTTCGAGTTTCGAGAATCGGTCAAAATGTCGCCAATAAGGACAACGACAAATCCATCTAAATAGGAAAGAAAGAGCCTATTCATGTGATCCACAATGTTGCTGGAGCATTCGTTACCTCGAACAACATTACTACATACTCGTAGTGCTCATAACGCATTAGAAAGGTTGTCTTGGAAGCATCTTCTACTTTCAAACGATCCTAATGATAATCAGACTGCAAATTGGTCTTGGAGAAAATAGCAGCTCCCTTCAGTTGATTCTTCAAGCCGTCTTTCCTCGATCTTAAGAGGAAGTGTCTCATAGGTCAAGTCATTTTCTAATCGTAATGTATTCAGCGCAATGACATGGTTTGGATTAGGGACATATTTTCTCAATCGAGATACATGGAAAACATTATGAAGGTTAGAAAGAACAGGTAGTGAAGTCATTTGGTATACTACCGAACCCATCCGACAAAGAATTTGATATGGCCCAATAAAATTTAGGAATGAGCTTCATGGATTCAAATCCAAAAATCTCTGTCTCAAGAAACACTAAAGTTTTATTGGAACATAATAACAAGATATGGTTAGAAGATAATCAATCCATTTCTGAGATCATATCTATCTATGAAAAAGACAAACAATTAAATTAGCAGAAAGGTTCCAAATTCTAATAACAATAGAAGAGTTTAAACAAACTTGTGTAATAATAACAAGCTTAGAAATAAGAATGGCAATACTCAAGTCAAAAGGAAATAAATACACAGATAACCCAAATTAGTTCGCACAGTCATATGTAATAAAAGAATGGGTCGCCACTGAGTCAAACAGTACAATTTAAAGCTTACTCCCTATGGTACAATCTTTCTTGGTTAGATCTTCAAATTGGAAGGCTTTTATTCCACTCAATGTACTGATTCCTCCTCTAGCTTGAGCTCTTGTCGCATGTTCATTGCTAACAGAAAGCTTCATCTTTTGTGAAGGACAAGTCCTAAACACGTGCCTTGGCTTTTCGCACTTGAAACAAATCATTTCCTTGCTCGTACAATCCCTTGTTAAGTGATTCCTTCCACACTTCTTACAATGCGGTAAAAATTCCACGGTTTAACTGAATCTACTGTCACTAGTACTTCCTCCAACCTTTCATTGTTTATGTTGATTTCCCAGTGGCCATAAATATGATTTCTGTCAGAATCGCTTGACTTTACGATCTTTCTTTTTTCGAAACCAATATGGTCTAACGTTATGGGGTCTCATATCCTGAGACTGATTCAATTGTAACAAAATCTGAGCCTCAGCTACAATTCCTACTGTTACTGAGTGGCCCTCTGGTTCTGTTATACTGTTATGCCAGCCACTCTTTGTATTATTTCCGCAGTCACACCCATCCCTTCGTTATTGTGTTCTATATTCCCACGTGTACGCCTATCACGAGCCATTGCCCTTTCTTTGAAGACAAACAAGTTAAAACACAATGGAAACAAGAAGTAACCATTTCAAATAATATTATCTCCTTTCGGAGACCATACAATACATCTCTGTATTTAGTTTCAAAGAAACACACAACACAAACAGAGCAAACTTACCCATAAACCTAAAAGATTCAGACTTGGACTTTACTCACACTAGAGGTACCACCCCAAAGGGTGTAGGTACAAACAATTCGGCGAGTTCAGTCATCCAACTGCACTCTGACTAGAAGAATTCCAATTTTTCCTAGTTCGCCATATTGAAATCATAGTTCCCTGTCCACATAAAACATTACATATTGAGTTGGCCAGTCCTCAATAACATGTAACTATGTAACAGTAACTACTAACATCCAACCTAAAGCAACCTATGCAATCCTCTTTTAACATCTCAAACAAGAGACAAGGAAATACACAATACACACACAAGAATTTCTACTTGCCTAAGCATAGTCAGTCCATACCCCAGCTCAACAGCATGAACTGCGCCGATACCACCTAATGTAATGGCCCCAGCGAAAGGGCATCACATTTTAGACCGACTCTTTTTCTTTAAAGAACTTTGACTAAGTTATAAAAGTTGATATTGTAAAATATGAGTTTTAAAATTTCTTTTTAACGGATAACATAAGCTTACCAAAATAAATAAAGGATGCAAGTTATAAGAACTGAATAAAGGGCTTTGCATAAAACAAAGTTTACTACATCTTTAATACATCATCTCATGTTCCAAAAGCATAACATTTAAGTACTCCAAAACATAAATATATACATAAAACTACTAAATGAAGATTGTTCCTTGTCCAAGTCGAAATACCTGAAGAACAGGGTCCTACACCCGATCTTCATCTAGATCCCCTTCAGGATCCCCAGCAAACAAAACCGCTAGTCAAGGTATGACACTACGGACAGGAGTTCGAGCAGTCGACTCCACAGAGTCCTCCCTAGAGGAAGGTCTCCAATCATCCCAAAGCTCCCCAAGGGGCAAGTAGAATTCCAAGTGAACAACTGCATCTATAGTAAATGTAGCCGCCTCATGTCGGGTCCTACTCCAAAGTAAAGTGACATTTTAGTCATACCGAATGCGCCCTGTGTCCCACTAAACACTCCACACTTCGACGCCACCGTGAAATTGTAGCCTAGTGAAACCTCAAGGATCTTGCCTTGTTACCATCACGGTCTTTTCCATCATAAGTACAAAAATAGAAACAGACAGAATAATACAATAGAAGAGGTGAGATCCACTACATCAATACCATCATGGCAGTAAGAAACACAATGAAAAGCAATAATGCTTTTCACAAACAACAGTACGAATAAATGACAGATATAATCATATTAATACAGGGATATGAAAGATCAACAGATATAGTCATGTTATCAACTAACATATGATTCAGCAAGGTACATCAAAATACATAAACACAGACCACACCACAACAAGATGTACGCGAACTATGCATATGCACAATGTGTATGCTGGCCATCTTTATGTACAATGTGACCAGTTCCTACTCCATGGAGCTAAAGAATTCAGAGATGAACATTCCAGAAGATCTGTCCCTCCTCAAAAGATAGTCTACACCAGACCACGAAAAGGATGGTGTTTGTCGGGTCCTCATCGTGCGTTGCAACTGTTTTACACGGCCAAAGGTATACAACTTTGTCATCTTTTCCTCCTCCAAAAATCGTGCACCTCTTAGGAGAAGGAGCAAGGCTTCCGTTGCAAGCTTCTCCCAAAGCTTCCTTGAGAAGCTTCTCACGTTTTCCCAAAAAGTCAAAGTGTGATGTCATGTAATGATGTCACTTGGATGATATCATAAAAGTGACTAGATAGAAATAATCTTCTAGATTTTTATTACAAGTTTTTACCCAATGGATAAAAGTTATGTAACACCTCGATTTTTTGTTTTCCTTGAAAATAAATACTTTTTATAATATTTAAGAGTTTTTGTGAAATTTTGGGAATTTTTAATCATTTTAAATATTTTAATATTATTTTGATTATTTAAATATTATTTTTTAAATATATGTCTGAACCCCATCTTTTTTGAAAATATATGGGTTTTATAGTTTTTATGATTTTTAAGAATTTTTGTGAAATTTTCTGAGTCTGTGATTATTTTAATATTATTCTAAGCTGTATGTGTGCTTGAGGCGGGCTCGAAAAAATAAAAAAAATTTCTAGACTAGAAAGTTTTAGACTTTCAAGGCGGGATCGAAGATCTTACTAAACCCGAAACTGAGAACAGTTGGCAGAGATTTTTTATACCTAAGTTTTCTATTATCCATTGTGTAATAATAGTAGTACCTATTGTCCACTGGGTAACATCTGTTAGAAAAATATCTTAATGACTCAACTGGTGACTCAGCACTACGACTCACCATGCTGACTGAGCTGTTCTAGAAAATTTTATGATGACTCACTTAGTAAATATCTAAGGATAATAACTAACGAGAAAATATCTCAGTAAAATATCTTAGACAAATATTTGAACACAAATTTCTAGGTAAAAATATCTAAACTAAATATCTTAAGGGTAATCATGAGCCATCATTACATAGATTTATGACTAACTAATAAGAATTGGTCAAACTTAGTGGCTTGGACTTTATTATGAACCGTTGGATGGAAACTTGATGGAGAAGCCTTTGATCATCACCATTGATCTAATCAATAGTGTGAGAGCAAACTTGATAAGGAAGCTTAGCATATCTACCTTAGATTTAATCAATGGTTAGGAGATGAAGTTAATTTTAATGGTTAGATTTGCTACTTAAATAACTAGATATTCTAACTAAGTTACTTAAATAGACTAAGTAATAACTAAATGGAGCTAATCTAGTTTGCTAATACTTAGAGTCTTTAGTTACTAGAAAAATATCTAGAGTTTCTAGAATCATTACCTATGCATGATGTAATCATGAAACTAGATGGTTAGTACCTAACTAAATGGCTTAATTATATTAGTTCAAATGTAACTAGATGGTTAGCTAGGTAACTAATTGAATTAACTAAGTGTAACTAGAAAGTTAATTGAATTAAGACTTGGTTACTTTTCCTATTGAGCTCCACGGCCAAGCAAGTAATTCTAGGAGATTCATGATTTTTCTAATGACCAAAGAATGATCATTTGATGACTTAATCCATGTGCACCCATGTGAGCCCATGTGCTTATGTTTCTATCTTGCAAAACAAGCTTTAATCCTTCTATCCTATTGTATTCCACGGCCAAGGCATGCAAAATTGGACATTTCATTTCATTTCCATCATCTTTTCTATCTTAGCATCTTTTTCATAAAAGCTAACAACCAATTCTCTTACTTTTCCTCCAAAGAACCCCACGACCATGCATAGCAAAATAACCTATTCTACTTCATTCTCTCACACTTTGTGAAGCTAAACATCTATCATGTTTTCTCTCACTTCAAGAACAACCAAGAACACCATTCTCTTTTTCTCTTGGAGTTTCGGCCACCATATCAAAATCCAACCTCCAAACTTTAATAATTTTATCCAATCGTACTTTCTTAACCTTGATGCAATTCTAAACACTTTTCCTTTAGTAAGTTTTGTCTAAATCTCTCTCTAAGTGCTTCAAAAATCAAGCTTTGATGTCCTATATCAAAGGTAATTTCTTGAATCTTTGATTCTAAGTTAGATTTTTAATTTTCTAGACCATGATTGATCCATGGTTTCTTGTTCTTAAGCTTGGTTTACGACTTTTAAGGTTTGTTTAAGATTTTTAGGGATTTGTTTGGGTGCTTCACGAATTCAAAAGGAAGGAGGAACTTGAAGTTTATTGTCTTTTTTGAGGTAAAAGGGAGATTAACCTCATCGGCCATATGTGGCAGTGAAGTAATGAAATTGTTTGTGTTTGTGAGTGGAAAATCCATGTGAGGATTTATTCACTCGATTGTATAATAATTGGTTTGTTCTTGTTGGATTATATTGTGTGATTGTTGTATTGCTTTGATAAGTATGCATGATTTAGATATATATTTGGTATACTTATAGCTTTGATAATATGCTTACATGTGTGATTTGGAAAGCATGATAATTTCTGTGTAACTTAAGATGCGATTCACATGATGAGAAAATTTGTATGAAGACTCCAAAGAGCCTAGAGGCACACGGCCTCATCACTACAAAGAGGACTAAGGATTCTAAATTATTTTCCAAATTGAGGATTAACTGATTTTATGACAAAAAATTCAATTAAGTAATTTTATAAGGATTTAAAGTGTTAGGAAATGATTTATATATGAATTTTGAAGTAATATGTGAATTTGGCCAACATGCCATTTTTTATGTTTAAGGTCTAAAACTATTTTACTAAGTGTAGACTTAGGTGTTTTAATAGTAAGAATTCAATTTAGTAAGTTTATAAATATAAAAATGATATTTTAGAATTAAAATTAGCCTAATTAAGCTATGTAGTAAAATAAAAGTGAATACTTGAAATTTACTGACGTATAGCTCACCCTCTGGGACAAAAGAGGGACTATTTTGGAAATATTATTTGAAGAGAGACTATTATGTAAATATTATTTTAGAAGGACTATTATGCAAAATAATGAAAATAAAGTCAAATTTTGATAATAAATGAGAAAAGTATTATTTTGAGTTTCAAATATGTTAGAAATATTTTATGCGATTGAAAATATGTAGAAAAATCTTTACGCGATTTGAAAACATAATAGAAGTGTTACGCGATTGTGAAAATGCGATAATATTAGTACGCGATTGAAAGGAACAGCGAGTTTTGCTGTAGAGCTAACGTATTGAACTAAGTAATTTGTGAAACTAAAGTATTAGACCCGAGTGGATCTTTGGTATTATGTAGTTATATGGGTGGTTACATAATATCATTGATACTAATGGTATTAGATAATTGTATGGGCAGTTGCATTAATATCATTGGGAACAATACAACGGTACTTTGTTTCGATCAAAGGTGCTTTTGAGCATTATACGGTTATACCGCCATGTGACGGCATGTGAATAAGCAATACTTCGATAAGAATGGTGGTAGTGAAATCTGATAAACTATCGGATCTATCGATGAAATATCTAATACGGCCCGATACTTCAGAGTGAGTTTCCTCGACTTAATTGCTTGTCCAACCCCAGTCATAGGTGTCACACGTAGAAATACATGATCGCCTTCTTCAAATCCAAGCGGTCTCTGTCTTTTATCAGCATAACTCTTTTGTCGTGTCTGAGTCATCCTCATCTTATCTCGAAGTATCTTCACTTCCTTAGTTGTCTGCCGCACAATTTCTGATCCTACGATGTTACTTTTACCAGTACGATACCAAAGCAATGGCTTTCTACAGCGTCTCCCATATAATGCCTCACAGGGTGTCATTCCTATGCTCGAACGAAACTATCGTTGTATATGAACTCTATTAATGGTAGAAATTCATCCCAACAAGTCCTTTAAAAATTCTAACTATCGTCTCTGTTTTATATCCAAGCCGCTCTTGATTGAACAGGTACTTCAAGCTCTTGAAATTATCGTAGACTATACAGGAAAGAAAATATCTTCAAGTTTTCCTTGCAAAACGACTATCGCAATATCCAAAAACGTAAATCGAATAATTCTTCTCACGCACATTCCACTGCCTTAAAGTATACGCCACCACCTTTCTATTCGATGTCAACACTCAATCTAAATCCACGAGTTGAACTGCTTCTAACAGATTTTTGCATTTGACTAATTTCACAAATAACTTCTTCTCCTTCTTCTTCAAAAATTGAAGAACTGCATTGAGATCTTCAACATGTTCCTTTAAACTTCAAGAATAGGTCAAAATATTGCCAATAATGACAAATTTGCCTAGATGAGAAAGAAAGATCCTATTTATATTATTCGTGAATATTACCAAAAACATTCTTCACCCCGAAAAGTAGTACTAAATATTCATAGTAGTACTGAGTATTCATAGTGCTTGCAACGCATCTGAAAAACTGTCTTAGAACCATTTCTACCTTTACGCGAATCTGATAACAACCAGCACACAAGTCGATCTTGGAACGAACAACGATTTCCTTCATTTGATCTTCTGGCTCCCCTGTCATCACATCATTCCAGATTTTCTTCATCAAGATAAGTTGTTCTACTTGCCTATTTTTACTCTTAACAGAAGCTGTCTCATAGATCAAGTTTTCTTCTAATTGCACTGTATTTGATACTATGACATAAGTTAGATCAAGAATAATCCTTCTTAAGTGAAACACATGAAAGATACTATGAAGGTCATAAGGAAAAGTAATAAAAATATTAAGTAGGTTACCAGATTAGTCCAACCAAGAATTTGAGATGGTCTAATAGATTTCGAAATGAACATAGTCCAATAATTTTAGAAATGAACTTTTACGGATTCAAATCCAAAAATCTCGAGGTCAAAGAAATACTAAATTGCATTGCAACAATCTAGTAGGATATGGTTGGTAAATGACCAATCCAGTTAAAAATCAGGATCTCAAATAGATGTAATTTTAGATAAACAAATCAAATCAACAGAAAAGATTTGATATTCAATAGAAATAGGGTAGAATTAGAAAACTTGAGTATAAACAACAAGTTTAATCAAGAAGAGTAGAAATACTCAGATCATGCTATAACAAAGACACAGATAGATGAAATTGATTTACTCAGTCTATTTGAGAAAGAAATAGACAAACCAGATCAATAAAAAAAAATTTCAAACTCTAATAATAATTAGGTAGTTTTAAACAGGTTCAAATAGTAATAGCAAGTTTAGGAGTTGAAGTAACATTATGAAAAGAAGTAAAACACAGATAACTCCAAAAGACTCACACAGTCACAGATCACAAAAGAATGAGTTACCTCACGAATTATACAGCATAGTTTTAAGATTACTCTCTATGGCACGACTTTCTCGCTTCTTAAGTTTTTGTCTTTGAACATTCTCATTACACTTCTTGCATCGGCTCTTTCTTCTTTTTTGAGATTTTGAAACACGTGTATTACTAACGGGAATTTCCATCTTCAGCTGATCACATTCTTTGAATAAGTGTTCAGGCTTTCCACACTTCAAGTACTTCATTGGTGATGCCAGAGTCTAACCAAAATCGTTGCCACTAATACTTTCTTTTTCTGTTCATTGATGCTTCCCCGATGGTTGCACATATGACTTTCGCTGAAAACGATTGACCTTATGCTTCCTTCTACTTTGAATTATTGAAGATTCTAAGTTACAGCTTCTCGCATCCGCTGGCTATTCCAATCCTAATAAGCTATGAAATTCGATTATCAGTTCCTGCTGTAGAGAGATCATCTATCTTTGTTATACTGCAACTTTACACCACCTTTTCCATCACTCTTCTAGCTGCGGCTATACGATCCTTATCACGTTGCATGTCCACACGCTCATGTTCGTAACGCCTCATTATCTTTCTTCAAAGATAAATAAAATCAACACACAATGAACTAAACGTAGCTATTTCGCACAAAGTCGTTTCCTTTCGGAAATCGAAACATATCTCTGTGTTTAATATCAGAGATTCACACAGCACAAACAAGACAAACCTACCTACAAACCCAAAAGACTCTAACTTGGGCTCTGATACCAACTAATGTAACACCCTTTCTAGGGATGTCATATTTATGATGCAGAAAAGTAAAAATAAATAAAATCCTTACCCAAGTTGTAAAACACTTGATACTTGAATAATATTTGTGGTATATATATATTATTTTTTTCTTTTCATAATTATAATATTAAATAAAATAACACGGAACACAAAATATAACAAACATAAACTCACCATAATATACATGTGATTCTTGTCTAAAGTATACAATTAATTTACAACTATTAATATTTAATAGAAACAATAAAAGACAGTATACTACTCAAACATAACACCTAAGATATGAGCCCTCATCATAAGACAAATTCCTTAGTTAGGAATGTCTTGACCGATAGAAATTCGACCCAAAAGTGTATCGAAGTTCTCTCTAGGGGTATAGTGAATTTCGTCCCACAACTCCCTAATAGGTAAAATGATCTCTACGAAAGCAACTGTATAACGTGTAGTAACAACCCCATGTTGAGTCCTACTTACTGATAAAGTCACATTACCACTGTACTCTATGTGTCCTGTGTCCCAGTGGACATACCAAGCCTCAGCGCCTTCGAGAAACTGAAGTCTAAAGAAACCTAATTGATCTCGCCTTGCCGCCATTCTAGTCTTCGATGATATAAACATAAAGTAGAAAACAAAACAGAACAATACAATAAAGAGGTGAGACAATCAACATCATTACCCGCATGGCAATTAAGAAAATGATGATACAAACAGGTATTACAATGGCAAGCAGATATTACAATAACACATGCTATTACATCATATACAGTATAGCAATTTAATACATCATACATAATATAACAAAGCAATATATATATATTAAATAACATATATCATCATATCATACAATATATATTAAAGCAATACATCATACGAGTTTATCACGAGAATATGGTAAACAGTAAAAAGAAAGTGAGAGGATGCATGAACAGTAAAATGTAAATAATGCATGAACATAATAAACATTTAAAATGCAGATAATGAATGATACACACACTGACTCGTTCCTACTCCATGGAGCTAAACATGGATATCTGAGGGAATGATCCAAATAGAAACTAATAATACTTTATGGCTGCCCAACCGAACTATTGCACTGTCCAATCTTTGTGTCTATAGCCCACAGTCCAAAACATCGTGTGGCAGTACATAGTCCAACATCGTGTACCACAGGCATAGTACTTAATAGTCCCCTCAAGATCTCGATTAAGAATAGTGCTTGTCAAGATCATTAGTGTGTTGCCCGTTACCACGACCCAGAGGTGCTACCACTGTCTACATATGGGATCCTCCGCACACTAATGCCTCCAAGTTCATAAATGAACCACACTATGCTTATCACACCAAACACGGTGTAATTCGCCTCGTTAATCAATCACCAATTATAACCCAAATTGGCACAACACTCTAAGTATGATCTAAAATGACAAAAATACCCTTATTATCCAAATTTTACCATAATTACAAAAAATTACCAAAATGCCCTTAGTCACAAAATATCAAAGTATAGTACGTCCCACCTAACAGTATTACACCACAACATGTCCGGTCCACCACTTTGGCCCGACAACAAAACTCTGAGATCTTTCAATCGCATAGGAATTTTATCGCGTTTTCACAATCTCATTGTTTTCACAAACGTTTTTAAATCGCGTAAATATATTTTGACATTTTTAAACATCGCAAAATCTTTTTAAATCATTTTCTCAATCGCATAGGATTTTTAATTCATTTTCTTAACCAAATAGCTTATAATTATTATTTTCAATATGTGTAAAACTATATCTAGTATATTTAAAATACGTAGAGTATTTTTCTTGTGTTCTAAATATAGTATGGAATCTTTTCATTTTATGCGTCGATTTTAATAAATTTTGTGACATTTTGCCTATAAAATCATATAAGGTATTTTTAACGTTTTTCTCTAAATATAGTTTATTTTATTTTTACCCAATAATTTCACTTTGAAACTTATTAACGCGCTTCAAAATTTATGGAATGAGCTCTACGTTAGTATTTTTCAAGCGTCTAATTTAATTTTTATTTAAACTAATTTCTGCTAAGTTAAAATTCTAAAACTGAATTTATTCCTTTTATTTTCTCAATAATTCATTGGAATCAATTTATGTTGTAAAACGATTACCTAACCTATCTTAGTAAATAAAATGGCATGTTGGCCAAATCAAAATAAAGTGGCATTTAATTATACACTAAATGGCATGTTGGCCATAATTAACTTAAATCAACTTTAATTTGATTATTTTACCTAGATTCCTCAAATCAGTAATTTAAAAAAATTGCTGAGAACATTTTGGTTCTCGATTTGGATGTAAGGCCATGAGCCTCATAATTTGTTCTTTGGAACACTCATGCAAACCGTACATGTTATTCACATCCTACTTTAATAATTATGTAATTATAAACACATGCAATTATATAATCACATACAAAATACATACAATTTATTTAAAACCATAAACATGCATAGCAAAAATAATGAAAGCTATAATCATGCATAGCAAAATAAATCACAAATAGGAAAGAATCTAAACAATCACAAAAATAATAAAAGCCATAAACAACCACACAAATCGAATCCTTATGGATTCTTCATACACAATCAAATCCATTTTTCCATCACCACTTAGGGTTAATGAGATTAAATCTCCCTCTTACCTCTTGAAGATAATTAATCGGTTAGTTTCCTTCTTTCTTGAAATTTCGTGCAATCTCCCAAACAAATCCCTAAAATTCTTAAACAATTAGTAAAAACACATACAAGGTACAATATTGAAAAATCATGGAACAATCATGGTTTAGAAAAATTAGAAATCCAATTTTGAACCATAGAATCAAAACTTACCCATAAGAAAGTAAGCAAAAGGTTGGATTTTGGACAAGATAGAGTAGGAATTTGGAAAAACTTTGTGAATGAAAAGTGTTTAGAATAGGATTTGGGTTTAGGAAATATGATGAGATAAAATTATAGAGGTTTGGTTGTGTAGGTGGGGTGTATGGCCGAATAGAGAGAAGAAAATGGAAGAAAAAGTGTGTATGGCTTCTTGGTATTTTTGGAGAGAAAATGAATAGCTTAGATTTAGGATAAGTGTGAAACAAATATTGAGAGAGAAATGGAAGGGGCTGCTGCCGTGAGTGGCTTTTTGGGTGAGGTTGAGGGTTCAATTTGGCAAGGTAAATATCCAAATGAATGCACATGGTGGTGCACATGGTTTATGACAATTTGGAGGGTTCAAGAAGCTAGTAGAACCAAGCCATCCAAGCCTCCAAGCTGCTGCCCAAAACCGTGCAGCCCTCCTTCATTTTAGTGACTTAATTGTTTCTAAATTTCTCCTAATTACATGCTAACTAATTAGGGAATTAGTTAGGTTAAATATCCTAACCAATCTTAATTAACATACTAATCATATAACTAATTAATTTAGTATATATTAGCATATATTATAACCTTTAATTAATATTAGGATGTCTAATTAGTATTTAGATTATAATTAATTCATAACTAAGCTAGTTCACTTAGTTTGCTAATTAAGTAATTAGATTAGTCAAATTAAGCTTAATTAGCTACTAACCAAATTCAAGCCTACAATTTTTGACTTAATTCTAACCATTGATTCATATAACTAATTAATTTAGTATATATTAGCATATATTATAACCTTTAATTAATATTAGGATGTCTAATTAGTATTTAGATTATAATTAATTCATAACTAAGCTAGTTCACTTAGTTTGCTAATTAAGTAATTAGATTAGTCAAATTAAGCTTAATTAGCTACTAACCAAATTCAAGCCTATAATTTTTGACTTAATTCTAACCATTGATTCATCTTTAATTCCTAGCCATAGATTACATCTAAGGTAGATATCAATTGGTCATAAAACTATCATTCTAATCTCACCATTGATTAGATCAACGGTTAAGGTTAAAGGCTTCCTAACTAAGTCTTCATCCAACGGTCCTAATCAAAGTCCATGCTCCTTTTGTTGACCTTTTCCTATTGGTTTTAAAAAGTCAAGCCACTTTCGTTGACTTACTCTCATTGGCTAGAATTTGTCCAGTCAGCACAATTGACTGCTTTTCCTAAACGCGGGTCGCACAGTACTTTTAAAGATCTGTGGTCAAATCGAAGCAGATTTCTACTATTTTTGAGACAGTAGGTACTGTAACATAAAATAATATTATAATAATATAAAATTATTTTATTACACAGTTAAATCTGAAAAATTACGAGATTAATATATATATCAATCAGAATTGGGTTTAGTAAGATCCCCCAGCTCCAATTAATTAAAATAAGATTTTTTCGACCAGAAAATTATTATTTCCCTGGCTCGGAGCAAATCACACACAATAGTCAAGTACACTCACGGAACAATAAAATTTAATTTACTGCTCACAGAATTTACAAAACAATACATTTCGGGACTATATTGTAATTATCCCCAAAAGTTGGGGTGTTACAATGGGGAGGCTTGGTGGGCAAGAGCCCGGAGGTTGATTCCAGCTGAAGGGAGAGTTGTGACATGGCAGCTCTTTAAACAGAAGTTTTTGGGGAAGTATTTCCCAGCCAGTGTTCGACATGCTAAGGAGATGAAATTCCTTAGTTTGAGACAATGGGCGATGTTTGTGAGTGAGTACGCGGCATGGTTCGAAAGCTTGTTTAAGTTTTTGAGGTATTTTCAAATGCACCCAGATGAGGAGTGCAAGTGCAGGAAACTCGAAGAGGGGTTGAGGCTTGGCATCATGCGAGCTTTAGCAACTGTGGATATTGATCAGTTTCTGATATTGCTGGATAAGTGCCGAAAAGTGGAAGAAACTGATCATCTCCGTGAAGCGAGGAATAAGAACTTTGGACCAGTACGGTTCCAAAGAGGAAGGGGTGGCGGTGGCAACCGTTATCAACAGAAACCATATACTAAACCAGCAGGAAGTCAGAATCAGCAACAATCGTTTGGAGGAAGCTCTAGTCGTAGTAGGGCAGTTTCAATTGGAACTTCTACACTTAAATGTTTTAAGTGTAGGAAAGCACATCTCACTTAGGATTGTCAGCATAAGGGGGTGATTTGTTATAAATGTGGGAAGCCTGGACATTTCTCTAGAGAGTGTGATTAACAGAAAGCGAAACCATCAGTGGGCAGTGTTCGTACTGTGAGGCCACAGGCCGATGGTCGAGTGTATACTATGAGCGGGGAGGAAGCCGCTAAATCCGAGGACTTGATAATGAAGTAGTGTGCCATTGAAGGTAATCCTTTAACCGTGTTATATGATTCGGGAGCAACGCCTTCTTTCATTGCATGTGACTGTGTGGAGCGTTTGGGATTGACTGTGACTACATTGCCATATGATTTGAGTGTGGTTACTCCTACTGATAAGCCTGTGATAACTACAAAAGTATGTTTGAATTGCCCTGTATGTGTTAGGGATAGAATCTTTCATGTGGATTTGATTTGTTTGCCTCTTTCTGAGATTAATATAATCTTAGGAATGGATTGGTTATCCTCTAACCATATCTAGATAGACTGTTAGAATAAGACATTAGTTTTTCCTGAGGTTAAGAATTCTAGATTCCTAACGGCTACTCAAGTGGAAGCATGTTTGAAGGAAGGAGATCAGGGGTATTCGTTGATGTCTTCTGTGGAGGTTCAGTGTGAAGACATTTTGAGGGATATTTTCATTGTGAATGAATTTCCTGAGGTATTTCCTGAAGATATACCTGGACTACCGCCGAAAAGAGAAATTGAATTTTCTTTTGATTTGGTACCTGGAGCTGGACCTATATCTATGGCGCCTTACAGGATGTCGCCAGTAGAGTTGGCAGAGCTTAAGAAACAGTTGGAGGATTTATTGGAAAAGCAATTTGTGAGACCAAGTGTATCACCTTGGGGAGCTCCAGTATTGTTGGTGAAGAAGAATGATGGGACTTCTCGTCTATGTGTAGATTACCGACAATTGAACAAGATTACGATCAAGAATAAGTATCCACTACCAAGGATCGATGACCTGATGGACCAATTGTGAGGAGCCGCAATATTTTCTAAAATTGATTTACGTTCTGGTTATCACCAGATATGTGTGAAGGTGGAGGATATTCCAAAAACTACATTTTATACGCGTTATGGGCATTATGAGTATCAAGTGACGCCGTGACTAATGCGCCTGTGATATTCATGGAAAACATTTTGATTAATGGGCATTATTGTTATTTTTATTGATGACGTTTTGATTTATTCTCGAAGTCAAGAGGAACATGCTGAACATCTCAGAGTGGTTCTCTAGATTTTGAAGGAGAATAAGTTGTATGCCAAGTTGTCTAAATGTGAATTTTGGTTGAGCGAAGTTTAATTTTTGGGAACATTATATCGGTGGATGGAATTGAAGTTGATGCTGTAAAGGTGGAGATAGTTGTAGAATGGGAAAGACCGAAGACTGTATCAAAGATCCATAGTTTCATCAGATTGGCCGATTACTATCGACGATTTATTGAGGGGTTTTTGAAGATTGCAAGACCTCTTACCCAACTTACACAAAAGAATCAACCGTTTGCATGGACTGAAGCATGCAAGGAAAGTTTTCTGGAGTTGAAAAGACAACTGACTACTTTCACCGATTTTGATTCTACCTGATCCAAATGAATCTTTCTAGGTATATTGTGATGCTTCGTACCAAGGATTGGGTTGTGTACTTATGCAGAATCATAAGGTTATGGCATAAGCGTCGAGATAATTGAAAGTGCATAAGAGGAATTATTCGACTCATGACTTGGAGTTGGCAGCAGTAGTGTTTGCATTGAAGGTGCAGAGACATTTTCTCTATGGGGCAACGTTCACTATTTTTAGTGACCATAAAAGTTTGAAGTATCTGTTTGACCAGAAAGAGTTGAACATGAGACAAAGGCGTTGGCTAGAGTTTCTGAAGGACTATGACTTTCAGTTACAGTATCATCCCGGGAAGGTGAATGTCATAGCGGATGCTTTAAGTAGGAAAGCACTTAATGCTTCTGTTATGATGATTAAGGAGAAAGAACTGATAGAAGAATGTCGAGATATGCGATTATTTGTGAAGTTGACACCAGGGAAGATGTGTTTGAACATGATCGCTATTACAAATGATTTGATGGATAGAATACGAGAAGGACAAAACAGTGATTAGTATTTGCAAGAAGCAAAGGAAGCAAGAAGTCAAGGAGCAGAATTGTAATTCAGCAAAGATGTTAATGGAATTCTGAAGTTTAAAGGGAGAGTTTGTGTACCAAACGATCCAGGACTTAGGAGATTGATTTTGGATGAAGCCCACAGAAGTAAGTTGAGTATGCATCTAGGAGCCATGAAGATGTATCAAGATATAAAACAACTGTATTGGTGGCAAGGGCTGAAGAGGGATGTCACTAAATATGTATCATCCTGTTTGATTTGTCAGAAGGCCAAAGTGGAACATCAGAGACCATCAGGAATGTTGCAACCTTTGCTTATTCCTGAATGGAAATGGGATGACATAGCAATGGATTTTGTAACTAGACTACCAAGAACTCGAAAGGGTCACAATTCTATATGGTTAATTATTGATCAACTTACAAAGTCGGCGCACTTTTTGCTGATTAATATTAAGTACTCAATGAAAAAGTTAGCTCAAGTGTACATCAATGAAATTATTAGACTTCATGGTGTACCATCCAGTATTATATCTGGTCGAGATTCGCGATTTACATTAATATTCTGGAATTGTTTACAAGAAGCGATGGGAACAAAGCTACATTTGAGTTCTGCTTACCATCCACAAACAGATGGTCAGTCAGAAAGGACGATTTAGTCATTGGAGGACTTGTTGAGAGCTTGTGTTCTAGAGCAAACGGCTTGTTGGGATGAATTTCTACCATTGATAGAGTTCACCTACAACAATAGTTTTCATTCGAGTATAAGGATGGCACCCTATGAGGTATTATATGGGAGAAGATGTAGAATGCCGTTGTGTTGGTACCATGATGGTGAAAGTATTGTGGTAGGACCAGAATTTGTGCAGCAGATAACTGAGAAAGTGAAGATGATCTAAGACAAGATGAGGACAACTCAGATGCGACAAAAGAGTTATGCTGATAAAAGATGAAGACCACTTGAATTTGAAGAAAGTGATCATGTGTTTCTGCGTGTGTCACCTATGACTGAAGTTGGACGAGTAATCAAGTCAAGGAAGCTCACTCCGAAGTTTATTGGATCGTATCAGATACTTCATCGGGTAAGTCCGGTAGCTTATCAGATTGCACTACCACCATTTTTATCAAATCTTCATAATGTATTTCACGTATCACAACTACAAAAATATATTTCTGATACAACTCATGTTATTGAGCAAGACACCGTACAACTGAAGGAGAATTTAACCTATGAGACGTTTCTAGTCAAGATTGAAGATCGAAGGATGAAGCAACTTTGAGGTAAGGAGATCGTATTGGTTAAAGTGGTTTAGAACGATGTAAGTGGTGAAGCCACATGGGAGTTGGAAGAGAAGATAAGAGAGCAGTATCCATTTTTATTTTGAGTGTATGTCAAGTTTCGAGGACGAAACTTATTTTTAGAGAGGGAGAGTTGTAACACCCCAAATTCTGACTATGTTAATAGTAATAGCAGAATTACACTGTTTTGTGTTTTCTGTGTTATAAAAATAATTTGACTGTTTCGATACTATTTTTGATTATTTTCTGTGATTTGCTCTGGGTCAGGAAAATAATAATTTTCGGGCCAGGGAAATTCTTATCTGATTTATTCAGAGGTGGGGGATCTTATTAAACCCAAATCTAAGTGACATAGAAAAGAATCTTTTAATTTTTAGAATTTATCTGTGAAATAAAAATATTTCACGAATAAATATCTGCTATTTTATTTATAACAATTTCTGCTATAATTTATTTGACTCGGTATAGTTTAATTGACAGAAAATGTGCTTAGAATATTTTCTGTAATCTAAATCAAAACGAACCAATAGGAATTAGTCAAAATAGGTAGCTGGACTTTTCTATCCAATAGGGAGTGGTCAAATAAAAGGGCATGGACTTTATTGTGGACCATCGGATGAAAAACTTGATTAAGATGTTTTCAATCATAACCGTTGATCAGATCAATGGTGTGAGAAGAATCCTGATAAAATCACTAAGTGATATCCACCTTAGATTAAATAAATGGATAGGAAATAAAGTTAATTTCAATGGCTAGGATTGAGTCAAATATAGTGGCTTGACTTTTACTTAGTAACTAATTAAACCTAATTTAGTCATCTTAATTGCCTAATTAAGAAACTAAGTAAACTAACCTAGTTATTAATTAGTTATAATCTAATTTCTAATTAGATATCCTAATTTTATTTAGAGGCTATGATATATGCAATTATATATTTAATTAATTAGTTATGTAATTAGAATGTTAATTAAGTGTAATTAGGAAACTTAACCTAATTAATTAACTAATTAATTAGCATGCAATTAGGCTTTAATTGAAGTCAAATTAAGTCCCTAATTCTCTAAGTGTTCCACAGCCAAGGAGGGCCATTCTAACAAGTTCCACAAGCTTCTAGGTTCATCCATGTGACATAGCCCATGTGCTTTAAGTGTGAACACACTTGTGATATTTTACTTCAAGTAAATCCTTTAATCACTCCTACACTCACCTCACACGGCTGCACACTCAAGATTACTATCAATATTCACTTTTTCTCTCACCAAAAAGCAAGCATCATTTTCTCTCAAAAAAATTCCTTTAACACATAGAAGCTTTTCCCTTCCATTTTCTCTCTAGTGTTTCGGCCCCTTCACCTAATACCACTATCCATCTTCTATAATTTTTGTTCTCAACATTTCCTAAACCTAAACCACCTGCAAAACAGTTTTCATTTAGGATGTTTTGGGAAAATCCTACCCTAAGTGCTTCGAAATTCAAGTTTGGTTTACTTCCCTAAAGGTAAACTTTGGTTTTTTATGGTTTAAAATTTAGTTTGTGATTTTCTGAACCATGATTGTTCCATGGTTTTTCATTATTAAGTTTTTTTTGTAATTTTACTTATTGTTTAAGAATTTTAGGGAATTGTTTTGTGACTCACACGAAATCAAGAGAAGGAAGAGGAGCTTGAGGATATTGTCTTGAAGAGGTACGAGGGAGATTTAACCTCACCAACCATGTTTTGATGGTGAGAAGATGATTGTGTATGGTGAAAAACCCATAAGGGTTTATTCACCTATTGTTTAATGCTTCTTTGATTTTTGTTTGTGGTGTTTATGCTTTGTTTTTAAAATTGCATGTGTGATATTATGATTATTGCTTTGATATATGCTTGTATGTATGATTGTATAAGCATGAAAATGTATGAGTAAAGTAAGATGTGAATAACTTGATGGAACGATTGTATGAATGCTCCGTAGAGCAATGAGGCTCACAGCCTTACCATGGAAAAGAGGACCAAAGTCTTGAAAATGATGGGTTCAGATTTGAGAATTGAAGGTTTAATTGAGAAAGAATTGATTTTGGAACAATTGGAATCTAGTAGTAAGCTAAATGATTTTTAGAAAGCAAATTGATAGAATTAAATAAATGAATTATGAAATTAATTCGGGTGTCAAATACTTGAAGTTTACTGACGTATAGCTTACCCTATGGGTTTTGAAGCACGTCCGTAAAATTTGAGTTGTAATATGTGAAGTAAAAGAAAGAAATATCATTTTTGGGAAAACATTACAAATACCGATTTTTAGAGGGGTTATACTGTAAATTTTTATAAAAGAGGGAAAAAATTTTAATTAATATTTTAAGAAGGACCATATTGTAATTTTTATTTAAAGAGGGGTCATATTGTAAATATTTTATAAAAGAGGGTCACTTCATAAATATTAGTTATATGAGGGACTATTTCATAAATATTAATTGATGAGGGATTATTTTGTAAATATTAGTTTAGTTTTAAGAAGGACTATTTCGTAAATACTAATTTTATGAAGGACTATTGTGAAAATATTATTTAAGTGAGGACAAAAATATAGATATTATATTTTTGAGGGGTTATTATGCAAATATGAAAAATAAAGTTAATTTTAGTGTTAAATAAGAAAAATAGTATTTTTGATTTAAAACGTATGAAAAATATTGTACACAAATTGAAAATGCGACAGAATTATTGCGCGATTGAGAAAATACAGAAATATGACTACGCGATGAAAATATAGTAATAGTACTATTGGGTTAATGTATAAACCCCGAATATGTGACGATGAAATTGAACTGTGAATGATGCATAGTACATGCATTGGAAAGGTCCGAATGGACTGTATGAGGCTATTTGCCTAGGTGAGACTACACCTCTTGAGTGAGTGCGATATGGGTAGTGTAAGTCACTCGTTGACCTAGGGGGCATTGGGGTGCGGGTTACCTACAATGGGCAGTTAGTAGCTCTTCTGTACCGTGGGTTAGACCGACGCAACACACCAATAATCCTAACTGAGACACTATTCTTAATCAAGATCTGATAAAGACTGTCGTGTATATGCTAGATGTATAAGATTGAGCACGTGGTCTGAGGCATATTGGTACCAATAAATCTTTTTGATCACTCACTCCGACCTGAGTTTTAGCTCTATGGAGTAGGAAATTGAGTCTGTGTGCATACATATAGTGATTGAGGGCATTATCATAATTATGGTTTATGATAATTGAACTATTGAATCTTTGGTTATTGATAATGGCATGATTATAATTATTGTATATTACATGTTTTGTGATGATAATGATGTTAGTGGCATAACTGTAATTATGGTATGATAGTTGTATGAGATATTGTATGTATTTATCTTCATTGCTACCATATTGGTAATGGGATAGGTGATCTCACCTCTTTGTATGCCTATTCTATATTGTATTTATAATTTAAAAGACGTTGAGCGAGAAGTTGAGGAAGAGCAGATCCCTATTGAGGACGCTGAGTTTTGAAAAGATGGAGATGCCGTGTTTCCTTGCATATATGAGATTGATGTTTCTTGGAGGATTAGAGGCATGGAACATTGATTTGGATAGAGAGCGTATTTACTACTTGGGCGACCTAAATATTAGATTGAGTAGACAACAACTTGGACATCATTACTTTAGTGTTAATATTTATGTGCAACTAGAGTTTCCAATATCTATTAGGCAGTACTGGGAGACTTACTATCGTACCCCTAGCAAGGTTAGTATTGTGTCGTCTGCTCAGACACTTGTCCGTGAGACTTCACGTCAAGCTGGATTCTTACCTGTGGAGGAATCTGAGGAGGACCTATCTGAGGGTTCTACTATCTAGTAGGACTTGGGCAATATGTTAGTTTAAATTAAAGTTTAATTATTTTGAAAGTCTAGTTTGTAAAAATTAAGTATGACAGTACTAAAGGCTTGTATGTATATATATATGATGTACATTATTTGTGATGATGTTGGGATGTTTTTATTTTCCGCTAAGTTTATCTTGATGTTATTAAGAAATTTTACAACTCGTATTTATATTACAAGCACGATTTCTAATGAAGGGGTAATTTGGTAATTAAGTAACATGAAATGTGACGCCCTAAGGAGGGTGTTACATTAGTTGGTATCAGAGCCCAAGTTAGAGTCTTTTTGGGTTTGTGGTTAGGTCTGTCTTGTTTAAGTTGTGTGATTCTCTGTGCTTGTTTTCTGAAAGGAAACAATATTGTTTGGAAGATTAACTTCAACTCTTCTCTGTATTGTTCAGTCTATTTGAGATAACGAAATGGCTGGACGAGGAAGAGGACGCATGAATGCGAGGGCATGAGTTGGAAATGTCGGCGATGACAATCAAAACATGGCTACAGCTGTAGCAGCAATACAACGGATAGCTGAGGTTGTTTCACAGCAAAATCAAAGAGCAACTGATAATGCTCACAGCTTGTCGGAATTTGGGAGGAACAATCCACCGAAGTTTTATGGAGAGTTTGATCCAGAGAAAACTGATCAATAGATCAAAGAACTGGAAAAAATATTTGATGGTATGGGTTGTACTGATGAGCGGAAGCTTACTTTCGCAACGTTTGTGCTAGTCGGTGATGGAGAGGCTTGGTGGGCAGGAGCCCAGAGGTTGATTCAAGCTGAAGGGAGAGTTATGACATGGCAGCTCTTTAAACAGAAGTTTCGTGGGAAGTATTTCCCAGCCAGTCTTCGACATGCTAAGGAGATGGAATTCCTTAGTTTGAGCCAAGGGGTAATGCCTGTGAGTGAGTACGCGGCAAGGTTCGAAAGCTTGCCTAAGTTTTCGAGGTATTTCCAAATGCACCCAGATGAGGAATGGAAGTGCAGGAAATTCGAAGTGGGGTTGAGGCTTGACATCAAGTGAGCTTTAGCAACTATGGATATTGATCAGTTTCCGGTATTGTTGGATAAGTGCCGAAAGGTGGAAGAAATTGATCATCTCCATGATGCGAGGAATAAGAACTTTGGACCAGTACAGTTCCAAACAGGAAGGGGTAGCGGTGGCAACCGTTATCAACAGAAACCATATACTAAACCAGCAGGAAGTCAAAATTAGCAACAATCATTTGGAGGAAGCTCTAGTGGTAGTAGGGCGGTTTCAACTAGAACTTCTGCACTTAAATGTTTTAAATGTAGGAAAGGACATCTCACCAAGGATTGTCAGCATAAGGGGGTGATTTGTTATAGATGTGGGAAGCTTGGACATTTCTCTAGAAACTATGATCTGCAGAAGGCGGAACCATCTGCGGGCAATGTTCGTACTGCGAGGCCACGGGCTGGTGGTCGAGTGTATACTATGAGCGGGGAGGAAGCCACTAAATCCGAGGACTTGATAATGGAGGAGTGTGCCATTGAAGGTAATCCTTTAACCGTGTTATATGATTCGGGAGCAACACATTCTTTCATTGCATGTGATTGTGTGGAGCGTTTGGGATTGACTGTGACTACATTGCCATATGATTTGAGTGTGGTTACTCCTACTGATAAGCTTGTGATAACTACAAAAGTATGTTTGAATTGCCCTGTATGTGTTAGGGATAGAATCTTTCATATGGATTTGATTTGTTTGCCTCTTTCCAAGATTAATATAATCTTAGGAATGGATTAGTTATCCTCTAACCATATCCTGATAGACTGTTCGAATAAGACATTAGTTTTTCCTGAGGTTAAGAATTCTAGATTCCTAACAGCTACTAAAGTGGAAGTTTGTTTGAAGGAAGGAGATCAGGGGTATTTGTTGATGTCTTCTGTGGAGGTTCAGTGTGAAGACATTTTGAGGGATATTTTCATTGTGAATGAATTTCTTGAGGTATTTCCTGAAGATATACCTGGACTACAGCCGGAAAGAGAAATTGAATTTTCTATTGATTTAGTACCTGGAGCTGGACCTATATCTATGGCGCCTTACAGGATGTCGCCAGTAGAGTTAGCAGAGCTTAAGAAACAGCTAGAGGATTTATTAGAAAAGCAATTTGTGAGACCAAGTGTATCACCTTGGGGAGCTCCAGTATTGTTAGTGAAAAAGAAGGATGGGACTTCTCGTCTATGTGTAGACTACAGCAATTGAACAAGATTACGATCAAGAACAAGTATCCACTACCAAGGATCGATGACCTGATGGACCAATTGCGAGGAGCCGCAATATTTTCTAAAATTAATTTACGTTCTGGTTATCACCAGATATGTGTGAAGGTGGAGGATATTCCAAAAACTGCATTTCATATGCGTTATGGGCATTACGAGTATCAAGTGATGCCGTTTGGTGTGACTAATGCGCCTGCAATATTCATGGATTTTATGAACCGGATTTTTCATTCATACTTGGATAAATTTATTATTGTCTTTATTGATGACATTTTGATTTATTCTCGAAGTCAGGAGGAACATGCTGAACATCTCAGAGTGGTTCTCCAGATTTTGAAGGAGAATAAGTTGTATGCCAAGTTGTCCAAATGTGAATTTTGGTTAAGCGAAGTTCAATTTTGGGACACGTTATATCGGCGGATGGAATTGAAGTTGATGCTGCAAAGGTGGAGACAATTGTAGAATGGGAAAGACCGAAGACTGTATCGAAGATCCGTAGTTTCATCGGATTGGTCGGTTACTATCGATGATTTATTGAGGGGTTTTCGAAGATTGCAGGACCTCTTACCTAACTTACACGAAAGAATCAACCGTTTGCATGGACAGAAGCATGCGAGGAAAGTTTTCAAGCGTTGAAAAGACAACTGACTACTTCATCGGTTTTGATTCTGCCTGATCCGAATGAATCTTTCGAGGTATATTGTGATGCTTCATACCAAGGATTGGGTTGTGTACTTATGCAGAATCGTAAGGTTGTGGCATACACGTCGAGACAATTGAAAGTGTATGAGAGCAATTATCCGACTCATGACTTGGAGTTAGCAGCAATAGTGTTTGCGTTGAAGGTGTGGAGACATTTTCTCTATGGGGTAACGTTCACTGTTTTTAGTGATCATAAAAGTTTGAAGTATCTGTTTGACCAGAAAGAGTTGAACATGAGACAAAGGCGTGTGAATGCTTATGTCTTGAAGCATATCAAATGGGTTTTTGATGATAACAAAGCCAAAGACGAAGATCAAGATCAATAGAGAAGACCAAGATCAAAAGATAAAGACCAAGATCAAGAGAGGTATATTAGATATAGGTCTTAGAATATCAATGTAAAATGCCCTTTAAGTATCTCAATAATTCTCAAATGGTTTTTTAAATATCATTTCTAAAATAAGTGTGAAAATTGAAAGCTACACATGTTTTTCAAAGCAACATTATTTTCAATCTTAGATTTAACACTCATGAAAGGATTTATGTTTAATCAAATGTCTTGAGGTGTTAGAAATGGCTTACAAGCTTAATTGGACTTGAAAAATGTGTTCAAAGGCCAAGGTAATCGATTACACATGTTTTGTAATCGATTACAAGCTAAACAGAAAGCTGGTAATCGATTACATGGTTCATGTAATCGATTACACGCAAGTCAGAGGCCGTGTAATCGATCACACCAGTAATGTAATCGATTACAATGAGCCCAGAAAGGCAAGAACACGTTCAAAGAGTTATGTAATCGATTACATGGATATTGTAATCGATTACACAGCATGACAGAAGCCATGTAATCGATTACATGGATATTGTAATCGATTACAAGCAAGTCAGAAGCCATGTAATCGATTACACCAATAATGTAATCGATTACACAGAGTCCAGAAAGCCAAGAACACGTTCAAATAGCCATGTAATCGATTACATAGATTGTGTAATCGATTACACGTGGTCTGACAGAGTCTAACGGCTATTTTAACTGCATTAAAAGCTTGGCTTTATCACCCCCAATGGCTCTTTTCTTCATACAACTTATAAATACTTGCATTGGGTCTTCATTAAGGGTTAGAACTTCATTTTAGAACATCAATCTAACACTCATATACGAGAATCAATCCTGAAAATATTTTTGCCCTGTTTTTGTGAGAAAACTTGAGATATTCAAAAGGGACATTGCTAGAGCTTCAATTTGTATTTATCTACTCTTTAAGAGAGTTTCTATCTTCTATACTTTGTGTAATCTAAAAAAGAGAGGGTGAGGTATCCCTCTAGAGTGAAGGGTGAGGTATCCCTTAGAGAGTGAGGTATCTCTCAAAGTTAGAAAAGGGTGAGGTATCCCTTGAGGGTGAGGCATCCCTCAAAAGGTTGTAAAGGGTGAGGCATCCCTATTTTTGAGGCTCAAAGCACAAGGGTGAGGTATCCCAAGGTGTTGGTGAGTGCTCTATTGTGTAAAGGTTTTCAAGCACCCGTTCAAGCTTGAAGTTTAGTGGAAAATCTCGAGTGGTTCGCTTGAGGACTGGACGTAGGTCACAAGGGGTGGCTGAACCAGGATAAATCCTTATGTTTGATTCTCTCAACTCTATCTCTTTACATTTGTGCATTTACTTTATATGCTTGCTTGAATATTATTCATCTTGGTTTATTTAATTTGTGAGTGAAGTATTCAATCTCATTTATCTATTCACTTCAATTATCCAATAGCTTCAACAAAAATTGTTTAACAAACGTTTTACGAAAGATTTGCAAAAATATTTCATAAACTCAATTCACCCCCCTCTTGAGTTTGAGGCCACTTGGCTAACAAGTGGTATCAGAGCTAGGCTCTTGTGTAAAGGGCTTAGCAGCTTCAAGAGAAAGTGATGGCCTCCTCAAATGAGTTTTTAGAAAGTTCTTCTATCTATAGACCTCCCTTTTTCAATGGGGATGGGTATGCTTATTGGAAAGAAAGAATGAAAATTTTTATTGAAGCTATTGATTTAGATGTATGGGATGCTATTGAAAATGGTCCTTTTATCCCCACAAAAGTTGTTAATGGTGTAAGGGTTAATACACCAAGAAGTGAATGGACCAATGATGATAAGAAAAAGGTCCAATATAATTTGAGTGCCAAAAATATCATTACCACATCCTTGGGGTATGATGAATTCTTTAGAGTCTCAAATTGTAAATCTGCCCAAGAAATGTAGGACACTTTAGAAGTAACTCATGAGGGTACTAGTGAAGTGAAAAAAAGATCAAGGATCAATACTCTCACTCATGAATATGAGCTTTTCAGAATGAACCAAAATGAAAGCATTCAAGAAATGCAAAAACGTTTTACACTTATTGTAAATCATTTAGCTTTATTAGGAAAAACATTTTCTAATGAAGATCTTATTAATAAGGTTTTAAGATGTTTGAGCAGGGATTGGCAACCTAAAGTGACGGCTATATCAAAGTCAAGAAATCTCTCAACCACGACCTTAGCCACACTTTTTGGCAAGCTCCAAGAACATGGATTGGAATTAAATAGACTCAACCAAAGTGAGGAGATTGACAAGAAAAAGAAGGGAATAGCTCTCAAGGCCACTTCATCCATGATTAATGACGATAATGATGATGAAGATGATGGAGATGGCTTGGAAATAGATGAGGAGAATCTTGCTCTACTAGTAAACAAATTTGAAAGATTCTTCAAGAAGAGTGGAGCTCAAAAAAGACCTCCCTTTCTCCAAAAGAATGTCTATCACAAAGGGGAGGAACCTCATCCACTCGTAAATGCTATGAATGTGGAGAATTGGGTCACATGAAGATGGAGTGCCCAATTTATCAAAGTAAAGTGGAAAAATACCACCAAAAATCCTCAAGGGAGAAGAAAGAAAGAAGAGTCTACATAGCCTGGGATGATAATGACATGGATTCAACCGATAGCTCAGATAATGAGAAAGCCATTCTATGTTTCATGGCTAGAGAAGAAGAAGATGATGAAAATGACATAGAGGTAACATCTTCAAATTCTGAATCAAACTCTTCTCCTTCCTATGATGAACTGCAAGATGCATTTGAAGAATTGCATAAAGAATCTATAAGACTTGCAAAACTTATCTCATCATCCAAGAAATCAATTTCTTCATTTGAAAAACAAATTTATGCTTTAAACAAAGAAATTGAGGAATTGAAATTAGAAAATGAAACTCTTGGATTGATAGATGCAAATTCTTCATGCATGACATGTTTATCACTTGATAATGCATCCACACCCTTTTCTTGCTCATCATGTAAAGCATTTGAAGTCGAGATTGAGGATTTGAAAAACACTCTTTCAAAATTTACCTTTGGAAGAGATAATTTGAACATATTACTTGGGAACCAAAGATGTGTTTTTCAAAAAGCTGGTTTGGGGTATAATCCCAATAAATAACAAAAGTTTCTCAAGAATTTCTTTGTTTCATCAAGTACATCAAGTAGTCCTGATGCACACTTTTTAATTGTTGCATTTACAAACCCAAGTGCAGGTTATCTCAAGTAATAAATTTTTCGGTGAGTCCGAGGTCGATCCACAGGGAATTGATGAAGATTAATTATGGTAAGGTAAATATTTTGTTACTATAATAAAAATTATTTACTTGGGTAAAAAGATTCACTCTTGGTAAATAAAATAAAAGCAAGATTAATTCCTTTTATAACTCAATTAGAATCCTCGCAACATGGAGGTTCCAATCAGAAAATACAACGTTAAAAGTTTATTAAAATAATATACGTAATTATATTATATTTCCTTTAATCATCCATTAATATCATCACTCATAAATGGGATCAAGCATTCACTATGCCAATATTCTGTCTACAATAAATCAAGATCTTCACATTACAAGGAGAGTTTCTAACACCAACACTTGTAAATGGGTTAAAGCATTGATTGTGCCAATCTCTTGTGTACAACAAATCAAGAACTCCACTTTATAAGGAGCGTTTCTAAATTGATTGGAAACAAAATACAATACGAAATAAAATAATATACGTAATTATATTATATTTCCTTTAATTATTACCACCACTTGTAAATGGGTTAAAGCATTTACTATGCTAATATTTTGTCTACAATAAATCAAGAACTCCTCTTTACAAGGATAGTTTCTAAATTATCAGAAACAAAATATAATACGCATAATAACTACTTAGAAATATAAATCATTAAAGCACAAGAGAGAAATAAATCTAACCTTATTTTATTACCAAGAGCTTCACACTTTGACCCAAGTAGACTAGAACTTATTTACATATAGACTAAAAGAGAGAAAAAGAGAGAGAAAAGAAATTAGAGGGAGACTGAGGAGAGAAGCAGGGCACTACCCAAAAGCCTCTCTCCCTCTTCGTCTTCCCTCACTCAGTTGTGGATTCTCAAATGTTCAATTGCCTATTTATAGGCAAATTCATGTTACTGTGCAATGCATAGTAACATGAATAGTGAAACTTAATTGTTAAGTTTCCTAACGTAAGCCATGATGTTTTATTTCCTTTTTTTTCTTTTTTTTCAAATAACAATTGAGTAAATGTACAACCGTGCGTCTAGTCATATTTTCATTTTTGAGAGAAGTGGTCTTCATGAAAGTTGTAGGCCTGAATATTTGCTTTAAAATGGCTTTGGTTTCAGTCAAAAATCATGCCTAGAACTCAAGATATGGTCCAATTACTGCACAGTATTTAGGCCCGATTTCAGCTCCTCTATTCTGACTTCAAAGCTCAATATCACCTCCAAGGAGTCTGATTCTGGAAAAGTGTTCAACATGAAAGTTGTAGGGAATTGTCTTAACTTTCCTACAAGACCAAAATCACATCAATCAGATATTTGAAACTCAAATTATAGTCAGTTTACTAAACATTGCCAAAGAGATAATTACAGTTAATTTATGCAATAATTTATTTAATTGTCCAATTCGGCTCAAAATCATAAAATGTGTCAAACCCAACTTAATTAAGCCTAATTGAACCTTAAGAAGCCTAGTGAGAGGATTATAAAATGTATAAAATACAGTGTTATCAAATTCCCCCACTTAACTTTTGCACTCCTAGGCAAAACACAAAAGACAAAAACCAAAGAAAAAATGACACAGACTCAAAAATTAAAAACTCTAAAGGATTCAATGACTCAAGAAGAGCAACTAGATAATCAAGGGATCAAAACAGTCATGTGGTAACATTTCTTCACATCTCAAACCAACAAGCAAGGAAACTTCAGTTGAAAAGAATGAATCAATAATGATAGATCTTCACAAGATTCACTCTCAATCCCTCAAGTGTTTAAAAGGTAGGTATTTCACTCAATTCAACCCATGAAAATTGCACTACCATAAGCTTGCTTGTCTTCTATTTCTCTACTACTCAAAACACATGCACACACAAATCATGAGGACTTTATTCAAGGTTGTAATGGGGTCAAGGTAAAAGAGGGGGTAATATGGATATGACAAGTTCAACACCAGAGAATAAAAGAACAGGAGAACTGAGTTCAATTAACAAGCATGAAAGTTCATCCCAACTCTACCTAATACAAATTCCATTTACATATTCTTTTCCTTTCCTTTATTACCTTGTTAACCCTTTTTTTTCTTTTTACATTTCTTTTCTTTTATTTTTTTGATTTTTTTGATTTTTTTGATTTTTTTTTTTACAAAAAGAACATCATATATACATTTTTTTTTACCATTCGGCACACACACCCCCACACTTGTTCAAGAACTCATCGAATGACAAAGCTAATGTTCTCTTATTCCCTAAGGCTAAGTAAGAACATGGTTTTTCATTTAAGGCACATAATGAGTTCGAAACAAAGAATAGTCAAATAAGCTCAAAGGGGTTAAGCAACGGAAAATATACAAGGTTGGCTATTTGGCTAAAGTAGCTATTTTAAAAAAAAATGCCTCAATTATATTCATGTATGCATATGAAAATGTAGTCTCAAAAAGAATCAAAGCAAGTTCTAGAGTAACAATTCCATGAGTGAAATTCACACAAGAAAGAAGAGAATGGTACAAATGTTCAATCCATTCATCAATAGGCTCAAAATCTCACAAAGCATAATTCTATCATTCTCAGTCCACCAATTCAACATCCATAACCAAGCATGTGAATTTTAAGAAAGAAGACAATTTACTCAATTATCCAAATTTTCCTTGAATCCATTCGCTACTTCCACACAAACTAGTTGTCTACCCCAACTAAGATGCGTCTCAAGAGTACAATTTATTCCTTACTCTGCCATCCTTAACTGGTTTAGTAGTTACTGACAAACATATAAACACAACAAACATATTAATACACACACTTCCTAAATTTTTTTTTTGGGTATTTTTTTTTACACAACTCTACATATGACAAACATACTACACACGAAAAACATAAACACACTTACTATTTTTTTTACACAACTATCCTTCCCTCCAACTAGATCACAACATTGTCCTCAATGTTAAAAAATAAAAAGGAAAAAGATAGAAGATAGTACCTGTTACCGCAATTACTGAAAAGAGCAACCTCACACAAATATAAACATAAACAAAGTACGACCAAAGATTAAAATTATTTATATAGATGGAGTGTCTTGACTGGCTTGCTTTTCTTACTGCTTCACACAACTTTTCCTTCGGACCACTTCTTGCTGAGCTGCTACTGGATCAGGGCTGTCATAAGAAGAAGATAATAAAGAAAATATATACATGTAGTTGTGATTGTGGCTCACATCTTCCTCAGGTTTTACGTCCAGTAACCGCTTAAACGCCTTCTATAAGTCGAGGATAGGCTTCTCATCCAATTTTCTTATAAATTGGCAAACAGGGTCTTTTTGAGTCAGATTCCCAAGACTGTAACGCGCTTACTTGCCTTTGAAGAGATTCCACAAATTAATAAATTCACACTGCACAAATTCACAAGAATGTGTCTCAAGAGTCAAAAAGATTTCGCCTAATGACTCCTTACTCAGCCTATTCTTTAATGAAAAATATTTTATCTTTTTTTTTTTGCTGAAACTATCCACAAAGAACAACTTCGCTTGTTATAAGAAAAATTGACAATTTTGGCAAATCAAGACATGAAATTAAAAATTCATCAAAGAAAAAAAAATCATTGATAGGTGCGATTTCAAAAGGTGAGCCTATTGTAAGTATGGACAAATCAACAATAAAAATTTAGGCTCATTTTGAATTCCTGAAACAACAAAATCCACCGTATCAACCTAAGTTTACAAAAACTTGTTGAGAAAATTGACACGTGACCAAATTGTCAAAATAAAGTTTGACTATTTAAAAAGAAAAGAAAAACAAACACTAAGACACACAAAATTAGAAGAAAAAGAGAAAACAAAGTTTTTTTGTTTTTTTTTTTGAAATGAAAACACATGAAATTAGAATACTAGGGATCAGACTTCACTTGATTCAATAATCTATCATAGACAATAGAGTAGCTTTGGGACCTTCCTTTTAATCAATTTCTAATCATTCAATTGATGGGGAGAATCATCAATTTAAAAACATTTAAAGGCATGACTTTTACTCTATGGATTCTCATGGAAAAATACCACAGTTCTCCCACACAACCTATAACCTCCATTCCTAGATGATCATAAATCATGGCACTTTATTATTTATGGTCAAGGTCATATGTAAATCTTTCGGATTACACATATACCCACTAGATCAATTTATGAGTGGCCAATTCATAAAAGCATTATGAACCATAATAGGCACTCAAATTGAATAGAAAAGAGTTAATTAGAATTCCAATCTTAATAGATGTCAATTGAATCAAGTTACGTCTTCACCCGAAAAACACACAAATTTAATTACACATGACAAAATAGAAAAAGAAATAGAAATAAAAAATAAAAAAATATATACAAAGGTGTGGCATAAACCAGCCACCAAATAAATATTTACAAAGGTGTGGAATAAACCAACCACCAAATAAAAAAAAAGAATAACAAGGTGGGGTAATAAACCAACCACCAAATAAAAAAATTAAAAATAGTGTGGTAGAAACCAACCACCAAATAAAAAATAACAAAGGTGGGGTAATAAACCAACCACCAAATAAAAAAAAAAAAAAAAAAGATATAAACAAAGGTGTGGTATGAACCAACCACCAAATAAAAAGAAAAAAAATATAAACAAAGGTGTGGTATGAACCAACCACCGAATAAGTTAATAAGCAAAAATAAATAAAAATAAAAAGTTAGTATACAGATAAATCAAAATGTTAGAAGCGGGTAAAGTAAAAAATTAGATAGTTAGTAAGAAAGTTAGTAAGTTAGTAAACAAAAATAAATGACAAAAAATAAATAAATAAAAAAAATAAATGACAGAAAAATAAATAATAGAAAATAAATAACAAAAAAATAAATAAATAAAGTGCAAAAAATAAAATACGAGAAAATAATAAAGTGCAAAAAGTAAATTACAGAAAGTAAAAGGGAGAGTTTCCCCCACTGTTAGTATGTACAAAAAATAAAAAAATAAAAAAATAAATGGAAGAATTACCCTCACTGAGTTAATATATACAAAAAAATAAAAGGGAGAATTATCCCCACTAATTAGTAAGGACAAAAAAAAATAAATAAAAATAAAAGAAAGAGAATCCTCCCACTGTTAGTATGTGCAAGAAAATAAAAATAAAAAAAATGGAGAGATTTCCCTCACGGAGTTAGGATGTACAAAAAAAATAAAAGGGAGAGTTTTCCCCACTAATTAGTAAGGACAAAAATAATAATAAAAGGGAGAGAATCTCTCCACTGTTAATATTTACAAAAATTAAAAGGGAGAATTACCCCCACTGAGTTAATATGTACAAAGAAAATAAAAGGAAAAATTACTCCCACTGTACAGAAATTAAAAAGGAGAGTTTACTCCCACTAAATTAATATGCAAAGATAAAAGGGAGAGATTTTCTCACTGTTAGTATGTTAGTATGTACAAAAAAATCCAACTCCACGTACAATCCACCCATAATAGTCACCACCTACTCCACTATGTCCAAAACCTTTCACCATCATTTCCATCCTTCCAACCTTCACGTGAGTTTTCCTTTTATTCACTTATTTCCATTTTTTTTAAATTTTTTTTTACTTTTTACTTTTTTTACTTTTTTACTATTCACACTATTCACACATCTTTTTTTAATTTTATTATTATTTTTATATTATTATTAAAAAAATTTATTATTTTTTACTTTTTTACTATTTATACTATTCACACACTATTTACCCTATTCATACTATTCACATTATTCACACAAATTTTTTTTTTTTTTTTTATTTTTTACAATTCATATTATTCACATTACTATTCACACACACTATTCATACTATTCACATACTATTCATGCACTATTCACACACTATTTAATTTTTACTATGTACAAAAATATTTACACCAAAAATTTATTCTTCAAAATAAGTCCCCGGCAACGGCGCCAAAAACTTAATGCACACTTTTTAATTGTTGCATTTTCAAACCCAAGTGCAGGTTGTCTCAAGTAATAAATTTCTCGGTGAGTCCGAGGTCGATCCACAGGGAATTGATGAAGATTAATTATGGTAAGGTAAATATTTTGTTACTATAGTAAAAATTATTTACTTGGGTAAAAAGATTCACTCTTGGTAAATAAAATAAAAGCAAGATTAATTCCTTTTATAACTCAAATAGAATCCTCGCAACATGGAGGTTCCAATCGGAAAATACAACGTTAAAAGTTCATTAAAATAATATACGTAATTATATTATGTTTCCTTTAATCATCCATTAATATCATCACTCATAAATGGGATCAAGCATTCACTGTGCCAATATTTTGTCTACAATAAATCAAGATCTCCACATTACAAGGAGAGTTTTTAACACCAACACTTGTAAATGGGTTAAAGCATTCATTGTGCCAATCTCTTGTCTACAACAAATCAAGAACTCCACTTTACAAGGAGCGTTTCTAAATTGATTGGAAACAAAATACAATACAAAATAAAATAATATACGTAATTATATTATATTTCCTTTAATTATTACCACCACTTGTAAATGGGTTAAAGCATTTACTGTGCCAATATTTTGTCTACAATAAATCAAGAACTCCTCTTTACAAGGATAATTTCTAAATTATCAGAAACAAAATATAACACGCATAATAACTACTTAAAAATATAAATCATTAAAGCACAAGAGAGGAATAAATCTAACCTTATTTTATTACCAAGAGCTTCACACTTTGACCCAAGTAGACTAGAACTTATTTATACATAGACTAAAAGAGAGAAAAAGAGAGAGAAAAGAAATTAGAGGGAGACTGAGGAGAGAAGCAGGGCACTGTAACACCCCAACTTTTGGGATAATTACAATATAGTCCCGAAATGTACTGTTTTGTGAATTCTGTGAGCAGTAAATTAAATTTGACTGTTCCGTGAGTGTACTTGACTGTTGTGTGTGATTTGCTCCGAGCCAGGGAAATAATAATTTTCTGGCTGGAAAAATCTTATTTTAATTAATTGGAGCTGGAGGATTTTACTAAACCCAATTTTGATTGATATATATATTAATCTCGTAATTTTTCAGATTTAACTGTGTAATAAAATAATTTTATATTATTATAATATTATTTGTATTACAGTACCTACTGTCTCAAAAACAGTAAAAATCTACTTCGGTTTGACCACAGATCTTTAAAAGTACTGTGGGACCCACGTTTAGGAAAAATAGTCAACTGTGCTGACTGGACAAATTCTAGCCAATGAGAGCAAGTCAACGAAAGTAGGCTTCACTTTCTAAACCAATAGGAAAAGGTCAACGAAGGGAGCATAGACTTTCTTTTGGACCGTTGGATGAAGACTTAGTTAGGAAGCCTTTAACCTTAGCCGTTGATCTAATCAATGGTGAGATTAGTGTTACCAAGTGGCCTCAGTACTCAAGAGGGGGGGGTGAATTGAGTATGTAAGTCAAGTTCGCAAATCTTTCGCAATTCGGTTGATAAACAATTTTTCGTTAAAGCTATTTGATGATTAGAACTAATTGGATAAATGGAATAACTACTTTTACTAATAAATGCAACAATCAAGAAGAACAATATTCAAGATATTCAATGAAACAGTGCTTAATGTAAAGAGAAGGGTTTAGAGAGAGCAAACACAGCGATTTATCCTGGTTCGATCACCAATCCACTTGTGATCTACGTCCAGTCCCCAAGCAATCAACTTGAGATTTTTCACTATATCTTCAAGCTTCAATGGGTGCTTGATAACCACTACAACCTTGAGCACTCAACACAATAGGATACCTCACCCTAGTGCATGAGCCTCTATTTTCAAAGGGATACCTCACCCTCTCTAAATACACTGAATAAGATTTAAATGGATGAAACTCTCTCAAGAGCAAGTATTACAAATTGAAGCACTATGATATTTAGGATTCACACAAACTCAAGCTCAAAACAGAGGATTTAGTAAAATGATGAGAAAAACTTGTTTGAAGCTCAATAGGGATTTTTCAGAATAGTTGGTTCAGTTTTTCTAACCTCTTAAACAAGCCCAACTTCCAAATATATAGGTAAGTGCTATTAAATGCCGTTGGAGGTGGTTGTGAGCAATTAATGCTCTGCAATATAGCCGTTACGAGCTTCTGCATATTTTTCCAGAACTTAGGCTAACCGGTTAGCCAAGTGTTCTAACCGGTTAGGGGGTCATTTAGGCTGAAGGAGAAGTGTTCTAATTTGATAGATAACCGGTTAGGAATATGTCCTAATCGGTTAGGATATTACTAACGTGGGTTTTGAGTTGATGAATAACCGGTTAGGTCTTCTCTCTAATTGGTTAGGCCAACACGTTTTTGGCTTCTGAGTTTGTGAATAACCAGTTAGGCTATTTGCCTAATCAGTTAGGACATAACAATTTTGGCTTCTGGAAGTGAGACTAACCGGTTAGGTCTTCTACCTAATCGGTTAGGCCAACACGTTTTTGGCTTTTGACTTATAAGATAACCGGTTAGGAACCTTGCCTAATCGGTTAGGCATTTGAAAGAAACACGAGGCAAGCCATTTTCTGAGCAAGCTAACCGGTTAGGAGATGGTCCTAATCGGTTAGGAGCCTTAGAAATTTGAATCCTAACAAGAACAGAGACAGTTTGGTGCATGTCAAAAGGAGTTGGAAAGTTCTAAGAGGCTTGTCTTAATTTTGACATAGGCATGGAACTTGCTTGAAGGTGAATATAAGATTTCAAAGCATTTGTTGCATAAAAGCATTTTTGAATCTTACTTGAAAAACCATTTTGCAAATACATTTTAAGGAGGTCATTTGAGCTTGAGGTGAATCACTAGAATACCTTTACACTAGTTCTATAGCCTATATGCTAAGCTTGCGTTTCTTGTGACTTGATCATTGTATTCCCATGCTTTCTTGTTTGTCGACATCAAAACCATTTGCATCTTCTCCATGTTAATCACATTCTCCCCCTTTTTGATGATGACAAACACTTATTGAGAAAAGAGTTAGTTCAAATGATAATTGAAATTCATAATAGAATTTGGAGACTTACTCCCCCTCTTTTGTTCAAGAGGTTCTTAAATCAGAGATGCACAGCTCCCCATTTGTTTTGGAATTCCAGGACCATTAATTTACAGACAATTCACAAATTCATTTTCATTACACATGCACATTTAGTTACTTTTTTCAATAAATAGATTAGTTACTTTTCTCAATAAATAGAAAGACTCTTATCCAAGACTTTTATCTTTCTCCCCCTTTTGGCATAATCAAAAAGAAAATCAGTAACCTAGGGTATTCAAAACCAACCATGCACAACAGAAACTGATTAATAAGATTCAACATTTTCCAGTAACTTATAAGCAATCATACCATACAGAAACGCACTAACAGGCATACCAAGGTTTATATGTCCAAGATTCATAACAAGAGTTTAAGATCACTATCAGGATTACCAAAATGAGCTAAAGATAAGCAGTTATCATGATAAACAGGAATTAGTGCATTATACTAAATAATTCTCCCAACATGTTAAATAAAAAGATAATAAAGCAGAATAAAAAAAAAATAGAGTTCAAAAGTGCAGCAGCACAATCATGAGAGACATAGAGTCCATGCCTAAGTCCCAGGGTTCTCGAGTGCTGGAAAGCGACGCTCGATCCTGTCCAAGCGGTCCTCCATGGCACTTAATCGATCAAAGATAATTGTGTTACTGTGTTCTTGGTAGGTGCGCAGATCCGCGATGGCTGCGAGAATGCAAGCTTCACTGGTGGATTCAGAGACGCTACTCATATCTGGTGCCTCCTCCATAGGGACATCAGCTGTGTCAACAGGAAATTCTTCTGGTGGCGCTCCTCCCAATCGTGCTTGGCCATAAGTCCATTCACCATTGACCTTTTTCATGTGCATTCTATTAAGAGATGCAAGACCAAATTTATGAGGTCCAGCAGTGTTTACAATGCCATCGTCCAATAATGGAACCTTATGATGGTCTAAGATTCGAGTGACTAGAAGAGCATATGGAAGATCCATGACTGCCTTGTTTTTAGCTTTCATCATGGTGTGTATAATGTAGAAAGGCCAGTTGATCTTGATACGTTCCTTTAGCAGCCACATCAGAAAGATATCTTCCTCTTCAACCAGGGCATAATTACTTGCCCTTGGTGCGAGAATGTGAGTGACGATGAAATGAAGAAGACGATCATGTATCTTCAGGAGCCCGGTAGTGAAAGTTCCTTTTGGCATTGGAACTCCAGGCTGAATCATGCCCATTGTAGCATCATCTCTCTTATAATTTTCCCACTTACCATGGTTTTCCAGTCTAAGCTTTTCACCGGAGTGGGGAAGATCAAACAAAGGCACCCACTCACTAGGATTCACCACAATCTTATGCTTCTTAACTTCAGAAATTAAAGATCCACCTTTAACAGATAAATTGCAGAAGAACACTTTAGTGGGTTCAAGATAGAAATACCCTGGATTTGTGGTGACAAGGGTTCTCAACCCATGGAACTCAAGAAGTTCTATGAGAGGAGTGAAGCCTTCTTGGATGAAAAACTCCCAGTCCATCCATTTTGGTGAGATGAGACGCCTTGCATGGAATTCCAATTGATACTTCTTCATCTGAGCAGGATCAGTGAAGTATCTCCCAAGGTTCAGAGCAACTGAAAAATGTGGATCGATGGCGTAGGGTTTGTTTCTTTTGGGACATTGGGATTTTTGTGCGTGTTCTTTTGGGGAATGAAAGAGTGCTGGCCATGGTGGAAATGGAGGCTTAGGGCACGGTGGTGGAGAGTGAGAGTGAGAGGGAGATTGGGGGTTTAATGGGAGAATGATGATGGGGGATGATGGAATGTGAGAGAGATGGGGTTGGAAGACTGAATTTGGTGTGGATTAAAGGTGAGGAATGAAGGTGAGGAAGTGAGTGTGTGATAGCCTGAGAGAACGAGGATGAAGATGGAAGTGGAGGGGGCATGAATGGAGGGAACACGCTGTTGGAGGGGCTTTTTAATTGGAGTGCCTAACCGGTTGGGGATTGTGAGTAACCGGTTAGGGCTATTAGGAAATAGCCACTGAGATATCCAATAACCGATTATGGAAATTGGGTAACCGGTTATTGTGCTAAGTCAGAACGCACCATTTGGTTCCCAAACGCAGGGTAACCGGTTAGGAGTTATGCCTAACCGATTATTAGGCCATGACAGAGAATCCCTCAGTGTTCCAAGGCACTTCCAAGTCCCATGCGTAACCATATTGTTCTTCTTCTACTTGATTATTCCACTGATAGCATTACAACAAACTTATGGGAATAACTCTTGACATGCATCAGTAGGAGCAATTTGATTTCACTTCTAGTATTCCAAAAATACTTGAAGTTCATTTTGAACATATTTCTCCCAATATCAGTAGGAACTTTTGAGCTTTCAAATTTGGGGGACTTAAGCATGAACTCAGCTCCTGCAAAACAAAGTAAGGGGATACTCCGACGCTCAAGTAAGTATTGGATTCAAATATAATGAGGAATTTAGAAATTATGCAGCAATTGTTAATTGATGCATGATTGATCCAATATACCAATTTCATTTCTAATATAGAAAAATGCTTCTTTTGCTAGGGGTTTGGTGAAAATATCAGCAAGTTGCTTAGTTGTTTCAACAAATTCAAGTATGCAATCACCATTTTGAGCATGATCTCTAATGAAATGATGTCTTATTTCAATATGTTTAGTTCTAGAATGCAAAATGGGATTTTTTGACAAGTTAATTGCACTAGTATTATCACATCTTATGGGGATATGATCAAGTTCAAGACCATAGTCCAAGAGTTGTTGTTTCATCTAAAGGATTTGAGAACAACAACTCCCAGCTGCAACATATTCAGCTTCAGCTGTAGACAATGCCACACTATTTTGTTTCTTGCTATGCCAAGAAACTAGTGAGCTTCCAAGCAAGTGGCATGTTCCACTAGTGCTCTTTCGATCCATTTTGCATCCGGCAAAATCAGAATCTGAATATCCAATAAGACTACATGAGGCACCTTTAGGGTACCATAAACCCATTTGTGATGTGCCTATTAGATATTTCATTATTCTTTTAACAGCACTTAGGTGTGATTCCTTAGGATTAGCTTGATATCTAGTACACATGCATACACTAAACATTATATCAGGCCTACTTGTAGTAAGATAAAGGAGTGAGCCAATCATACCTCTATATTTCATAATTTCTACTGATTTACCTCCTTCATCCTTGTCCAAATAACAAGAGGTGCCCATAGGAGTAGCCATATGCTTGGCATTGTCCATTCCAAACTTTTTGAGTAGCTCCTTGCAATACTTGGATTGGCTTATAAACATTCCTTCTCTTGCTTGCTTGATTTGGAGACCAAGGAAGAAGTTGAGTTCACCCATCATGGACATCTCAAACTCGCTTTGCATAATATTTGAAAATTCTTTACAAAGAGAGTTGCTAGTAGCTCCAAATATAATGTCATCCACATAGATCTGAACTAGAAGTATGTCATGCATTTTATGTTTTATGAAAAGGGTAGTGTCAACCTTGCCTCTAGAAAAACCTTTTTCTAAAAGAAATTTGCTCAACCTTTCATACCAAGCTCTAGGAGCTTGTTTCAAGCCATACAAGGCCTTTTTCAGTTTAAAAACATGGTTGGGCATTTCAAAGTCCTCAAAACCAGGAGGTTGTTCTACATACACCTCTTCTTGTATAAAACCATTTAAAAAGGCACTTTTGACATCCATTTAATAGAGTTTGAAATCCATGATGCAAGTATATGCAAGTAACATTCTAATGGCCTCTAATCTAGCTACGAGTGCGTAAGTTTCTTCATAATCTATGCCTTCTTCTTAATTATAACCCTTAGCTACAAGCCTAGCATTGTTTCTTATTATTAAGCCCGTTTCATCAAGTTTGTTCCTAAAGACCCATTTGGTGCCAATTATAGGATGATCATTGGGCCTTGGAACTAATTCCCAAACTTGATTTCTCTCAAATTGGTTTAGTTCTTCTTGCATGGCCAAGATCCAATGTTCATCATTAATAGCCTCATTTATATCTTTAGGTTCAACTTGAGAGACAAAAGCTAGGTGATTGCATGCATTTCTAAGTGAGTTTCAAGTGATTACCCCTTTTGATACATCACCTATCACCCTGTCGAGAGGATGATATCTTGAAGTCCTCCATTCCTTGGGTAGATCTAAGATTTTTGAATCTTCTTGCCATGGGTGATCAAGGAGTCTCTCTTCTTCCTTCTTGGGCTCTTTCTCTTGATTTTCCAAGTGAGTCTTTTTCAAGATTTTTGCAACATCATCAACAAGCTTCTTTCTCGACTCATTTGGGTTAGTTTCATCAAATGCAACATGTATGGACTCTTCTATGGTCATAGTTCGTTTGTTATAGACTCTAAAGGCCTTACTATGAATAGAATAACCAATGAATATTCCCTCATCAGATTTTGCATCAAACTTCCCCAAGTTATCTTATGCATTATTCAAAACAAAGCATTTACATCCAAAGACATGAAAATGTGACACATTTGGTTTCCTTCCTTTGTACAGTTCATATGGGGTTTTCTTTAAAATTGGCCTTATTAAGGCTCTATTCATAACATAACAAGCGGTGTTAACCGCATCCGCCCAAAAGTACTTAGGAAGGTTGGCCTCATTGAGCATAGTTCTTGCCATTTCCTCTAAAGATCGATTTTTCCTTTCTACAACACCATTTTGTTGTGGTGTTCTAGGGGCAGAAAAATTATGCTCAATGCCATGTTCATCACAAAAAGTTTCAAAATCATGATTTTCAAATTCACCACCATGGTCACTTTTTATGGATGCAATATAAAAAACTTTTTCGTTTTGGATAACTTTAGCAAGTTTTCTAAATGATTGAAAAGCATCATTTTTGTGGGCCAATAATAATGTCCATGTAAACCTAGAAAAATCATCTACAATCACTAATACATAGTAATTCCCTCCAAAACTCATAGTTTTAGAGGGACCAAAAAGATCCATGTGCAAAAGTTGTAAAGGTCTAGAAGTTGAAACTATGTTTTTAGCTTTAAAAGAGACCTTTACTTGTTTTCCCTTTTGACATGCATCACAAAGTTTGTCTTTTTCAAATTTGAGCTTTGGAAGACTAATTACTAGTTTTTTAGAAACTAATTTGTTTAAGTGATCCATGTGAATGTGAGCAATTCTTCTATTCCATAACCATGAATCATTTTCTTTACTCATAAAGCACTTAGCATCATTTCAGGAGATATCATCTAGACTAATCATATATATATTATTGACCCTATGACTAACAAATTTAACTTGCTTATCATCCTTTCCCTCAATTATGCAACAAGAGGAATTAAATATTACTCTATTGCCTTTATCACATAATTGACTAATACTAAGCAAGTTATGTTTGAGTCCTTCAACAAGTAAAACATTGTCAATAGAAGATGAAGGAATCTTACCAACTTTACTAATTCCAAGAATCTTCCCTTTGTTGTTATCACCATATGTGACATGACCATGTTTCTTGTGTGTAAGGGAGGAGAACTTGGAGCCATCACTGGTCATGTGCTTGGAGCAACCACTATCAATATACCAATTTGAGTTCTTGGTCTTCAAGCACACCTACAACACACATTCATGTTTTAACTTTTGGTACCCAAATTGTCTTAGGTCCTTGTGTGTTAGAGTTAGGCAAGGTACCTTTAGGAACCCAAACTCTTTTTATTCCAACTTTATTGTTTATGTTCTTTCTAGCATTGCAAGTTGATGCACTATGTCCTTTCCTACCACAATGAAAACATTTGACGAAGGGACTACTTGAAGTTTTTGAGGAAACAAAGAAGTTCTTATAAGACTTTTGATGGTTGTTTGGATTAAAGCCCAAGCCAGCTTTTTGAAAAACACATTTTTGTCTTCCTAACAACACATTCAAGTTGTCTCTTCCAAAAGTGAATTTTGCAAGAGTGTTGTTCAAGTCTTCAATTTCTTTTTCAAAAGCTTTACATGATGAACAAGGTAATGATATGGATGCATTATCATGTAAACAACAAGTCATACATAATGAATTAGCATCTATGAGTCCTAAGGTCTCATTTTTTATTTTAAGTTCATTTTTCTCCTTAGTTAAAGTAGAAACTTTCTTTGTCAATAGGGAGATTGTTTTATTGGAAGACAAAATAATTTTTGTGAGCCTCAAAGATTCATCATGCAATTCTTGAAAAGCATCTTGCAATTCATCATAAGAAGGTGGAGGTTCTAGGTTAGAAGAGGTTACCTCGGTGTTGCTTTCTCCACTTTCTTCTCCTTGAGCCATGAGGCAAAGATGAGCTTCTTCATTCTCTGAATCGTCAGAAGAGCTTAAATCATTGTCCTCCCAAGCTATGTATGCTCTTCTTCCTTTCTTTTCCTTGGAGGGCCTTTTCTCAAATTTCTCTATCTTTTTGAGATATATAGGACACTCCATTTTCATGTGCCCTGATTTTCCACATTCATAGCATTTTGGAGGAGTAGAGGATCTTTCTCCTTTGTGATATACTTTCTTTTGAGGAAACGGTGGTCTTCTTTGAAATCCCTTTTTCTTCAAGAATCTTCCGAATTTTCTCACAAGGAGACTAAGATTCTCCTCACTTAGCTCAATATTTTCAGCATCCTCTTCACCATCTTCATCATCATCTTCAAGTATGGAAGAGGTGGCCTTGAGTGCAATTCCCTTTTTCTTTTTGTCATGCTCTTCATTTTGATTGAGCCTATTTAGTTCCAGCTCATGCTCTTGAAGTTTTCCGAATAGAGTGGCTAGAGACATGGTTGATAAATCTCTTGATTCCGCAATCGCCGTTACCTTGGGTTGCCAATTCCTGCTTAGACATCTCAAGACTTTGTTAATAAGATCCTTATTAGGAAATGTCTTTCCCAATGAGATGAGATGATTAACAATATGAGTAAATCTCTTTTGCATATCTTGAATACTCCCACCTTGATTCATTCTAAACAATTCATATTCATGAGTAAGAGTGTTTATTCGAGACCGTTTTACCTCACTAGTACCTTCATGAGTTACTTGTAGGGTATCCACATTTCTTTTGTGGTCTTACAATTTGACACCCTAAAGAATTCATCATACCCCAAGGATGTGGTGATGATGTTCTTGGCTCTCAAATTGTATTGAACCTTCTTTTTATCATCATTGGTCCAATCACTTCTAGGTGTATTAATTGTCACACCATCTTTAGTTTATGTTGGGACAAAAGCACCATTTTCAACGGTGTCCCACACATCTAAGTCAATAGCTTCAATGAAAATTTTCATTCTTTCTTTCCAATAAGCATAACCATCCCCATTGAAATAGGGAGGCCTATTTATAGAAGAACCTTCATTTGAAAAATTATTTGAAGCCATCACTTCTCTTGAGAAGCTGCTAAGCTCTTTATACAAGAGTCTAGCTCTGATACCACTTGTTACCAAGTGGCCTCAGTACTCAAGAGGGGGGTGAATTGAGTATGTAAGTCAAGTTCGCAAATCTTTCACAATTCGGTTGATAAACAATTTTTTGTTAAAGCTATTCGATGATTAGAACTAATTGGATAAATGGAATAACTACTTTTACTAATAAATGCAACAATCAAGAAGAACAATATTCAAGATATTCAATGAAACAGTGTTTAATGTAAAGAGAAGGGTTAGAGAGAGCAAACACAGCTATTTATCCTAGTTAGATCACCAATCCACTTGTGATCTACGTCCAGTCCCCAAGCAATCAACTTGAGATTTTTCACTATATCTTCAAGCTTCAATGGGTGCTTGATAACCACTACAACCTTGAGCACTCAACACAATGGGATGCCTCACCCTCTCTAAATAGATTGAATAAGATTTAAATGGATGAAACTCTCTCAAGAGCAAGTATTACAAATTGAAGCACTATGATATTTAGGATTCACACAAACTCAAGCTCAAAATAGAGGATTTAGTAAAATGATGAGAAAAACTTGTTTGAAGCTCAATAGGGATTTTTCAGAATAGTTGGTTCAGTTTTTCTAACCTCTTAAACAAGCCTAACTTCCAAATATATAGGTAAGTGCTATTAAATGCCATTGGAGGTGGTTGTGAGCAATTAATGCTCTGCAATATAGCCGTTACGAGCTTCTGCATATTTTTCCAGAACTTAGGCTAACCGGTTAGCCAAGTGTTCTAATCGGTTAGGGGGTCATTTAGGCTGAAGGAGAAGTGTTCTAATTTGATGGATAACCGGTTAGGAATATGTCCTAATCGGTTAGGATATTACCAACGTGGGTTCTGAGTTGATGAATAACCGGTTAGGTCTTCTATCTAATCGGTTAGGCCAACACGTTTTTGGCTTCTGAGTTTGTGAATAACCGGTTAGGCTATTTGCCTAATCGGTTAGGACACAACAATTTTGGCTTCTAGAAGTGAGACTAACCGGTTAGGTCTTCTACCTAATCGGTTAGGCCAACACGTTTTTGGCTTCTGACTTATAAGATAACCGGTTAGGAACCTTGCCTAATCGGTTAGGCATTTGAAAGAAACATGAGGCAAGCCATTTTCTGAGCAAGCTAACCGGTTAGGAGATGGTCCTAATCGGTTAGGAGCCTTAGAAATTTGAATCCTAACAAGAACAGAGATAGTTTTGTGCATGTCAAAAGGAGTTGGAAAGTTCTAAGAGGCTTGTCTTAATTTTGACATATGCATGGAACTTGCTTGAAGGTGAATATAAGATTTCAAAGCATTTGTTGCATAAAAGCGTTTTTGAATCTTACTTGAAAAACCATTTTGCAAATACATTTTAAGGAGGTCATTTGAGCTTGAGGTGAATCACTAGAATACCTTTACACTAGTTCTATAGCCTATATGCTAAGCTTGCATTTCTTGTGACTTGATCATTGTATTCCCATGCTTTCTTGTTTGTCGACATCAAAACCATTTGCATCTTCTCCATGTTAATCACAATTAGAATGATAGTTTTATGACCAATTGATATCTACCTTAGATGTAATCTATGGCTAGGAATTAAAGATGAATCAATGGTTAGAATTAAGTCAAAAATTGTAGGCTTGAATTTGGTTAGTAGCTAATTAAGCTTAATTTGACTAATCTAATTACTTAATTAGCAAACTAAGTGAACTAGCTTAGTTATGAATTAATTATAATCTAAATACTAATTAGACATCCTAATATTAATTAAAGGTTATAATATATGCTAATATATACTAAATTAATTAGTTATATGATTAGTATGTTAATTAAGATTGGTTAGGATATTTAACCTAACTAATTCCCTAATTAGTTAGCATGTAATTAGGAGTAATTTAGAAACAATTAAGTCACTAAAATGAAGGAGGGCTGCACGGTTTTGGGCAGCAGCTTGGAGGCTTGGATGGCTTGGTTCTACTAGCTTCTTGAACCCTCCAAATTGTCATAAACCATGTGCACCACCATGTGCATTCATTTGGATATTTACCTTGCCAAATTGAACACTCAACCTCACCCAAAAACACTCACACGGCAGCAGCCTTGCATTTACTCTTTACTTTCATTTTATTACACTTATCACAAATCAAAGCATCCATTTTCTCTCCAAAAACTACCAAGAACCAAGAACACTTTTCTTTTCTTTATTTCTCTCCATATTCGGCCATATACCCTACACCCACAACCAAACCTCTATAATTTTATCTCATCATATTTCCTAAACCCAAATCTTATTCTAAACACTTTTCATTCACAAAGTTTTTCCAAAATCCTACTCTATCTTGTCCAAAATCCAACCTTTTGCTTACTTTCTTAAGGGTAAGTTTTGTTTCTTTGGTTCAAAATTTGATTTCTAATTTTTCTAACCATAATTGTTCCATGGTTTTCCAATATTGTACCTTGTATGTGTTTTTACTAATTGTTTAAGAATTTTAGGGATTTGTTTGGGAGATTGCATGAAATTTCAAGAAAGAAGGAAACTAACCGATTAATTGTCTTCAAGAGGTAAGAGGGAGATTTAATCTCATCAACCCTAAGTGGTGATGGGAAAATGGATTTGATTGTGTATGAAGAATCCATAAGGATTCGATTTGTGTGGTTGTTTATGGCTTTTATTATTTTTGTGATTGTTTTGATGCTTTCCTATTTGTGATTTATTTTGATATGCATGATTATAGCTTTCATTATTTTTGCTATGCATGTTTATGGTTTTAAATAAAATGTATGTATTTTGCATGTGATTATATAATTGCATGTGTTTATAATTATATAATTATTAAAGTAGGATGTGAATAACATGTACGGTTTGCATGAGTGTTCCAAAGAACACATTATGAGGCTCACGGCCTTACATCCAAACCGAGAACCAAAATGTTCTCAGCAATTTTTTTTTAAATTACTGATTTGAGGAATCTAGGTAAAATAATCAAATTAAAGATGATTTAAGTTAATTATGGCCAACATGCCATTTAGTGTATAATTAAATGTCATTTTATTTTGATTTGGCCAACATGCCTTTTTATTTACTAAGATAGGTTAGGTAATCGTTTTACAACATAAATTGATTCCAATGAATCATTGAGAAAATAAAAGGAATAAATTCAGTTTTAGAATTTTTACTTAGCAGAAATTAGTTTAAATAAGAATTAAATTAGACGCTTGAAAAATACTAATGTAGAGCTCATTCCATAAATTTTGAAGCGCGTTAGTAAGTTTCAAAGTGAAATTATTGGGTAAAAATAAAATAAACTATATTTAGAGGAAAACGTTAAAAATACCTTATACTGATTTTATAGGCAAAATGCTGCCAAAATTTATTAAAATCAGACGTATAAAATGAAAAGATTCCATACTATATTTAGAACACAAGAAAAATACTCTACGTATTTTAAATATACTAGATATAGTTTTACACATATTAAAAATAATAATTATAAGCTATTCGGTTAAGAAAATGAATTAAAAATCCTACGCGATTGAGAAAATGATTTAAAAAGATTTTGCGATGTTTAAAAATGTCAAAATATATTTACGCGATTTAAAAATGTTTGTGAAAACAATGAGATTGTGAAAACGCGATAAAATTCCTACGCTTTTGAAAGATACTGTAAGTTTTGCTGTCAGGCCAAAGTGGTGGACCCAGACATGTTGTGGTGTAGTACTGTCAGGTGAGACGTACTATACTTTGATATTTTGTGACTAAGGGCATTTTGGTAATTTTTTGTAATTATGGTAAAATTTGGATAATAAGGGTATTTTTGTTATTTTAGATCATACTTAGAGTGTTGTGCCAATTTGGGTTATAATTGGTGATTGATTGACGAGGCGAATTACACCGTGTTTGGTATGATAAGCATAGTGTGGTTCATTTATGAACTTGGAGGCATTAGTGTGCGGAGGATCCCATATGTGGACAGTGGTAGCACCTCTGGGCCGTGGTAATGGGCAACACACTAATGATCTTGACAAGCACTATTCTTAATCGAGATCTTGAGGGGACTATTAAGTACTATGCCTGTGGTACACGATGTTGGACTGTGTACTGCTACACGATGTTTTGACTGTGGGCTATAGACACAAAGATTGGAAAGGCAATAGTTTGGTTGGGCAGCCATAAAGTATTATTAGTTTCTATTCGGATCATTCCCTCGGATATCCGTGTTTAGCTCCATGGAGTAGGAATGAGTCGGTGTGTGTATCATTCATCATCTCGCATTTTAAATGTTTATTATGTTCATGCATTATTTGCATTTTTTGTTCATGCATCCTCGCACTTTTTCTTGTTTACCATATTCTATGATAAATCGTATGATGTATTGCTTTAATATATATTGTATGATATGATGATATATGTTATTTAATATATATATCTTGCTTTGTTATATTATGTATGATGTATTAAATTGTTATACTGTATATGATGTAATAGCACGTGTTATTGTAATATCTGCTTGCCATTGTAATACCTGTTTGTATTGTCATTTTCTAAATTGCCATGCGGGTAATGATGTTGATTGTCTCACCTCTTTCTTGTATTGTTCTGTTTTGTTTTCTACTTTATGTTTATATCATCGAAGACTAGAATGGCGGCAAGGCGAGATCAATTAGGTTTCTTTAGACTTCAGTTTCTCGAAGGCGCTAAGGCTTGGTATGTCCACTGGGACACAGAACACATAGAGTACAGTGGTAATATGAGTTTATCAGTAAGTAGGACTCAACATGGGGTTGTTACTACACGATATACAGTTGCTTTCGTAGAGATCATTTTACCTATTAGGGAGTTGTGGGACGAGTTTCACTATACCCCTAGAGAGAACTTCGATATACTTTTGGGTCAAATTTCTATCGGTCAAGATACTCCTAACTAAGGAATTTGTCTTATGACGAGGGCTCATATCTTAGGTGTTATGTTTGAGTAGTATACTGTCTTTTATTGTTTCTATTAAATCTCAATAGTTGTAAATTAATTTTATACTTCAAACAAGAATCATATGTTTATTATGATGAGTTTATGTTTGTTATATTTTGTGTTCTATGTTATTTTATTTAAATGTTATAATTATAAAAAGGAAAAAAATACCACAAATATTATTCAAGTATCAAGTGTTTTACAACTTAGGTAAGGATTTTATTTTATTTTATTTTTATGCATCATAAATGTGACATCCCCAGAAAGGGTGTTACAGGCACTGCCCAAAAGCCTCTCTCCCTCTTTGTCTTCCCTCACTCAGTTGTGGATTCTCAAATGTTCAATTGCCTATTTATAGGCAAATTCATGTTACTGTGCAATGCATAGTAACATGAATAGTGAAACTTAATTGTTAAGTTTCCTAACGTAAGCCATGATGTTTTATTTCTTTTTTTTTTCTTTTTTTTCAAATAACAATTGAGTAAATGTACAGCCGTGCGTCCAGTCATCTTTTCATTTTTGAGAGAAGTGGTCTTCATGAAAGTTGTAGGCCTGAATATTTGCTTTAAAATGGCTTTGGTTTCAGTCCAAAATCATGCCTAGAACTCAAGATATGGTCCAATTACTGCACAGTATTTAGGCCCGATTTCAGCTCCTCTATTCTGACTTCAAAGCTCAATATCACCTCCAAGGAGTTTGATTCTGGAAAAGTGTTCAACATGAAAGTTGTAGGGAATTGCCTTAGCTTTTGTACAAGACCAAAATTACATCAATAAGATATTTGAAACTCAAATTATAGCCAGTTTACTAAACATTGCCAAAGAGATAATTATAGTTAATTTATGCAATAATTTATTTAATTGTCCAATTCGGCTCAAAATCATAAAATGTGTCAAAACCAACTTAATTAAGCCTAATTGAACCTTAAGAAGCCTAGTGAGAAGATTATAAAATGTATAAAATACAGTGTTATCAAGTCCCTTTATTAAATGCTTTCTGTAACACCCTCCTTAGGGCATCACATTTCCGACTCCCGACTCATAATCTGAAAAGAAGTTCACACAAAGTTTGAATTATGAAAGATGGGTTTCAAAATTTCTTATTTACTGAAATGTAAATTTACTGAAAATATTAGGTAATATTGAAAATCATATTTTAACTATTCATTATGTAATATTGACACCAATTAATATCATAATTTAAAGAGAAATATAAATTAACAGACTTATTTTTTTTAACAGTAGCAAACCCCATGACAGGTCCTACTTAATAGCACGGTACAACACTAACGAGAAACTTTAACATACTTATTCCTTTTTCTGTCCATCTTGATGCATCAGACTTTACTCCTTATCTACCCGACACATCTTCGAACTTGAGACAGTCACTTTTTAATGTTTCCATCAATCTCTGAGTATCTACCACCCGTTATGTCTAAGACAACACATTCCTTCTACTGTATAATTTTAACAATACAGACAAAGCAAAACAATATAACAAAGAGGTGAGATCACCTACACCAATACCAACATAGCAGCACAGAGATAACACAAACAGTAATATCATACAGATAGATCATACCACAATTATGATCATGCCATCAATATTAATCAACTATCATCATCCAATCATTTATCAATTCAATTATCATAAACAATAATTATGATAATGTCCTCAGCATTATCATCATCATCATCTTCCAAGTATTCAAAACAATTGTCATAACCAATATTCCTCAATTAATATATCACACAGATATAAATGCTCAGATTTATGCATATGCACAAAGACTCAGTTTATCAAAAACAACTCCATGGAGGTTTTCACAATTTCGAGAAGAATGCTTTGGTTAATTGTCAGCCTTAGCCCAAAGACAATCTCCCAGTTGTTGAAAAGAATCGTGTTCTTGTCGGGTATCGTCAATGCGTTGCAATGGACTGCATCGCCAAATGGCACAGGGTACTTGCCAACTGTCCACTGGTTGACCGCCGCGCCTCGACGCCCCCATGATCCATCATCGACCTCACTATCAATTCTCATTCCCTCTTCAACCACAAGGGCCATAATAGCTATTAGCTATATTTTATACAATGCACGAATATATCAGTGCAAGTCCAACCCCAAAGGGTCAAATCTTTTCAATTTCATTTGTTCAATGTAATCATATGCTTCAACGCATATTTTTCCAATGCACGTATAATGCACCAAATCCAATCACAGACATATCTTTTCAATGCATGTATAATGCACCAAATGCCAATCACAGGCAAAACATGTCATTTTCTCACACAGCATCCATATACTGGTTCTAAAGTATTTATACTGTATTTTCAACAGAAAAATCATATTATCACATTTTCATAGTTTATAAAATACTTTCCAAATCACATAATGATTTTTCGTCATTTTCACAATCACATAAAAATATTCTATTACTTTTAAATCACATAGTGATTTTTTAACAGTAGTTCAAATTACGTAAAATATTTAAACATAATTCAAATCACTTAAAATGTTTCAATGCATCTCCAATCGCGTAGTAATATTTTATCATATTTCAAATTGCATAAAAATATTTTACTGTATTTCCAAACACTTAGAAATATTTTACTATATTTCAAACCACTTACTTTAAAAATTTCATTTTTAAGATACGTAAATAATTTTTTTCACCACAATTCTATTACAGAAAATATTTCTCATTCTTCAAAAATTTCATTTCCACTTTTCTCAAATATGACTTTATACTTTATTTTATACATTTTCTTTACTCAAGAAAATCTTTTTCCACATTTCTTTACTCAAGAAATCCTTTTTCCAAAATATAATTCACAAAATCATTTTTCCATTGGTATAAATCAACGTTTCAAAACTTAACATTTTCTAATGCACTTCAAAACTCGAAAATAAGTTATATGTTAGTAAATTTTCAAAATAGCATTATATTCTCCATTTTTCCCAAATCATTTCCAAATCAACCTTCCTCAAAATAATATAACTTTCTACTTCATTTAATATATCTTCTTACTCAAGAAAATTCTTTTTCACAGTATATTCCACAAATTCACAATTCCATTTGAATTAAATCAATGTTTCTAACTTTAAAAATTACTAACGCTTTCCAAAATCCAATGGATGAGTTACACGTTAGAAAATACCAAATCACTATTGTATTCTTCATTTTTTTTTCTTAAATCAATTTTAACAAAAATAAATTCTTTTTAAAACAAATTGAGGCTCACTTGCAACCTCTCTTTTCAATTTACATAGAAATTTATTTCTCAAGTACTAAAATACTCTGATTCCCTTTTCAAATTCCTTGTATTGAATTAATTATATTTTCACTTGAAAAATCACTTTGTTTCATCAAAATCAATGCATTACAAGCCTTCAAAAATGTGGACATGACTATTGAAAATTATCAAAACATTTTTCCTTCTAAATTGATATGGTTTTACACAAACAAAACCATTAAAATTTTATTTTCAAAACCAAAATACCGATGGTTATAAAAAAACCAAACTCATTTGTTCAAATCCTTTTTCATTTTCTTTACAAATCCTTTTTGTTCACTTTCTTTGCAAATCCTTAAAATCAATGTTTGCCCGTTTCATTCAAAACTCATATTTAGAAAAACACTTAGGATCTTTTTACAGAAAATAAATCAATAAAAATTCCTCAAAGACCGTATTCTTGTTCTCTTGAAAAACAAACCCTTTGTTTATTTTCCATACTCTTCAAATCATTCAATTTTATCATTCATGAAAATATAATTTTGTGAACACCAAATTGGTTGGTGTCTTAGCCAAAAATTTGTTTAAGTTTAAAGACCAAAAATTAACTCCATTGTTCTTAAATTTTTTTAATAAAAACCCTAGTTTTGGAAGCTTAAAACTGTGACCTTCTCTATGGCCTTTAGAGCCAAAATTTCTTATTTTATCATACTTTCATCATAATATATTCAATATATCTTCATCATGCATATCATAAGCATACCATATAAGCAAATAAAAATCATACTAAGCATGCATACACAAGTAAATCATGCAAAGCATATCAAGCATAGACACAAATAATCAAAGCACATAACACACACAAATTATTACATGACCATGGATATGAATTCTCACATGGATTCACCATCCATCAAATATAAAATCATCTCTCACCACCATGCTTGGTTGGTGAGATGGATCTCCCTCTTACCTCTTGAAGATCCTCAAAAGCTTCTTGATTTGCTTCTTTTTCCAAGTCCTTCACCACCAAAGGCTTCTCAAATACAAAACAAAATACATAGAAATTAGTATACTAAGCTTGATTAAGAGGAACCATGGATCAAACATGGTTTAGAACATGAAAAAAAAAGAAGAAATGAAGTTTCCTTACACTTCACCACAAATACCTTATAACTTGGCTCTTGAAGAAAGTCCATGAAGATGAATGATTTAGAGAAAGTCTCCAACATGAAAGTTGCTTAAAATATCATATAGATTCAAGATCTATGGTTGGATGAAATTAAAAAGTGATGGAAGGTGTTCTTGATGGTCATGGCCGAAACATAGAGGAGAAGAGAAAGGAGAGAAAATTTTCTAAGTTTAGCTTCTTGAAATTGACAAAGAAAGACCAAGAATGAGTAATAATGATGGTCTTCCACTTTGCCATCCTCTTAAGACACCAAAAACCGTGCCCCCCTCCAAACACTCTCCTAAGGATGCAAACAAATCAATAATAATGCATGTTGACCAAGACAAAGTGATAGAAAATGATAGGAATTAATTTGTAATAATTTGCCTCACAAATGGATGTATTGCTGTGGAGAGTGAGTGAGAAATGAGTGAATTATTTGAACAAAAAAATTGGTACTAAGTCATTGAGAGAAAAAATAATAAAGTGAGATAGCAAATGAATGAAATGATTTTTGGCCCCCCTTTTTCCTTGCATGGCTATAGGAAGCACTTGGAGAAGCCACCAAATTTGACTTACTTTTATTTAGCTTTCTTGAATTATTGTTAGAAGAATGACCAAGTAAAATGAGTAAAGGAATTGGCCCCCTTTAAAGTGCATGGCCGTAGCTTGCATGGAGAGAAAGAAGAAAATATTTTTGCTTTAGGAAAATGACCAATAATTATGTATAATTGATCAAGACATCTAATAATGACATAAAATTTTTTTTCTTTAACTCCAAAATGAAGCTCAAAAATCGTCCTCCCATTCATTCTTGCTTCTTCAAAGTTGTCATCTTTTTCAAGCCATTATTTGAAGCATTTCTAGCCATTGATTAATTCAATGATTAGGATTTAGGTAGACTTTTGATTAGAGGACTCAATCTAGGCCATTGGATCTTTCTCCTTTAAATCCTAGCCATTAGATGTGTCTCTAAAATAAAGGGTCAAGAATACTCCTTCTTACTTTTAATCCAAGGGTTATAATTAGTCATAGCCTTTTTAGAAGACCAAATCTCCACCATTGATTAAATCCAAATCCAATGGTCATAAATGGTCCTTATTACTTTATAAGACTAAATCTCCACCGTAGATTAAATCAAAATTAAATCTCCAACGGTGATTAAATCGATGGTGGATATCCAAACCACCAATATTGACTTAACAGTATAGAATTTTATTTTTATCTATTATAACCCCACGAAAGAATATATTTACTATATTTTTATCGTCCGATAATTAAATACAGTACAAAATACACTAAAGAAAATTTTCTAAAATTGTTTCCGGATTCAGGTTTAGTAAGATCTCCTGTCTTCGTCTAAACAGTACAAATTTTTCTATGTGTTGAAATTTTTTTCACTTTGCGGGACCCACCTAGGCCTACGTATGGCCACTTGGGCCCACATACACCCCCTGAGCCTACAAATAGTAAAATTTTTCATAATCACACCTAAAATCACAAAAATAAGAAAACTCACAAATATCAAATCAGATCACGTAAAATAATTAAAACCTAAAGGTAAAAATTAAATTACGTAAAGTTTTTCCTGGCCCGAAAAATTTTTATTTTCCTGACACGGAGTAAATCACTCAAAACGATCAAATACGCTGACGGAATAACCAATATAATTTTACAGCATCCAAAAATTACTAAATAGTAAAATTCTGTTAACTGTCAAAATTACTATTTACAAGATAGGAAATTTTGGGATGTTACATTACTCCCCCTCTAAAAAGAAATTTTGTCCTCGAAATTTAATAACCATGATTTCACACCCTCAGAATAATTATGAACATTACTCATTTATCTTATTTTCTAATTCTCATGAAGCTTCCTCTCTTACATCTTGCTATACTATTCTAACCAACAAAATCTCTTTGCTGATGTTCAACTTCTCTTGATCAAACAGATATTTCAGACTCCTATAATTACTGAAGATGTTGAATGTTACTCCAGAAAGAAACAATTTCCATATCTCTGATACCAACATAATGACAACCAGTCTTCATTCATGACTAGAATAGTTTTTCTCAGATAACTTCCAACTAATGTAATGTATTACTTAAAATTTCCTTATCCTCGTATCACTGCATATTCTAGATTTTTGCTTTTAACAGGAAATATCTCACTAATCGAGTTCTCCTTTCCACAGCACTATACCAAATACTATGACATAGAGTTAAATAGGAATATCGTTTCTTGTTCGTTCAATTGCAGAAGATGAAAGAAAACATCATAGAAGATTAACAAAACGAATCGAACCTGTTATCGAACATATCCAGCAAAGAATTGGATGTAACCCGATTTTCAAGAATAAATTTTCTTTAGATTACTCACACTCTGTTGAAATAATCTCATTGGATATAGTTGGAAAATAACTAATCCATTTCCAAAGATCACGTCTGTTTATGAAACAGATCAAACTAACACAAAGTTTTGATCTATAACAACAATTTGAATAACTTGAATAGCTCGATTAGTTAAGAATAGAAACAGAAGTAAACAAATCAGAGGATAATGAATAACTCTAACATATAATTGATTTACTCAATCATATGTTATAAGGAATAGGTTACTCACAGAAATATTCAGTATGGTTTATAGGATTAGCTCCAATGACATAATCTCCATTGTTTAAATCTTCTGCTCAGAACAATCCCGTTCCATTCAGAGTAACAACTTCCCTTACTATCAAAAATTTTACTAACAAAAAACTCTATTTTCAAAGAGCATAATCTCTGGGAAAATGTGTCCAACTTTTTCACAATTTGTTTCCTTGACGTACATTTGTTCATTTAAGTACTTTCTTTCACATCCTTTACTATTTTTGGTTTCCTCAATGGTTATAAATACATCTTCCATCGAAATCAATTACTTTCTCAATATCCTAAAAAGAAATTTCAGGTTCCAAAATTATGAAATCTTATATTCCAAGACTGATTCTCTTCCATCAGATTCTGAACTTCAAATTCCAGTTCCCACTAAATAGCGGTCCTTTGTTCGTGCAGTCGTCTTTCCACATTGCTCCTGTTGCTCCCGTAGCTGCAACTGCATTACTAGTAACATGTTCCACTTCCACACAAGTATAACTATCCCGAGGCATGCGGATCGAAATACAATGGATCTAATATCCCTTATAAACAACATTATTTCCTTTCGGAAAACAAACACAGAGAACACAACACAAGCAAAATAGACCTAACCACAAACCGCAAAAGACTCAAACCGTGCTATGATACCAACCAATGTAACACCCTCCTTAGGGCATCACATTTTCGACTCCCGACTCATAATCTAAAAAGAAGTTCGCACAAAGTTTGAGTTATAAAAGATGGGTTTCAAAATTTCTTCTTTACTAAAACGTAAATTTACTGAAAATATTAGGTAATATTGAAAATCATATTTCAACCATTCATTATGCAATATTGACACAAATTAATATCATAATTTAAAGAGAAATATAAAATTAACAGACTTATTTTTTTTAACAGTAGCAAACCCCATGATGGGTCCTACTTAATAGCATGGTACAACATTAACGAGAAACTTTAACATACTTATTCCTTTTTCTGTCCATCTTGATGCATCAGACTTTACTCCTTGTCTACCCAAGACATCTTCGAACTTGAGATAACCACTTTTCAATGTTTCCATCAATCTCTCGAGTATCTACCACCCGTTATGTCTAAGACAACTCATTCCTTCTCTTGTATAATTTTAACAATACGAGACAAAGCAAAATAATATAACAAAGAGGTGAGATCACCTACACCAATACCAACATGGCAAAGACTTTGAGATAACACAAACAAGACAATATCATACGATAGATCATACCACAATTATGATCATGCCATCAACATTAATCAACTATCATCATCCAATCATTTATCAATTCAATTATCATAAATAATAATTACGATAATGCCCTCAACATTATCATCATCATCATCTTCCAAGTATTCAAAATAATTGTCATAACCAATATTGCTTAATTAATATATCACACAGATATAAATGCTCAGATTTATGCATATGCACAAAGACTCAGTTTATCAAAAATAACTCCATGGAGGTTTTTACAATTTCGAGAAGAATGCTTTGGTTAATTGTCAGCCTTAGCCCAAAGACAATCTCCCAATCGTTGAAAAGAATCGTGTTCTTGTCAGGCATCGTCAATGCATTGCAACGGACTGCATCGCCAAATGGCACAGGGTACTCGCTAACTGTCCACTGGTTGACCATCGCGCCTCGATGCCCCCAAGATCCATCATAGACCTCATTATCAATTCTCATTCCCTCTTCAACCACAAGGGCCATAATAGCTATTAGCTATATTTTATACAATGCACGAATATATCAGTGCAAGTCCAACCCCAAAGGGCCAAATCTTTTCAATTTCATTTGTTCAATGTAATCATATGCTTCAACGCATATTTTTCCAATGCACGTATAATGCACCAAATCCAATCACAGACATATCTTTCCAATGCATGTATAATGCACCAAATGCCAATCACAGGCAAAACATGTCATTTTCTCACACAGCATCTATATACTGGTTCTACAGTGTGTATACTGTATTTTCAACAGGAAAATCATATTATCACATTTTCATAATTTATAAAATACTTTCCAAATCACATAACGATTTTTCATCATTTTCACAATCACATAAAAATATTCTATCACTTTTAAATCACATAGTGATTTTTTAACAGTAGTTCAAATTACATAAAATATTTAAATGTAATTCAAATCACTTAAAATGTTTCAACGCATCTCCAATCGCGTAGTAATATTTTATCATATTTCAAATCGCATAAAAATATTTTACTGTATTTCCAAACACTTAGAAATATTTTACTGTATTTCAAACCACTTACTTTAAAAATTTCATTTTTAAGATACGTAAATAATTTTTTTCACCACAATTCCATTACAGAAAATATTTCTCATTCTTCAAAAATTTCATTTCCACTTTTCTCAAATATGATTTTATACTTTATTTAACACATTTTCTTTACTCAAGAAAATCTTTTTCCACATTTCTTTACTCAAGAAATCCTTTTCCAAAATATAATTCATAAAATCACTTTTTCATTAATATAAATCAACGTTTCAAAACTTAACATTTTCTAATGCACTTCAAAACTCGAAAATAAGTTATACGTTAGTAAATTTTCAAAATACCATTATATTCTCCATTTTTCCCAAATCATTTCCAAATCAACCTTCCTCAAAATAATATAACTTTCTACTTCATTTAATATATCTTCTTACTCAAGAAAATCCTTTTTCACAGTATATTCCATAAATTCACAATTCCATTTGAATTAAATCAATGTTTCTAACTTTAAAAATTACTAACGCTTTCCAAAATCAAACGGATGAGTTACACGTTAGAAAATACCAAATCACTATTGTATTCTTCATTTTTTTTTCTTAAATCAATTTTAACAAAAATAAATTCTTTTTAAAACAAATTGAGGCTCACTTGCAACCTCTCTTTTCCATTTACATAAAAATTCATTTCTCAAGTACTAAAATACTCTGATTCTCTTTTCAAATTCCTTGTATTAAATTAATTCTATTTCCACTTGAAAAATCACTTTGTTTCATCAAAATCAATGCATTACAAGCCTTCGAAAAGGTGGACATGACTATTGAAAATTATCAAAACCTTTTTCCTTCGAAATTGATATGGTTTTACACAAACAAAATCATTAAAATTTTATTTTCAAAACCGAAATACCGATGGTTATAAAAAAACCAAACTCATTTGTTCAAATCATTTTTCACTTTCTTTACAAATCCTTTTTTTTCACTTTCTTTGTAAATCCTTGTTCACTTTCTTTGCAAATCCTTAAAATCAATGTTTGCCCGTTTCATTCAAAACTCATATTTAGAAAAACACTTAGGATCTTTTTACACAGAATAAATTAATAAAAATTCCTCAAAGATCGTATTCTTGTTCTCTTGAAAAATAAACCATTTGTTTATTTTCCATACTCTTCAAATCATTCAATTTTATCATTCATAAAAACATAATTTTGTGAACACCAAATTGGTTGGTGTCTTGGCCAAAAATTTGTTTAAGTTTAAGGATAAAAAATTAACACCATTATTCTTAAAAAATTTTAATAAAAACCCTAGTTTTGGAAGCTCAAAATCGTGACCTTCTCTATGGCCTTTGGAGCCAAAATTTCTTGTTTTATCATACTTTCATCATAATATATTCAATATATCTTCATCATGCATATCATAAGCATACCATATAAGCAAATAAAAATCATACTAAGCATGCATACACAAGTAAATCATGCAAAGCATATCAAGCATAGACAAAAATAATCAAAGCACATAACACACACAAATTATTACATGACCATGGATATTAATCCTCACATGGATTCACCATCCATCAAATATAAAATCATCTCTCATCACCATGCTTGGTTGGTGAGATGGATCTCCCTCTTACCTCTTGAAGATCCTCAAAAGCTTCTTGATTTGCTTCTTTTTCCAAGTCCTTCACCACCAAAGGCTTCTCAAATACAAAACAAAATACATAGAAATTAGTATACTAAGCTTGATTAAGAAGAACCATGGATCAAACATGGTTTAGAACATGAAAAAAAAAGGAAATGAAGTTTCCTTACACTTCACCATAAATACCCTATAACTTGGCTCTTGAAGAAAGTCCGTGAAGATGAATGATTTAGAAAAAGTCTCCAACATGAAAGTTGCTTAGAATATCATGTAGATCAAGATCTATGGTTGGATGAAATTAAAAAGTGATGGAAAGTGTTCTTGATGGTCATGGCCGAAACATAGAGGAGAAGAGAAAGGAGAGAAAATTTTCTAAGTTTAGCTTCTTGAAATTGACAAAGAAAGACCACGAATGAGTAATAATGATGGTCTTCCACTTTGCCATCCTCTTAAGACACCAAAAATCATGCCCCCCTCCAAACACTCTCCTAAGGATGCAAACAAATCAATAATAATGCATGTTGACCAAGACAAAGTGATAGAAAATGATAGGAATTGATTTATAATAATTTGCCTCACAAATGGATGCATTGCCGTGGAGAGTGAGTGAGAAATGAGTGAATTATTTGAACAAAAAAATTGGTACTAAGTCATTGAGAGAAAAAGTGATAAAGTGAGATTGCAAATGAATGAAATGATTTTTGGGCCCCCTTTTTCCTTGCATGGCTATAGGAAGCACTTGGAGAAGCCACCAAATTTGACTTACTTTTATTTAGCTTTCTTGAATTATTGTTAGAAGAATGACCAAGTAAAATGAGTAAAGGAATTGGCCCCCTTTAGAGTGCATAGCCGTAGCTTGCATTGAGAGAAAGAAGAAAAAATTTTTGCTTTAAGAAAATGACCAATAATTATGTATAATTGATCAAGACATCTAATAATGACTTAAATTTTTTTTTCTTTAACTCCAAAATGAAGCTCAAAAACTATCCCCCCCTTCATTCTTGCTTCTTCAAAGTTGTCATCTTTTTCAAGCCATTATTTGAAGCATTTCTAGCCATTGATTAATTCAATGGTTAGGATTTAGGTAGACTTTTGATTAGAAGACCCAATCTAGGCCATTGGATCTTTCTCCTTTAAATCCTAGCCATTAGATGTGTTTCCAAAATAAAGGGTCAAGATTACTCCTTCTTACTTTTAATCCAAGGGTTATAATTAGTCATAGCCTTTTTAGAAGACCAAATCTCCACCACTGATTAAATCCAAATCCAATGGTCATAAATGGTCCTTGTTACTTTTTAAGACTAAATCTCCGCCGTAGATTAAATCAAAATTAAATCTCCAATGGTGATTAAATCGATGGTGGATATCCAAATCACCAACGTTGACTTAACAGTATAGATTTTTATTTTTATCTGTTATAACCCCACGATAGAATATATTTACTGTATTTTTATTGTCTGATAATTAAATATAATACAACATACAGTAAAAAATATTTTCTAAAACTATTTCCTGATTCAGGTTTAGTAAGATCCCCTGTCTCCATCTAAACAGTACAAATTTTTCTATGCGTAAAAAATTTTTTCACTTTGCGGGACCCACTTAGGCCCACGTATGGCCACCTGGGCCCACATACACCCCCTGAGCCCACAAACAGTAAAAATTTTCATAATCACACATAAAATCATAAAAATTAGAAAACTCACAAATATCAAATCAGATCACGTAAAATAATAAAAATCTAACGGTAAAAATTAAATTACATAAATTTTTCCTGACCCAAAAATTTTTATTTTCCTGACACGGAGTAAATCACTCAAACTGATCAAATACGCTGATGGAATAATCAAAATAGTTTTACAGCATCCAAAAATTACTAAACAGTAAAATTCTGTTAACTGTCAAAATTACTGTTTACAAGAAAGGAAATTTTGGGATGTTACACTTTCATTGTGGTAGGAAATGGCATAGTGCATCAAATTGTAATGTAAGGAAGAATATCAATAACAAGCTAGGAACTAAATTAGTTTGGGTTCCCAAAGGCACTTTACCAAAGACTAACACACAAGGACCCAAGAAAATTTAGGTACCAAAAGTCAAAAATTGAAGTGTGTTGTAGGTGTGCTTAAAGGCCAAGAATTAACTTTGGATATCTTGAAAAGTGGCTGCTCCAAGCACTAAACAAGAAAATGCTTCATGTTATCCTCCTTGTCTCCAAAAAGCTTGAACTTGCATCCTTTGGTTAAGTTGAGACTTGCTCTATGCTTTACTAGTTTAATATCTTGAATATGCTAAATGAATATGTTTTTTTGTGAAATGGCATGTATAATATCAATATCTTTGAACTTGTCATAATGGATCAGTCATGCATCTAAGTCTGCTACATAATATGCTTATTTGCTGTATAAATTGGTCACCTTGTTGCATAATGACTTGTTGCATAACATTTTGCTGTATAATGTCACAATCTTCTACATAATACATTAACTTGCTGCATAATATGCTTTCTTGATGCATAATATGTTGTTTTACTGCACAATAATGTGTTTTGGATCATAATCTGATTGGAATATATGCTTAAATGATGTTTGAAATTGTTTTGGAATGATTTGGAACTAATTTGAAGCCCTTCATCATATGCATTTGCTATTGGTATCACATATTATTGTGCTAAACAATTTATTCTCTGAAATTGATCTTGCTGGGCTAAAATGATTATATCCAATCTGAATGCTTATGTCTTCTTTTTGATAATGCCAACGGGGGAGAGATTAGTGAAATATATTGCATGTGTACGGGAGAGTTTTGCGTTTTCACATATTCTATCTCATGCATACATTACAGGGGAGTGTTGCACTTAATTATCTGATAATCAAATAAATGCATATATTTCTCAATCTGTTGAATGCTTAGTTTGTCATCATCAAAAAGGGGGAGAATGTGAATGCTTATGTCTTGAAGCATATCAAATGGGTTTTTGATGATAACAAAGCCAAAGACGAAGATCAAGATCAAAAGAGAAGACCAAGATCAAAAGATAAAGACCAAGATCAAGAGAGGTATATTAGATATAGGTCTTAGAATATCAATGTAAAATGTCCTTTAAGTATCTCAATGATTCTCAAATGGTTTTTCAAATATCATTTCTAAAATAAGTGTGAAAATTCAAAGCTACACATGTTTTTCAAAGCAACATTATTTTCAATCTTAGATTTAACACTCATGAAAGGATTTATGTTTAATCAAATGTCTTGAGGTGTTAGAAATGGCTTACAAGCTTAATTGGACTTGAAAAATGTGTTCAAAGGCCAAGGTAATCGATTACACATGTTTTGTAATCGATTACAAGCTAAACAGAGAGCTGGTAATCAAATACATGGTTCATGTAATCAATTACACGCAAGTCAGAGGCCGTGTAATCGATTACTCCAGTAATGTAATCGATTACAATGAGCCCAAAATTGGAAGAACACGTTCAAAGAGTTATGTAATTGATTACATGGATATTGTAATCGATTACACAGCAAGACAGAAGCCATGTAATCGATTACATGGATATTGTAATCGATTACAAGCAAGTCAGAAGCCATGTAATTGATTACACCAATAATGTAATCGATTACACAGAGCTCAGAAAGCCAAGAACACGTTAAAATAGCCATGTAATTGATTACATAGATTATGTAATTGATTACACGTGGTCTGACAGAGTCTAAAGGCTATTTTAACTGCATTAAAAGCTTGGCTTTATCACCCCCAATGGCTCTTTTCTTCATACAACTTATTAATACTTGCCTTGGGTCTTCATTAAGGGTTAGAACTTCATTTTAGAACATCAATCTAACACTCATATATGAGAATCAATCCTGAAAACGTTTTTGCCCTATTTTTGTGAGAAAACTTGAGATATTCAAAATGGGCATTGCTAGAGCATCAATTTGTATTTATCTACTCTTTAAGAGAGTTTCTATCTTCTATACTTTGTGTAATCTAAAAAAGAGAGGGTGAGGTATCCCTCTAGAGTGAAGGGTGAGGTATCCCTTAGAGAGTGAGGTATCTCTCAAAGTTAGAAAAGGGTGAGGTATCCCTTGAGGGTGAGGCATCCCTCAAAAGGTTGTAAAGGGTGAGGCATCCCTATTTTTGAGGCTCAAAGCACAAGGGTGAGGTATCCCAAGGTGTTGGTGAGTGCTCTATTGTGTAAAGGTTTTCAAGCACCGTTCAAGCTTGAAGTTTAGTGGAAAATCTCGAGTGGTTTGCTTGAGGACTGGACGTAGGTCACAAGGGGTGGCTGAACCAGGATAAATCCTTGTGTTTGATTCTCTCAACCCTATCTCTTTACATTTGTGCATTTACTTTATATGCTTGCTTGAATAATATTCATCTTAGTTTATTTAATTTGTGAGTGAAGTATTCAATCTCATTTATCTATTCACTTCAATTATCCAATAGCTTCAACGAAAATTGTTTAACAAACATTTTACGAAAGATTTACAAAAATATTTCATAAACTCAATTCAAGGATCAAGAAATGTGGGACACTTTAGAAGTAACTCTTGAAGGTACTAGTGAAGTGAAAAGATCAAGGATCAATACTCTCACTCATGAATATGAGCATTTTAGAATGAACCAAAATGAAAGCATTCAAGAAATGCAAAAACATTTTACACTTATTGTAAATCATTTAGCTTCATTAGGAAAAACATTTTCTAATGAAGATCTTATTAACAATGTTTTAAGATGTTTGAGCAGGGATTGGCAACCTAAAGTGATGGCTATATCGGAGTCAAGAAATCTCTCAACCATGACCTTAGCCACACTTTTTGGCAAGCTCTAAGAACATGAATTGGAATTGAATAGACTCAACCAAAGTGAGGAGATTGACAAGAAAAAGAAGGGAATAGCTCTCAAGGCCACTTCCTCCATGATTAATGACGATAATGATGATGGAGATGATGGAGATAGCTTGGAAATAGATGAGGAGAATCTTGCTCTACTAGTAAAGAAATTTGGAAGATTCTTCAAGAAGAGTGGAGCTCAAAGAAGACCTCCCTTTCTCCAAAAGAATGTCTATCACAAAGGGGAAGGAACCTCATCCACTCCTAAATGCTATGAATGTGGAGAATTGGGTCACATGAAGATAGAGTACCCAATTTATCAAAGTAAAGTGGAAAAAAACCACCAAAAATCCTCAAGGGAGAAGAAAGAAAGAAGAGCCTACATAGCCTGGGATGATAATGACATGGATTCAACTGATAGCTCAGATAATGAGAAAGCCAATCTATGTTTCATGGCTAGAGAAGAAGAAGATGATGAAAATGACATAGAGGTAACATCTTCAAATTCTGCATCAAACTCTTCCCCTTCCTATGATGAACTGCAAGATGCATTTGAAGAATTGTATAAAGAATCTATAAGACTTGTAAAACTTATCTCATCATCCAAGAAATCAATTTCCTCATTTGAAAAATAAATTTATGCTTTAAACAAAGAAATTGAGGAATTGAAATTAGAAAATGAAACTCTTAGATTGATAGATGCAAATTCTTCATGCATGATATGTTTATCACTTGATAATGCATCCACACCCTTTTCTTGCTCATCATGTAAAGCATTTGAAGTCAAGATTGAGATTTGAAAAACATTCTTTCAAAATTTACCTTTGGAAGAGATAATTTGAACATATTGCTTGGGAACCAAAGATGTGTTTTTCAAAAAGCTGGTTTGGGGTATAATCCCAATAAACAACAAAAGTTTCTCAAGAATTTCTTTGTTTCATCAAGTACATCAAGTAGTCCATTTATTAAATGTTTTCATTGTGGTAGGAAAGGGCATAATGCATCAAATTGTAATGTAAGGAAGAATATCAATAACAAGCTAGGAACTAAATTGGTTTGGGTTCCCAAAGGCACTTTACCAAAGACTAACACACAAGGACCAAAGAAAATTTGGGTACCAAAAGTCAAAAATTGAAGTGTGTTATAGGTGTGCTTGAAGGCCAAGAATTAACTTTGGATATCTTGAAAAGTGGCTGCTCCAAGCACAAAACAAGAAAATGCTTCATGTTGTCCTCCTTGTCTCTAAAAAGCTTGAACTTTTATCCTTTGGTTAAGTGGAAACTTGCTCTATGCTTTACTAGTTTAATATCTTGAATATGCTAAATGAATATGTTTTTTTGTGAAATGGCATGTATAATATCAATATCTTTGAATTTGTCATAATGGATCAATCATGCATCTAAGTCAGCTGCATAATATGCTTATTTGCTGTATAAATTGGTCACCTTGTTATATAATGACTTATTGCATAACATTTTGCTGTATAATGTGACAATCTTCTGCATAATACATTAACTTGCTACATAATATGCTTTCTTGATGCATAATATGTTGTTTTGCTGCACAATAATGTGTTTTGGATCATAATCTGATTGGAATATATGCTTAAATGATGTTTGAAATTGTTTTGGAATGATTTGGAACTAATTTGAGGCCCTTCATCATATACATTTGCTATTGGTATCACATATTGTTGTGCTAAACGATTTATTCTCTGAAATTGATCTTGCTGGGCTAAAATGATTATATCCAATCTGAATGCTTATGTCTTCTTTTTTATAATGCCAACGGGGGAGAGATTAGTGAAATATATTGCATCTGTACGGGGGAGTTTTGCACTTTCACATATTCTATCTCATGCATACATTACGGGGGTATAACATCCCGAAAATTCTTTATTTCATTATAAACGATCATTTTATAATATTTATGATTTTTAGAAATTTTTGTGGATTTTTTTGAAAATGATGAATATTTTAATATATTCTTCATTTTGCGTGTACACTGAGCGGAGCCGGGGAATGTAGAATATTTTTCCCGAGGCTGGTAAACTTTGAATTGTCAACGTGTCAACGGGGGATCTTACTAAACCCGAGGCTGGGCACAGTTTACGAGGTTTACATTTTTTGAGGTTTTATCTGTTAAATAAAATTTCGGTATCATAAAATCATCTGATGAATAATAAAATATTATTTTCATCAATTGTAAATTTTATTCACCGAGAAAATAATTCCACAAAGTGTAATTAATCATCCGTCGGATGTATTTAATTTGGAGACAAGCTTACTATGTACTTTATCGAGGAGCGCACGAAGCTTCTCAAGGAAGCTTCCTCGAACCATTATTTTATCATTTCTCTCTCCTCCCAAATTTGTCTTTGCACGTTTGAAATTAAGGGGTCTAATTCATTTTTCGTCTCACATTTTCCTCCTCCCGTACGCAACACTCACTATTCACTCATCTTTCTCTCTTTTCATTTCACTCCACAAGTGACACACCATCCACCCACATTTGTATTTTTATCTTCCAAAATGTCACACTCCTAGCACCATTTCGTGTTTGGAGAACCACCATCATTGAGGAAATCATCTTCAAAGTTCTACATTTTCTTCATCTTCATTTTTCTCCACTGTTGAAGCTTAAAGGTTGGAACTTTAAGGTAAAGCTTTTAGCTTTTTCCTCATCTCCTCTCATTTTCGTAACCCACAGTCATTTTGATGACCATGGGCATCCATTTCAATACTTGATTCTGATTTTGGTAAGTTTGAATGTTCAAGGATCTCTTAGAAGCTAAAAACGTAACTTTTGACCAAAAGGAGCAACCTTTCTTTGTGCTTCTCCCAGGTAAGAGGAAGACACTCCTCCTCAACCTCTTTTAGCATTTAGGGACATTGTTTGTGATTGGCACTGTGATCCATCTCTGTTTGAATGCTGCTGGTGATGTATTTGTATATGCTATTTGATTGTTGTGTGATTTGATATATATGTCTGGAACGTATAATCTAAAAGGAACACTGTCGGGCTGGCTCTCGGATGGCCACGCCTTGAGACTAGAATTTTGGGATTATTGGTGAGAAGTGGTAATGACTTGATTTCTGATCATTAAGTGAAATGTCAAAACCTGTCGTGTAGGAACCCCTGGCCAAACCCGTCGAATGTGATGCCCGTCGAATTTGATTCCTGGTCATTTAGTACAATGTCAAAACCTGTCGTGTAGGAACCTCTGGCCAAACCCGTCGAATGTGATGCCCGTCGAATTTGATTCCTGGTCATTTAGTGCAATGTCAAAAACTGTCGTGTAGGAACCTCTGGCCAAACCCGTCGAATGTGATGCCCATCGAATTTGATTTCTGATCATTTAGTGCATTATCAAAATCTGTCGAGTATGAACTTCTGGCCACACCCGTCGAATGTGATGTCATGATCACTCAGTAAAGTCAAAACCTGTCGAGTATGAACCCCTGGCCATGCCCGTCGAATATCCGTCGAGTATGAACTCCTGACCACTTAGGAGAGGAACTCCTCCAATGCAAAATCCGTCGAATTTGAATGACCACACCCGTCGAGTGAAATATTCATCGAGTTAGAATGCCAATAACCATTGATACATACCTGTCGAGTGGATCTTCTGTCCATTTATCAGAAGCTTCCCAAAGTTAATGTTCGTCGAGTTAGAATGCCAATACCCATTGAGAGACATACCTGTCGAGTGGATCTTATGTCCATTTATCAGAAGCTACCCAAAGTTAATATTCATCGAGTAGAACGTCAAGACCCGTCGAATTAGAGTTCTGACCACAGTGTTTTCATCGGTTTGACACTTGGGAGATTTCTCCAACGTCGACACCCACATCCGTCGAATTGGACTTCGCCGACCTTCGGGAAAGAATCGACGAGATTCGACCTCATTCGACGGAACCCCCATCCGACAGAAATTGGTTTTTATCCAATCTTGTTATAAAATATTCTCCCATTTTTCATCCTTCTGCCATGTTAGTCTTCGTCGAATGGCAGCCTCAATTTTTCCACTAAATGCATAGTCTCCGTCGAATTCACAACTAGAGTTTATCACCCAATACCTAGCAATTAAATCTGTGATGTTGTTGGTGATTCTGGTCATGTATCTTCCTGAATTCAAAACCCTTGGATTAATGAAAGTACATAAATCATAAATGATTGGATGACTAGAGATTAAGTAGGGATTCATAAACAAGGAAGAACATGAGTATGTGGTGAGCTTTTGAGGCACATAATGAATTTAATGGTTGACTTTTATCATGACTATGAATGGAAATTATGAATGTCCTTAAAATGTACTATTGGATTGTTGTATACCTGTGAATGGGATCAGATCTTGTGATAAATGATATGACATGCATGTGAAGCATGATGGGCCTAGTTGGTCATGAGGAGTATGATTGTGTCATGCATTGAACAAAAAGAAAGAGATTGTCCGTTGGACTTGGTTAAGGCCGGTAGCCTAAGAGTTGAACTTACACCTTTGTGCGGGTACGAATAGACAAGTGTAGGTTACTTGTTGACCTTGGGGGCGTCAGGGTGCGGGTACCTCACAATGGGCGGTGGTAGCTCTCGTACGTAGGGCGGAGACCGATGCAAACACACCGACGATCCGGACCGAGACGCCGTCCTATGTCGAGATACGTGTAGAATGTCTTGTAAAATGCCATGTTGTACAAAATGATAAATTGAGAATTTTTAGCACTTGAGGGCACAGGCGCCAAGAATACAAACATACCTCCTGATTGTTCCCTCCGACTGTTTTGTGTCTAGCTCCATGGAGTAGGATTTTGACTATTGAGGGCACATGTGCATAGTGAGTCCATGAATTATCTGGCATACATTGTTATTATAATTGGAACTATTGTACTTCTGATATATCTATATGTATATGACTGCCTGGAACTGTTTAGTTGATCATAATTGCTATGGAATGTTTATTACCATTATTGCTGTCATAAATGCTATGTGGGCACTTTGCACCGTTTGGTTTCTTGATGCTATAATTGGTAATGATGGTAGGATGTCTTACCTCTTTCTTGTACTTTTCTTGCTCTATGTCAATTTTTGGTTAAAGACTATAAGTGGGAATGAGGTTGGAAAAAATTTAGGGATTTTCTTGGTTTGACCCACTGTATCCGGTGATGTCGTCGCAAAGGGAGTTCTATTGGGTTCGTTCGAATTGTGTTCACTTGTGGTGTCAACGCGCGGTGAGTCGATTGGACCGACAAGACGTATTTAACATGCTGAGGATCTGACTTTGATCATGAAGAGGACTGCGATTGAAGACCTTATCCTGTATTTCTCACTACACCGGTGAGCCCAGAGTTGCCTCACGCATTCGGGATTCGATGGAGTGCCCAACTCCTTAGTTGTAGATAGGGTGTGGGTAGTTGATATTTTATTTTGCATTACCTATATAAAAATGTATTTTGGGTATGTGTATGTTTTAAGGTGATTATCCAGACTTAAAGGTTGTAAATTGAGTACATTCTATAATTCATATTTTAATTAGTTGTATATGTAATATATTTGTAAAGTTTGTTATTTGACAATGTTAGCACGCCGAAATTTAGTGACCATGATATAATGACGATTGTGCCGTAGTTATTAAATTGAGGGGTGTTGCAGGGGGAGTGTTGCACTTAATTATCTGATAATCAAATAAATGCATATATTTCTCATTCTGTTGAATGCTTAGTTTGTTATCATCAAAAAGGGGGAGAATGTGAATGCTTATGTCTTGAAGCATATCAAATGGGTTTTTGATGATAACAAAGCCAGAGACGAAGATCAAGATCAAAAGAGAATACTAAGATCAAAAGATAAAGACCAAGATCAAGAGAGGAATATTAGATATAGGTCTTAGAATATCAATGTAAATTGTCCTTTAAGTATCTCAATGATTCTCAAATGGTTTTTCAAATATAATTTCAAAAATAAATGTGAAAATTCAAAGCTACATATGTTTTTTAAAGTAACATTATTTTCAATCTTAGATTTAACACTCATAAAAGGATTTATGTTTAATTAAACTTCTTGAGGTGTTAGAAATGGCTTACAAGCTTAATTGGACTTGAAAAATGTGTTCAAAGGCCAAGGTAATCGATTACACATGTTTTGTAATCGATTACAAGCTAAACAGAGAGCTGGTAATCAATTACATGGATCATGTAATCGATTACATGCAAGTCAGAGGCCGTGTAATCGATTACACCAGTAATGTAATCGATTACAATGAGCCCAGAAAGGCAAGAACACGTTCAAAGAGTTATGTAATCGATTACATGGATATTGTAATCGATTACAAGCAAGTCAGGAGCCATGTAATCGATTACACCAATAATGTAATCGATTACACAGAGCCTAGAAAGCCAAGAACACGTTCAAAAAGCCATGTAATCGATTACACAGATTGTGTAATCAATTACATGTGGTCTGACAGAGTCTAACGGCTATTTTAACTGCATTAAAAGCTTGGCTTTATCACCCCCAACGGCTCTTTTCACCAAACAACTTATAAATACTTGCCTTGGGTCTTTATTAAGGGTTAGAACTTCATTTTAGAACATCAATCTAACACTCATATACGAGAATCAATCCTGAAAATGTTTTTGCCCTGTTTTTGTGAGAAAACTTGAGATATTCAATAGGGGCATTGCTAGAGCTTCAATTTGGATTTATCTACTCTTTAAGAGAGTTTCTATCTTCTATACTTTGTGTAATCTAAAAAAGAGAGGGTGAGGTATCCCTCTAGAGTGAAGGGTGAGGTATCCCTTAGAGAGTGAGGTATCTCTCAAAGTTAAAAAAGGGTGAGGTATCCCTTGAGGGTGAGGCATCCCTCAAAAGGTTGTAAAGGGTGAGGCATCCCTGTTTTTGAGGCTCAAAGCACATAGGTGAGGTATCCCAAGGTGTTGGTGAGTGCTCTATTGTGTAAAGGTTTTCAAGCACCCGTTCAAGCTTGAAGTTTAGTTGAAAATCTCGAGTGGTTCGCTTGAGGACTGGACGTAGGTCACAAGATCCTTGTGTTTGATTCTCTCAACCCTATCTCTTTACATTTGTGCATTTACTTTATATGCTTGCTTGAATATTATTCATCTTGGTTTATTTAATTTGTGAGTGAAGTATTCAATCTTATTTATCTATTCACTTCAATTATCCAATAGCTTCAACGAAAATTGTTTAACAAACGTTTTACGAAAGATTTGCAAAAATATTTCATAAACTCAATTCACCCCCCCTCTTGAGTTTGAGGCCACTTCTCTAACAAGGCGTTGGCTAGAGCTTTTGAAGAACTTTGACTTTCAGTTACAGTATCATCCCGGGAAGGCAAATGTTGTAGCGGATGCTTTAAGTAGGAAAACACTTAATGCTTCTGTTATGATGATTAAGGAGAAGGAATTGATAGAAGAATTTTGGGATATGCGATTATCTGTGAAGTTGACACCGGGGAAGATGTGTTTGAACATGATCACTATTACGAATGATTTGATGGATAGAATACGAGAAGGACAAAACAGTGATCAGTATTTGCAAGAAGCAAAGGAAGCGAGAAGTCAAGGAGCAGAATTGGAATTCAGCGAAGGTGTTAATGGAATTCTGAAGTTTAAAGGGAGAGTTTGTGTACCAAACGATCCAGGACTTAGGAGATTGATTTTTGATGAAGCTCACAGAAGTAAGTTGAGTATGCATCCAGGAGCCACAAAGATGTATCACGATTTGAAATAGCTGTATTGGTGGCAAGGATTGAAGAGGGATATCGCTGAATATGTATCATCCTGTTTGATTTGTCAGAAGGCCAAAGTGGAACATCAGAGACCATCAGGAATGTTGCAACCTTTGCCTATTCCTGAATGGAAATAGGATGACATTGCAATAGATTTCGTAACAGGACTACTAAGAACTCGAAAGGGTCACGATTCTATTTGGGTAATTATTGATCGACTTACAAAGTCGGCGCACTTTTTGCCGATCAATATTAAGCACTCAATGGAAAAGTTAGCTCAAGTATACATCAATGAAATTGTTATACTTCATGGTGTACCATCCAGTATTATATCTGATCAAGATCCGCAATTTACATCAAGATTCTGGAATAGTTTACAAGAAGCGATGGGAACAAAGCTACGTTTGAGTTCTGCTTACCATCCACAAACAGATGGTCAGTCAGAAAGGATGATTCAGTCATTGGAGGACTTGTTGAGAGCTTGTGTTCTAGAGCAAATGGGTTGTTGGGATGAATTTCTACCATTGATAGAGTTCACTTACAACAATAGTTTTCATTCGAGTATAAGGATGGCACCCTATGAGGCATTATATAGGTGAAGATGTATAATGTCATTGTGTTGGTACCATGATGGTAAAAGTACTGTGGCAGGACCAAAATTTGTGCAGTAGACATCTGAGAAAGTGAAGATGATCCAAGACAAGATGAGGACAACTCAGACGCGACAAAAGAGTTATGCTGATAAAAGACTAAGACCACTTGAATTTGAAGAAAGCGATCATGTGTTTCTACGTGTGACACTTATGACTGGAGTTGGACGAGTAATCAAGTCGAGGAAGCTCACTCCGAAGTTTATTGGATCGTATCAAATACTTCATCGGGTAGGTCCGGTAGCTTATCAGATTGCACTACCACCATTTTTATCAAATATTCATAATGTATTTCATGTATCATAACTACGAAAATATATTTCTGATCTGACTCATGTTATCGAGCCAGACACCATACAACTGAAGAAGAATTTAACCTATGAGACGTTTCCAGTCAAGATTAAAGATCGAAGGATGAAGCAACTTCGAGGTAAGGAGATCGCATTGGTTAAAGTGGTTTGGAACGATGTAAGTGGTGAAGCCACATGGGAGTTGGAAGAGAAGATAAGAGAGCAGTATCCATTTTTATTTTGAGTGTATGTCAAGTTTCGAGGACGAAACTTATTTTTAGAGGGGGAGAGTTGTAACACCCTAAATTCTGACTATGTTAATAGTAATAGCAGAATTACATTGCTTTGTGTTTTCTATGTGTTATAAAAATAATTTGACTGTTTCGATACTATTTTTGATTGTTTTGTGTGATTTGCTCCGGGTCAGGAAAATAATAATTTTCGGGCTAGGGAAATTCTTATCTGATTTATTTGGAGGCGGGGGATCTTATTAAACCTAAATCTGAGTGACACAGAAAAGAATCTTTTAATTTTTAGAATTTATCTGTGAAATAAAAATATTTCACGAATAAATATCTGTTATTTTATTTATAGCAGCTTCTGCCATAATTTATTTAACTCGGTATAGTTTGATTGACAAAAAATGTGCTTAGAATATTTTCTGTAACCTAAATCAAAACGAACCAATAGGAATCAGTCAAAATAGGTGGTTAGTCTTTTCTATCCAATAGGAAGTGGTCAAATAAAGGGGCATGGACTTTATTGTGGACTATCAGATGAAAAGCTTGATTAAGATGTTTTCGATCATAACCGTTGATCAGATCAATGGTGTGAGAAGAATCCTGATAAAATCACTAAGTGATATCCACCTTAGATTAGATCAATGGATAGGAAACAAAGTTAATTTCAATGGCTAGGATTGAGTCAAATATAGTGGCTTGACTTTTACTTAGTAACTAATTAAACCTAATTTAGTCATCTTAATTACCTAATTAAGAAACTAAGTAAACTAACCTAGTTATTAATTAGTTAAAATCTAATTTCTAATTAGATATCCTAATTTTATTTAGAGGCTATGATATATGCAATTATATATTTAATTAATTAGTTATGTAATTAGAATGTTAATTAAGTGTAATTAGGAAACTTAACCTAATTAATTAACTAATTAATTAGCATGCAATTAGGCTTTAATTGAAGTCAAACTAAGTCCCTAATCCTCTAAGTGTTCCATGGCCAAGGAGGGTCATTCTAACAAGTTCCACAAGCTTCTAGGTTCATCCATGTGACGTAGGCCATGTGCTTTTAGTGTGAACACACTTGTGATATTTTACTTCAAGTAAATCCTTTAATCACTCCTACACTCACCTCACACGGCTGCACACTCAAGATTACTATCAATATTCACTTTTTCTCTCACCAAAAAGCAAGCATCATTTTCTCTCTAGTGTTTCGGCCCCTTCACCCAATACCACTATCCATCTTCTATAATTTTTGTTCTCAACATTTCCTAAACCTAAACCACCTCCTAAACACTTTTCATTTAGGAAGTTTTGTGAAAATCCTACCCTAAGTGCTTCAAAATCCAAGTTTGGTTTACTTCCCTAAAGGTAAACTTTGGTTTTTTATGGTTTAAAATTTAGTTTGTGATTTTCTGAACCATGATTGTTCCATGGTTTTTCATTATTAAGCTTTGTTTGTGATTTTACTTATTGTTTAAGAATTTTAGGGAATTGTTTTGTGACTCACACAAAATCAAGAGAAGGAAGAGGAGCTTGAGGATCTTGTCTTCAAGAGGTAAGAGAGAGATTTAACCTCACCAACCATGTTTTGGGGGTGAGAAGATGATTGTGTATGGTGAAAAAACCATAAGGGTTTATTCACCTATTGTTTAATGCTTCTTTGATTTTTGTTTGTGGTGTTTATGCTTTGTTTTTATAATTGCATGTGTGATATTATGTTTATTGCTTTGATATATGCTTGTATGTATGATTGTATAAGCATGAAAATGTATGAGTAAAGTAAGATGTGAATAACATGATGGAACGATTGTATGAATGCTCCATAGAGCAATGAGGCTCACAGCCTTACCATGGAAAAGAGGACCAAAGTCCTGAAAATGATGGGTTCAGATTTGAGAATTGAAGGTTTAACTGAGAAAGAATTGATTTTGGAACAATTGGAATTTAGTAGTAAGCTAAATGATTTTTAGAAAGCAAATTGATAGAATTAAATAAATGAATTATGAAATTAATTCGAGTGTCAAATACTTGAAGTTTACTGACGTATAGCTCACTTTATGGGTTTTGAAGCGCGTCTGTAAAATTTGAGCTGTAATATGTGAAGTAAAAGAAAGAAATATCATTTTTGGGAAAACATTACAAATACCAATTTTTAGAGGGGTTATACTGCAAATTTTTATAAAAGAGGGATAAAATTATAATTAATATTTTAAGAAGGACCATATTACAATTTTTATTTAAAGAGGGGTCATATTACAAATATTTTATAAAAGAGGGGTCACTTCATAAATATTAGTTTTATGAGAGACTATTTCATAAATATTAAATGATGAAGGATTATTTCATAAATATTAGTTTTGAGAGGGACTATTTCATAAATACTAATTTTATGAGGGACTATTATGAAAATATTATTTAAGTGAGGACAAAAATATAGATATTATATTTTTGAGGGGTTATTATGCAAATATGAAAAATAAAGTTAATTTTAGTGTTAAATAAGAAAAATAGTATTTTTGATTTAAAACGTATGAAAAATATTGTACGCAAATTGAAAATGCGACAGAATTGTTGCGCGATTGAGAAAATATGGAAATATGACTATGCGATGAAAATACAGTAATAGTACTGTTGGGTTAATGTATGAACCCCGAATATGTGATGATGAAATTGAACTGTGAATGATGCATAGTACATGCATTGGAAAAGTCCGAATGGACTGTATGAGACTATTTGCCTAGGAGAGACTACATCTCTTGAGTGGGTGCGATATGCGTAGTGTAAATCACTCATTGACCTTGGGGGCATTGGGGTGCGGGTTGCCTACAATAGGTAATTGGTAGCTCTTCTGTACCATGGGTTAGACCGACGCAACACACCAATGATCCTAACCGAGACACTATTCTTAATCAAGATCTGATAAAGACTGTCGTGTATATGCTAGATGTGCAAGATTGAGCACGTGGTCTGAGGCATGTTGGTACTGACAAATCTTTTCGATTACTCTCTCCGACCTGAGTTTTAGTTCCATGGAGTAGGAAATTGAGTCTGTGTGCATACATATAGTGATTGAAGGCATTATCGTAATTATGGTTTATGATAATTGAACTATTGAATATTTGGTTATTGATAATGGCATGATTGTAATTATTGTATATTACATGTTTTGTGATGATAATGATGTTAGTGGCATAACTGTAATTATGGTATGATAGTTGTGTGAGATATTACATGTGTTTATCTTCATTGCTACCATACTGGTAATGGGGTAGGTGATCTCACCTCTTTGTATGTCTATTTTATATTGTATTTATAATTTAAAAGACGTTGAGCGAGAAGTTGAGGAAGAGCAGATCCCTGTTACGGACGCTGAGTTTTGAATAGATGGAGATGTCATGTTTCCGTGGATATATGAGATTGACGTTTCTTGGAGGATCAGAGATATGGAACGTTGATTTGGATAGAGAGCGTATTTACTACTTGGGTGACCTAAATATTAGATTGAGTAAACAACAACTTGGACATCATTACTTTAGTGTTAATATTTATGTACAACTAAAGTTTCCAATATCTATTAGGCAGTACTGGGGGACTTACTATCGTACCCCTAGCGAGGTTAGTATTGTGTCGTCTGCTCGGACACTTGTCCATAGGACTTCACGTTAAGCTGGATTCCTACCTGCGAAGGAATCTAAGGAGGACCCGTCTGAGGGTTCTACTGTCTAGTAAGACTTGGGCAATATGTTAGTTTAAATTAAAGTTCAATTATTTTGAAAGTCTAGTTTGTAAAAATTAAGTATGACAGTACTAAAGGCTTGTATGTATATATATATGATGTACGTTATTTGTGATGATGTTGGGATGTTTTTATTTTCCACTAAGTTTATCTTGATGTTATTAAGAAATTTTACAACTTATATTTATATTATAAGCACGATTTCTAACGAAGAGGTAATTTGGTAATTAAGTAACATGAAATGTGACGCCCTAAGGAGGATGTTACGTAAAACACTTGGCAATAGTCTACTTTCAGGTTGGTGCACTTCAACTTATTTATGACCATTCACCAGTTACATAGAACTACTTCAATAAATAAGTAACATGGCCACCTTTAGTGAGGGAATATCCCTCCTCAACATAGAGTTGTGAGTAGAAAGGGAATTGTCCATCCTCAACTACTAAGATAGAGAGGGAATGTCCACCCTCACACTATCAACAATCTAGGATCACCTCTAGTAGAGAGGGAATGTCCCTCCTCATCTACTTTCCACTGGGAAGAACTTGAGGTATTCTAACCTAGTGTGATCCTTACTCAACTTCTTGGCCATATAAAATAGAAGGGTTACTCACATAAACTACAACATCCAATAGTCTTCCATACAATAATAATTTGTTCACAGTCATATATTGTTCTTCACAAAGCCCACTTAGACGTGAGCTTCTTGCTCATTTTAAATCCAACATTCAATCAAATAAGCTTCAATGCAAACAAAAAACATTCAAATAATGGTTGTATTATGGCAGCCTTCAAATTTATATATTCAATGACATTTTAAACAATAACTCCTAGCTCAAAGATATTAAAATTTTGGTCTCAAAGGGCAGCTTTTTTCCAAGACCTTTTTACATCAACCAAGTCACAAATCATGCTCAAGTAACACAAATTTTATGGTCATCCTTGGGAAGCATTTTGCCGTAGGGTTTTAACACCATTTTAGTCACAATTTCAAGCAAACAATGAACAAAATTCTGGTCACAAACAAAAAAACACTACCGTGACCTTCCAACACCATACAAGACATGTTTCCATACATTTAAATCATCCATATACAAGTCAAAAACAGGGCAGCATTTTGACCTCGTAATTCATCACAAATCAAGTTTCATTTCAAGCACAAAAACCACCATAACACATTCACAAATGGGGCAGCACCTTGCTATGATTTTCAAGTACAATTCAAGTTATAAATTATGACATAAAAATATCACAATTTTGTTCATAATCTAATCATATGCAGTCGTGACCTTAAAGCCATATAATTTAACCATTTTCTCATCAATACAACATAACAATTCAATACAATTGTCAATAGAAATAGATGAACAAATGAAAGAATATAAAAACACCTCTAAATCCATCATAGCCATGAGACTTAGGGCAACAAAGCATCAACCAAATTCACAAATGTTTGCTCAAGAACTCATATAGGAAATAGAATTAGAGCAAGGTAAGAATAGAAGCACAAAAATGATCAAAAGATAAGTTATTTTTTAAGCTGTTGGCTGTGAGCTTCCAAGCTCTAAGAACCAAATTTTTGGTTCAAAAAAATGTAAAAAGAAGAGCAAGATGATGGTAAAGAATCCCTACCTTACTCCTAGCTTTGCTCCCTTGAGTTTCCTTACTTTTCCTCTTGTTTTTGCTTCTTGATTCTCTTCTATTTTCCCTTGTTTTCCTCACGATGGAGCTATTTTATTGTGTGTCTTGCTGCCTTCGGTTTAGCCGAGAGAAGTGTGAAGAAAAAGTGAGAAAATTGTAGAGATTTCTGGATATAAAGTGGACGCCATTTTGGTCAAAGTTTATGACCAAATTTTTGTGCAATAAATTTTCTATCTATTAAGCACTCTTAATCTTCTAAAGTTAAGTATTCAAGTATCCATAAGTATTATGGAGAATTTTAGAATTCATCCCAGTCCTTAGTTTCATTTATCTAGGATTTTTTGTATACTGCTATTTTTTACTTAAGCTTCATTACCTAGTCGCGAATTGAATTAAACTCAGGAATTAAGTAAATTTACTTACTATTTCTTATCTTAATTGGAATTTTATACCAAAATATTCTCCATATCATACTTACCATCTCCAAATATTTTCATAATTTTCTGAGTTAATTAGTTGTTCACTTTACTATTCACTTATCCCTTGTAAGTGTCTTTAAAAATACCAAACTAGTTCAGTTGCTTCTCTAAAATTTTATACAACTCTTATCAATGGTTCTTATCTCAGAAATAAATTTTCCTTATTTATTTCCATCATATCAACTATTTACGCAGACACTTTAATTATTTCTTCATAGTCAATGTTAAAAATTACGCTCAAACTAGTTCAGAAAATTACCCGAATTAACAGATAATTCTTACCAGCATTATTAAGCTTCTATAACCCTAATTAGAATCATCAGGATAGGAGGATGTTACAATTCTCCCCCTTTTATAAATTTTGTTCTCAAATTTTGCTTACGTCATCCAAAAAGTTTTGGATAGTTTTGCATCATAGTGGACTCAAGCTCCAATGTAGCTTCCTTCGAGTTACCACCTTCCCATAACACCTTCACTAGAGGAATTTGTTTCTCCTTGAGCTCTTTCACTATTCTATCCAAGATCCTTACAGGTTTAACTACATAAGTTAAATCATCTTTTAACTATATTGATTCAGTTTCTATGATATGTGAAGGATTTGGATTGTACTTCAGGAGTTGTGAAACATGAAAGACATCATGAAGGTTTGACAAGTTGGGTGGCAAAGCAATTTGGTAAGCAATTGGTCCAACTCTTTTCAAGATTTGGAAAGGACCAAGGAATCTAGGGTTCAACATTTTAGTCTTTATGGCCCTACCAACTCTTGTAGTAGGAGTGACTCTAAGGAATACATGTTCTCCTGCTTTGAACTCCAGAGGCCTCCTTCTCTCATCCGCATAACTCTTTTTCCTACTTTGGGATGCTAACATCCTATTCTTGATCTTTTTAATATGTTCGGTGGTTTGCTGTACTAGTTCTAGACCTAGGATAGTTTGTTCCCCAGTTTCATACCAACACAATGGTGACCTACATTTTCTACCATATAAGGCTTCATAGGGTGCCATTCCTATGCTGGAATGATAACTATTATTGTAGGCAAATTCTATCACAGGTAAGAACTTATCCCAACTACCCTAATAATCGAGCACATAGGCTCTAAGCATATCTTCCAAGGTTTGGATGGTTCTTTTAGTTTGACCATCAGTTTGCGGGATGGTAAGTTGTACTGAAAATCAATTTGGTTCCAAAGGCAGTTTGTAGAGCTCTCCAAAATCTAAAGGTGAACCTTAGGTCTCTATCAGATATTATATTGGAGGGGATTCCATGTAGCCTTACAATTTCTTAGAGAAATAATTAAGCTAACCTATCCAATGCCCAATTAGCTTTTATAGGTAAAAAGTGTGCAGATTTGGTTAACCTGTCCACTAAAACTCAAATGGCATCATGACCTGATTGGGTTCTTGGTAAACCTACAACAAAATCCATTGGTATGCTTTCCTACTTCTATTTTGGGATTTCTAAAGGTTGTAAGGTTCTAGAGGGTCTTTGATGTTCAATTTTTACTTTTCGACAAATCAGACATTTGGACACAAATTTTGCAATATCCTTTTTCATGCTTGGCCACCAAAACATCTTTTTGAGATCTTGATACATCTTGGTTGCTCCAGGATGGATAGTGTATTTGCTTTTATGGGCTTCTTCCAAAATCCTTTCTTTGATTTTAGATTCTCTATGGACACACAATCTATCTCTAAACATTATTGTCCTATCTTCAGCCCTTCTAAAGTCCTGTTTCTTTCCTACAAGCATTTGTTCAATTATTTCTTTCAAACTTTCATATTCTCTTTGAGTTTTTTTAATTTCAATCCTCAAATCATTATGAATTTCTAATCTATTTAAACCGAGACTATGTGGTAACACAGTCACTGCTAGACTCAAATTTCTAAAGCTCTCTAAAAGTTCCATTTCTTATAGCATCATATAGGATGCGTGCAAAAGTTTTCTGCTCAATGCATCGGCTACCACATTGGCCTTTCTTGGATGATACTTTAATTCAAAATTATAATCCTTCATAAATTCCATTCATCTTCTTTGTCTCATATTCAATTCTTTTTTATCAAATAGATATTTTAAACTTTTATGATCACTAAAGACCTCAAATTTAACTCCATACAAGTAATACCTCCAAATCTTTAAGGCAAAAACAATTGTTGCTAATTCTAAATCATGGGTTGGATAGTTTTCTTCATGGGGTCTTAATTTCCTAGAAGCATAAGCAACTACACACCCATCTTGCATTAAAACACATCCTAACCCTTTCCTCGAAGCATCACAATAAACTTCAAAGTTACCTTGTGGATCTAGAATCACCAGAATAGGTGTCGTGATCAATTTTCTTTTTAGTTCTTGAAAAATATTCTCACACTCTTGTGTCCATTCAAAAGTGCTACCCTTTCTGATCAGTTTGTTCAAAGGTAAAGCTATTTGAGAAAAGTTTTTTATAAATTTCCTATAGTATTAAGCTAGACCCAAGAAATTTCTAATCTTAGTTATAATGGTAGTTCTTTCCCACTGCAAAACTGCATCTACTTTACTAGGATCTACATATATACCCTCTCTTGATATCACATGTCCTAGCAATTGCATCTGTTTCATCCAAAATTCACATTTTGATAATTTGACATATAGTTTCTTTTCTTTTAAGATTTCTAGAACCAACCTGAGATGCTCCTCATGTTCTTCAGTTGTCATTGAATAAATGAGAATGTCATCTATAAAGACAATCACAAATTTATCTAAGTATGATCTAAAAATCCTATTCATATAATCCATAAAAATAATATGTGCATTTGTTAGACCAAAGGACATTACAAGATATTCATAATGCCCATATCTGGTCTTAAAGGTAGTTTTAGGGATGTCTTCTTCTCGAACCCTAATTTGGTGGTAACCTGATCTTAAATCAATTTTTGAAAACAGTAACACCTCTTAACTGATCCATTAAGTCACCATTCCTAGGCAATGGATATTTATTTTTAATTGTTACCTTGCTTCCCTTTTCCTTTTTGATATGAAGGCGCCTGAACATTTTTCTTAAACTTGCCATCACCCCTTTTTCTTTTTTGAAAACCTTATTGTCTATACTCTTGTTGCGGCTTCGAACCAGCTGACTCCACAATTTGGTATCTTTCTACTAAAGTGTGGAAATCCTTGATCACCAATGGTTTTACCATTCTCTTAATTTCATCTCTTAGCTCATCCTCAAATTTGATGCATTTTCAATTCTCATTCAGATTATACCAGAAGTAAGAAGAAAATTTTGATTACTCGTCAAACTTTGCAACATATTGCCCTACTGACATATCTCCCTACTCCAATTTTAGAAATTCTAACTCTTTAACTTCTTGCAAATTTCTTGAAAATACTTATCCAAGAAGGCTGTTCTGAACACTTCCTAAATCACTTGAATACCAGCTGCTTCCTTTATTCTTCTAATATTATTCCACCAATATTTAGCTTCTCCCCGAAGCATGTAGGAAGCAAAAGATACTTTTTGGTCGTCGCTACACCGTATCACTGTAAAAATATTCTCTAACTCCCTCAACCATATCTCTGCTTTTGTTGGATCATGTTCACATTGAAACGATGGAGGAGTTCCTAAATTCAGATAGATCATGAAAATTTGGATTCCTCACTACAACTGCTTCATTCTCCTGTTGTTGTTGTGGTTGTGGATTATTACTCAACCTTTTTAATATTCTGTTTGTGATTGTCGCTTGCTCACGCATAGCAACCATCATTTCTCTTTGTTCCCCAAGCACTTCCATCACATCAATCATATTTTCAATAGCAACTGTCCTGCCTCCACGCGTTTGTATAGAAGATACCATAGTTTCCTGTACACACAGAACAATAAATATTGAGTTGATCAAGCTCAATATCATGCAATAGTGCAGCAGTTAACTAAAAACATATAATCTCAAGGCCATTATGAAATTCTACCTATGTTTCTCAGCATTAAGACAAGAAAAAAATGTATACCAAAGCATAGTTAGTCAATACCCTGACTTAACAGGATGAACTGTTCTGATACCATAATGTAACATCCTTAACATTTTTATTAATAACATAATCTAGATTTACATATTAGCAAATAAAATTAAGCACGTCACGTAAAAATTAACAACTTAAAATTTAAAATTTTATTTAGTTAATATACCAAAAGTATGAGCCTGTCTCGAAATAATATAACATTTATATATTAAAAGGACAATACACAAGAGTACAATGTACTTTTATAGTACAATAATTTACATAAACTTTTACAATATAATAATTACACAATACAAACTATAAAACAACAACTAAAATATTCTATGTCTTCTGCTTTAGTCTCCATGTTGAGGATCTCGTCCCTGGAAATATTTCAGAAACAAGAACAAAAAAGGGGTGAGAATTCAAAGAATTCTTAGTATCATAGAATTTTCAATATCATTATTAAAAATCAATGACATCATAATACTTCCAGCTATTTTGCAAAAAAAATTCATTTTCAAACTCAATTTCATTACATAAGAATGTGGTAAAAACCAAATCAAGTCCTTCCTCTTCTCGAAATAGAAATTCAATTATTAAGTTTCAGAAAACATTTATTATCAAACATAGCAATATGCACTCACAAATAATTCTCATAAACACACCTTTAATCAAACGTCACAATTAATCATATAAATTCAATTTCATTTATATTGCTTGTTTAAAACACTTGGTAGTAGTTTGCTTTCAGGTTGGTGCACTTTAGCTTATTTATGACCATTCGTCAGTCATACAGAACTACTATGATAAATGAGTACATGACCACCTCTTGTGAGTGAATGTCCTTCCTCAACATAGAGTTGTGAGCAGAAAGAGAATTGTCCATCCTCAACTACTAAGATAGGGATGGAATGTCTAGCCCCACACTTTCAACAATCTAGGATCACCTCTAGTAGAGAGGGATTGTCCCTCCTCATCTACTTTCCACTAGGAAAAACTTGAGTTATTCTAACCTAGTGTGATCTTAGTTCAACTTCTTGGCCATATAAAATATAAGGGTTACTCATATAAACCACAACATCCAATAGGCTTCTATACAACAATAATTTGTTCACAATCATATATTGTTCTTCATAAGGCCCACCTAATTGTGAGCTTCTTGCTCATTTTAAATCCAACATTCAATCAAATAAGCTTTAAATAAGTTTTAATGCTAACAACATACATTCAAATAATGATTGTATTATGACAGCCTTAAACTTTACATATTCAATCACATTTTAAACCATAACTCCTAGCTCAAAGATATTAAAATTTTGGTCTCAAAGGGCAGCATTTTTCCATGACCTTTTTACATCAAGCAAGTCACAAATCATGCTTAAGTAACACAAATTTTATGGTCATCCTTGTGCAGCATTTTGCCAGAGGTTTTTAACACCATTTTAGTCACAATTTCAAGCAAACAATGAACAAAATTCTGGTGACAAACAAACCAACACTGCCGTGACCTTCCAACACCATACAAGACATGTTTCCATACATTTAAATCTTCCATATACAAGTCAAAAACAGGGTAGCATTCTGCCTTTGTAATTCATCACCAACGAAGTTTCATTTCAAGCACAAAAACCACTATAACACATTCACAAATAGGGCAGCACCTTGCTATGATTTTCAAGTACAATTCAAGTTTCAAATTATGACATGAAAATATCACAACTCTATTCATAATATGATCATATACAGCCATGACCATTAAGACACATATTTTAACCATTTTCTCATCAATACAACATCACAATTCAATACAATCATAAATAGAAATAGATGAACAAAAGAAAGAATATAAAAACACCTCTAAATCCATTATAGCCATGAAACTTAGGGCAACAAAGTATCAACCAAATTCACAAACTTTTGCTCAACAACTCATAGGAAATAGAATTCGAGCAATTTAAGAATAGAAGCACAAAAATGATCAAAAGACAAGTTATTTTTCAAGTTGTTGGCCGTTAGCGTCCAAGCTCTAAGAACTATATTTTTGGTTCAAAAAAAATGTAAAAAGAAGAGCAAGATGATGGTAAAGAATCCCTACCTCACTCCTAGCTTTGCTTCCTTGAGTTTCCATACTTTTCCTCTTGTTTTTGCTTCTTGATTCTCTTCTCTTTCCCCTTGTTTTCCTCATAGTGGAGCTATTGTATTGTGTGTCTTGCTGCCTTTGTTTTAGATGAGAGAAGTGTGAAGAAAAAGTGAGAAAATTTTAGATATTTCTAGATATAAAGTGGACGACATTTTGGTCAAAGTTTTTGACCAATTTTTTGTGCAGTAACTTTTGTATCTATTAAACACTCTTTAATCTTCTGAAGCTAAGTTTTTAAGTATCCATAAGTATTGTGGAGAATTTTGGAATTCATCCTAGTCCTTATTTTCATTTTTCTAGGAGTTTTTGTATACTGTTATTTATCGGTTAAGTTTCATTACACAGTTCCAAATTGAATTAAACTCAAGAATTAAGTAAATTTGCTTATTGTTACTTGTCTTAATTGGAATTTTATACCTAAATATTCTCTGTGTCATACTTTCCATCTCCAATTATTTTCATAATTTTATGAGTTAATTAGCTCTTCACTTTACTATTCACTTATCCTCTGTCAGTGTTCTTAAAAATATCAAACTAACTCAGTTGTTTCTCCAAATTTTTCTACAATTATTATCAATGGTTCTTAGCTCAAAAATAAATTTTATTTATTTATTTCCATCATATCAACTATTTATGCACATATTTTAACTATTTCTTCGTAATCAGTGTTACAGAATTACGCTCAAACTAATTCAAAAAATTACCTGAATTAACAGATAATTCTTCCCAGTATTCTAAGCTTCTATAACCCTAATTAGAATCATTAGGATAGGAGGATGTTACAATTCAGCTCTTGAGGTCTTCATGAAACTTGTAGATATTTGTCTTAACTTTCCTACAAAACTAGAATCACACCAATCAGATATTTGAAACTCATATTATAACTAAAATACTGAGCATTGTTAAATAGACAAATAAATGTCAATTCATGCAATAATTCCTTTAATGACGTAATTAGGTCCAATATTATAAAATGTGATAAAATTAATTTATTTAAGCTAAATTGAACCTTAATATACTTAATGAGAGGATTAATAAATGAATAAAATATATTACTATCAGTACATATGAAAACTTTTTTGAGATAGTTTCTTTTTGAATGAAAATAGTTTTGTTATTGTGTCAAACCATATTATAGTATACAGAAATAAAGTTAAGGGAGTTGATAATGGCTACAATTCTTAAAGCTAAAAATACTCTTTCAATAATTTTGAAATTTTTAAAATATTTTCAAAATTTTATATATAAACTTGATATTTGATATCCTAAAAAGTTAAATAAATATTTTGAACTTCAACGTAAAAATTCTGTATCACCCATGATTACTTATAAAAATTATAAATGCATTTTATTATAGTAATAACATAAATATTATTTATTATTTTTAAATTTTTTAATCCTATTCGTCACATGGGTGTTATTAATTCTTGTATAATATTAATATATAAAAAGAGAATCATGTTTTGTGAAATTTTGACACTTGTCATTTCTAGATTATGACACCAACAACATTTGTATTTGAATTTAATTTGAGAAATTCTGAAACGCGTTATCTCTAAATTGTAACTCTATTGTCATTTGCATTTGAATTGAAATCTTGTTAATATCCTATTAACAAACAAATAAAACAAAATGTAAGCTATTTGATAATACTTTCCTTATTGAAAAAAAAATTGAGTAAGTGTTAAAAATAGTAATGGATGAATTTCAACAAAATGGATTAAAAAAATCTGTAAAACAAAATGGATTCCACAAAAAAAAATAAAAAAAATAACTAAATAGATTCAAAATATATTTTATTCTATCATCAACAGTTCAATATTAACAAAATATCCAATTGGGTTATTGTTTTACGTTTGTGGATTCAAAGTATCAACAAAACTTGCAAACCCATAGAAATTTGAAAATATAATGGCAATTTGTGTTTTTAAATATTCTATCGGGTTACTCTTTTATAGTTGTGGATTCAACATATTAAAGAAACTTGCACACGCATAGGAATTTGATCAAAGGATGATCCCCTTTCCTCTCTTATCATTTTTGGTATTGCCTCTCTGATCATTACCTAGACACGTAGAAGCAAATGTATAGTTTTGCAATAGCTACATAATATTAATAAGGTGTTTATTTGTTGCCATACTATTTTAAAATCGTATAATTTTGTTGGTGGATTAATGTTTTTATTGATTATCTTTATATTTTATATTGTTTAGCTAATTTTATAATTGTAATTAAACTTAATAAGTACTTGTTATTTGTATTAAAAGTATTTATCCATTGTCTTTACATGTGAAATTATTAAAATAATTATTCAAAATTAATTTAATTTAATCTTATATTATTTATAAATTTTTACCTTTTTTATATTACTCGTACATCGCATGAATACAAATTCTAGTTAAATCTAATGATTCATCCATCTAAATAAATTCAATTTCATTATTTGCACACCCACTTTTGATATTAACTTTTGACACTTGTAGGATGTGGTGATAAAAAAAAGTAATAAATAATAATTAGAATTATTTATGTAGTGACCTTATTTTATTATACATAATGAGTTAAAATTAGAATTCATCAAATTTTACATAAAGATCGCCATTTATTTTAGAAGTGTTCACTACTTATTGAAACACATTTTTCAACACAAATCAAAAATGTGGTAATTAATGACAGCATAAGTGCTGATTCTTATTATTTATGCAGTAATCTTCTTCTGATTTTTTTTTTAACTTGGCCTAATTAGAATTCACCACATCTAACATAAGAATTACTACTTATTTTAAAAATATTCACCACATCCTATAAGTGTGTAAAAAAAAACATTTTTGAAATAAATTTTAGATAATCTTCATAATTATTTGAACCTTTTATAACCCTTAACATTAAATATATGTTGTCACTGTCTTTGAGATTAATTGTCCCCAGTAAATAATTCTTCATTTCTCCCATACATTACTTGATGTTTAATATCTAATTTATGAGACCCAATATCTCTTTACTTTGGTTTGAACTATAAGTAAGTTCTTCAATAACAAAATTGAATTTTGGAAGCTGTTTTAGTTGAAGAATAACTTTCTAGATGATAGCAGAAGTTAGTGATAGTCATTTTCACGACAGGTTTCAGATCATTTCAAAACTCAAAGCAGCAATGATTAGCGAAGGCCGACCTACCACTTAAATTAACGGGGCCATTGATGACAAATTTTCCAAGTTCTTCATTTTTCATTTTGTCTTCATAACGCATATCATTAAGTGCCACTCACATTGCGTATGTTATTAGGAAACAGCTAAATTCCTCAAAGTTGTTGCCAAAGGCAACAAATAAAGCATGTGGTGCATGTTTTAGAAAGTGTGAATCAAGGATTAAGATGCTTAAAAAAGATAACACACTACTCTTCTCTATTTATTATTTGTAGTTCTCTGGTGATTTAGCAACTGTCGCTTTATTATATTGCGTGTAATTACTTGTGGCATGTCCATTGTCCACACATGACGTAAGGATGTGGTTAGAAGATAACTAATCCATTCCTAATATTACGTCTATCTCAACAAGAAGTAAACAAATTAAATTGATCGAAAACACACAATCCTTTATAATGATAGGACAATTCAGACATATTTTGGACATAACAATAGGCTTGGCAGTTGGCATAGAAACAATCAATTGAAAACTCAAAGAAGACACAGGCAGTTTCAATCGTTCCACACAATCATATGCAATAAATGAATGTGTTGCACCCGAATCATATAGCACAGTTAAGAGATTACCTTCAATGACACCTTACCCCTAAACAAGATCTTCAGACTGAGAAGCTTCAATTCTAGTCATCGTATATACTCGCCCTCCAGTTCGCGGTTGAGTAGCACGAACATTACTCATAGCAGGCTTCCTTTCCGGTTGAGTGTAATCCCTAGAAACATGTCCAGGTTTTCTGCAATTGAAGCAGATCATTCCTCTGATCGAACAATCCGTAGATATATGGCCACTCTTTCCACACTTAAAACATCTCGGCGTAAACGCCACATTTTGACCAGCTCTGTTACCACTAGAACTTCCCCTGGCAGATGGACGTTGAGGCTGACTTCCTAGTGGTCTCGAATAAGGCTTGCGCTGAAATCGATTATTATTGTTGTTGCCCCTTCTTTGGAACCTAGTCAGTCCAAAGCTATGATTTCTAGGATCTCGTGATGGCTCCAACTCCTCGAGTCATCGACAGATATCCATTAAAGTAGGAAATTCCCTCATCCTCATAGACAGTACTCCTCGCTTCAGTTCTACCCTCAGTCCATCCTTAAACTTACGGCATTTCCATGCCTCATCAGGTTGAATTTGAAAGTACCTTGAGAACGATGACAAGTTCTCAAACTTAGCAGCATACACCCCAACAGTCATGTTACCCTGACGCAAACTAAGAAATTCCATCTCCTTGGCATGTCGGGCACTAGCAGGAAAGTGCTTCTCCAGAAATACTTCACTAAACACCTCCCAAGTAATTTCAGTCCCTTCAGCTTGTAATAATCAGCGGGTTCCTCTCCACCAATTTTTGGCATCTCCTCTCAATATAAAAGTAGCATACGTCACCTTTCTATTATCTGCGCACCCTATTCCTTCAAATACCCTTTCCAAGTCTTGGATCCAAAGACTCGCCTTCTCAGGGTCAAATTCGCCTCTAAACTACGGTGGGTTATTGCGCCTAAACTCAGAAAAATTTAGAGCATCAGCAATTGCATCTTGCTATTGAGCTGGTCGTTGATTTTGTTGAGTAATCACCTCCGCCATTCGCTGCATAGCTTCAGCAGCTGCAATCATTGAGTCTACATTATGTCCCACGTTTGCACGCGTTCCTCTTCTGCCAAACATTTCTTTCTTCAATCATAACAGAACAGAGTTAGATGTAACCTTTCGGAAACAAATCGCAGAGAACCACACAACACAAGCAAAAACAGACCCAGCCACAACCCCAAAAGACTCTAACTTGGGCTCTAATACCAACTAATGTAACACCCTTGTGGGAATGTCACATTTTTAATGCACTAAAATAAAATCCTACCCAAGTTATAAAACATTTGATACATAAATAATATGAGTTATAAATTTTTTCCTTTTTATACTTAATAACGTTAAATAAAATAACACGAAACACAAAATAAGGCAAAACATAATCACACACCATAATATACATATGATTTTGTCTTAAGTATACAAATAATTTACAACTACAAATATTTAATCAAAACAGTAAAGAGTCAGCACAATACTAAAAACATAACATGCCCAAGTGCACATCAAAGATTCCTAACCCTCCGATGGATCACTCTCAGATAGATCATCGAATGACAGAAATCTTGGATGTCTCACAGCTCTACGGACGCGAGTCCGTGCTGTCGACACACTACTAAGCTCACTAGGCGCATGGAAAATTCCTCCTCAACAATGCCTAAGAGTCAAAGGCAACTCAAGATGTAAATACAAAATAGTAGTAAAAATAAGCTCCCCGTCAAACTTTCTACGCAGAGACACAGTCAGACGTCCCATGTAGACTACCGATCCTCTATCTTCACGCAGTCGCCAGGCTTCTGAGCCTCCATGAAAATCAAGTCTCACAAAACCAAAGAATCCAAGCAACGTCATGATCACAAGATCAATCCAGATGGTAAGGGTGACCTAACGGCTCGCCGTCCTCACACTGCTCACTCGGCTGGCACTCCTCCAGATACTGAATATCCAGGGGCTGCTCCTCTTCCCCTTCCTCAAACTCTTTACAGAATATAATAATAATGCGGAGAAATACGTATAACGAGGTGAGACAATTTACATCATTACCCGCATGACAATAAAGAAAACAATAATATAAGCAAAAATCACAAAAATGCATACCATTACATTATATATAGTACCTCAAATTAGCACATCATACATGCTACCATAATATACAGTAAACATTTAAAATGCAGATCATGAATGCTAATGCATACTGACTTGTTCCTACTCCATGGAGCTAAACACAGGCATTAGAGAGAATGATCTGAAAAGAACTATCAGTACCTCAGGCTGCCCAACCAAACTATTACACTGTCCAACATCGTGTCTATAGCCCACAGTCCAAAACATCGTGTAGTAGTACATAGTCCAAATACATCGTGCACTACAGGCATTGTACCAAATAGTCTCCACAAGATCTTGATTAAGAATAGTGTTTGTCGAGATCATTAGTGCATTGCCCATTACCACGGCCCAGAGGAGCTACCCACTGTCCATATGTGAAATCCTCCGTACACTAACGCCTCCAAGTTCAATTGATGAACCACACTACGCCTATCACACCCACAACATGGTGTAATTCATCTCGTTAATCAATCGCCAATTTTTAACCAAATTGACACAACTCTCAATGCATGATTAAGAATCACAATTACAAAAATACCCTTAGCCTCAATATATTATCATATTTATGAAAATACCCTCAATCTCAATATTTCAAAATATAGTATGTCTCCACTTGACATTCTATCTCTCAACATGTCCGGGTCCACCACTTTGGCCTGACAGTAAAACTCACTGTTCCATTTAATCACATAGAAATTTTATCACATTTTCACAATCACATCACTTTTACAAACGTTCTTAAATCGCGTAAATATATTTTGATATTTTTGAACATTGTGTAATGTTTTTAAATCATTTTCTCAATCGCGTAAGATTTTTAAATCGTTTTCTTAACCATAAAGCTTAAAACCTTCATTTTAAAAATGTGTAATCTATTTCTAGTACTTTTAAACTACGTAGAATATTTTCCTTACATTATAAACATACTATGGAATCTTCTCTTTTATTTGTCCAATTTTTGTAAATTTTGACAGTATTTTGTCTAGAAAATCTATTAAATGGTATTTTCTACATTCCTCTCTGAATATTGCATATTTTAACCTTAACCATTATTTACACTTTGAAACTTGCTAACGCGCTTCAAAACTCAGAGAGTGAGCTCTACGTTAGTATTTTTCAAGTGTTCTCTTTAATTCTTACTTATTACAAATCCTTCTAATATAGAATTCTAAAACTAAGTTCATTTCATTTTATTTCCCAAAGACTCATTTAGATTAAATTCTTGTGTAATTTAGCTACTTGACCTACCTTAGAAAATAATTTTGGAAATCAAATATACATTGAATGGCATTTTGGCCGAATTCAACATATCCTTCACAACTAATCATTAAATCATTTTCTAACTTCTAAATTATTTCCAAATTCATTGTTTTACCTAAATTCATTAAATCATTGTTTTAGAAAAAGGTTGAGAACATTTTGGTTCTCTTTTTCTTGGAGAAGTCGTGACCTTCCTTTGTGTTCTTTAGAACACTCATGCAATTCTTGCATGTTATTCACATCCTACATTAATATTCATACATCTATATACACGTGTAATATATTTTTAAAGCTATAGACATACTTACAAATAAAATCAACCATAATTAAGAAAGCATTAAACAACCACACAAGTGAATCCTTATGGATTCTTCACACACATACAATCCATTTTCTCATCACCACACAAAGTAGATGAGATTAAATCTCCCTTTTACCTCTTGAAGACAAGAATCCTCTAGTCTCCTCCTCCTCTTTGATTTTCGTGTGGATTTAGAACAAATCCCTAAAATTCTTAAACAATTAGCAAAATCACAAATAAGGCTTGATATTGAAGAACCATGGAACAATCATGGTATAGAAAATCAAAAACTTAAATTAAAATCAAAGAATCAAGAGTTTACCTTTAGGGAAGCAAACAAAAGTTTGGATTTTGAAGTAGAAGGAGTAGGATTTTGACAAAACCTTCTAAATGAAAAGTGTTTAGGAGGTTGTTTAGGTTTAGTAAATGTATAGAGATAAAATTATAGAAGATGGGTGGTGATTTTAGGTGAAGGGGCAGAAACTCAAGAGAGAAAAGGAAAGGAAAATAACTTGGTGTTCTTGAGAGATTTGAGAGAAAATGATGCTTAGCTTTTTAGGTGAGAGAAAAGGTAAAATTTGAGAGTGAATGTGAAGTGGTGTTGCCGTGAGTGAGTGTGTAGGGCAATTAGGAGATAAGTTTTGATAGTAAATATCACATTGTGTTCACATTTGCAAAGCACATGGTCTATGTCACCAATTGGTCATGCAATGGTCATGGAAGAGTGTTCAAGAAGCTTGGAGAAGCTCCCTTGCCCCTCTTGGCTGTGTGGCCCCTCTAGGAAAGGTAACTAGGTTTGTTTTAATTTTTAATCTAGTTACACTTTAATCAAATACTTACTAACTAGCTTAGGTTTTCTAATTACTTGATTACTATCTAGTTACATAGTTAACTAGTTAATTAGGTCATTGCATATGTCATACTTAGTTATGACTTCTAGATGAAATTAGGATATTTAATTAGCAACTAGATTATAACTAATTAGTAACTAGGTTAGTTCACTTATTTTCTTAATTAGGCAATTAGGATAACTAAATTAGGTTTACTTAGTTACTTAGTAACTAGTCAAGCCATTTTGTTTGACTAAATCCTAGCTTGAAATTAACTTCACTTCTTATCCATCGATTTAATCTAAGGTGGATATCATTAGTTACTTTATCAGGAGTGTTCTCACACCGTTGATCTGATTAATGGTTATGATCAAGGCTTCTAAATCAAGTTGTTCATCAAATGGTCCACATTAAAGTCCATGCCACCTTATTTGACCCACTCTTATTGGTTTAGAATTTAGTCTAGTCAGAAACGTTGACTGCTTTTCTAAACGCGGGTCCCACAGACTTTTCAGGATCCATGGTCATTTTGGAGCAGATTTCTACTGTTTTTGAAACAGTAGGTACTGTCACATAAAATAATATTATAATAATATAAAATTATTTTATTACACAGTTAATTCCTAAAAATTAAAAGATTAATATACATATCACTCAGAATTGGGTTTAGTAAGATTCCCCAGCTCCGAATAATTAAAATAAGATTTTTTCGGCCAGAAAATTTTTATTTTCTTAACTTGGAGCAAATCACACACAATAGTCAAATACAGTCACGAAACAGTCAAATTCAATTTATAACACATAGAAAATATAAAATAGTACATTTAGGATAATATCGTACTTAACCCAAAAGTTGGGGTGTTACAATTATAACAGACAATTTCACCATGTAGGTTCATCATAATGAAATGTTAAATGGTATGTGTATGCACAATGGACAGACGCCTACTCCATGGAGCTAAAACCAACATCGGAGAGAATGATTGAGAGAACCACTGTCTGTATATCGTTAGCCTCAACATGTGCTTTTCAATATAATCAATATGCACAAAATAGCAATACTATACACTCTCAACCGGATCGTGAATAGGATAGTACTTGGTCGAGATCCTTGGTGCATTGTGTAACATCCCAAAAATTATTTTTTTATGATAAATAGTCATTTTAGAATATTTGTGATTTTTGTGAATTTTTGTGGATTTTTTTGGGAATGTTGAATATTTTAATATATTTTTCATTTTATGTGCACGCTATGCGGAGCCGAGAAAATGAAATATTTTCCCCGAGGCTGGTAAACTTTGAATTATAGAAACATCGATGGGGGATCTTACTAAACCCGAGACTGGACACAGTTTACAAGGTTTACATTTTTTGAGATTTTATCTGATAAATAAAATCACAGTATATTTTATTATTTGTGGGATAATAAAATATTATTTCTGCTGACTGTAACATTTGTCCACTGGATAATAGCTCGATAATAGCTCTAGCAGATTATTTCTTTCTAGTTACTTTTATGATAGCATCTAAATGACAATATCACATTTCACTTTATTGAGAAATGTGTGAAGCTTCTCAAGGAAGCTTCAAGGAAGCTTCCTACGCACTCTCTCTCCTCTCAAATTTGGGCTCCACGTTTTGGAGGGAAGGAAAGATGACAATATTGTCATCTTTTCACAAAGAGTTACTTCACTTTTTCACCTAAAATCTATCACTTTCTCTCTCTACCCTTCATCTTTTCTCTCTTTTTTCTCTCTTCTATCTTATGTTCTCTCCTCTCTTCTTCTCCAAATCCACATGGCCAAGCCACCATGGGAGGCCACTCAAGCTCATTTGCTCAAGCCAATCTAAGATCTTGACTCCTCTTATCACCTTGAAGCCTTCCTCTTTGGAGATCTTCCTCTTGATTCCTCTATCTCGATCATTTTCTTCAAGCTCTAAAGCTTGAAGCTTTGAGGTAAAGTCCATGGCTTTCTTCCTTTCTCATCTCATTTTCGTGGTCCTTGGCCACCATTGTGACCAAGGACTCCCTCTTCAAGCTCTGATTTTGGATTTCTTGGGTTTGATCATCCTAGGGTTTTCTTGGTCGGTGGTGGAAATCTATCAAGGAGCCTACTTTCTTTGTTGACTCTTAAGGTAATAAGGAGATAATCCTCTTCAACCAATCTTGGTGGTGAGGAAACATCTTTGGTGTTGATGGTGAGGAATCCATTTGTGGGTTTCTCACTTTGTTTGTGATTTTTTATAATGTTATAATTTGAATGTGTTGTATGATCTTCTATGCTTGATATTGTGAATGTTGATGGATTTGTAAGTGTCTAAATGCTTAAATATTATATGGATTTGTACCCATTTAATTTGGAGGCTTGGAAAAGCTCATTTGCATGGATTCTGGGCAAGATTCATGGGCTGTGTGGATTTACACAGCCCAGACCTTGTTCCTTATTGGGAACACAGCTCACACGCACAGGATAGAGCATTACATGGCCCAGGCCGTGTAAATTTACACGGTCGTGAATCAGGCATTTCAATTTTGACATATTTTCAGGTACTTGCAGAGAAGTACATGGCTCAAGCCGTGTAATTTGACACGATCGTGTACTCCAGGCCGTGTAAATTGGCACGACCGTGTACTTTGGGTAATGAGGAATAGTTGGGTTTTCTAGTCCCTCGGAGGCTCACGACCTCATTGGACACTGATTATGAGACTTGGTATCAAGTTAGAACTTAGTTAATCAAATGAATGGACCTTTAATTAGGAATTCATAATGTGGAAAGAATAAAGAACATGACTTTATCCTATAATTTAGAATGAGGTGTGGACAAAGAAAGAATATGAGTGTAGGTGAGGTTGTGAGGAGCTTGAATAATAGTTTAAGTGGGCTACGTACAAAACTAAAGGAAGATGATCGTAATGCTATGATTTGAGAGGTAATAACTTTTAAAAATACCAATGGAAATAATGTTGGGGAAAATTGGAATAATGGGAGGTGATCTACTAGTGGCAAATCTAGTTGACTGGCTGATCGAGAAATTTAATTGAGGAAACTTTAGAAATGGAAAATTAAGGCATTTATGGTTTAGGGGAAAGGAAAAGAATTATTGAAAATCAAATTGATGAGTATCTTGTAATTGAAAGTAACAATATGAGTTCCATGTTATATGAATGATGACTTTTTGAATTATATGATAAAGCATGCATGATTATTGAAATATGTGCGATTGAAATCCTTGTGATGGCATACATTGACATTGCATTTTTGGAACTAAAGTACCAGACCCAGAAACATCAGATGGACGATTTAGTCAGATGTGGTTTGTTTTTATAACAAAAACATCAGATAGACCATTTAGTCAGAAAAGACTAGTTATCAGAGGAAACTCAGATATCAATGGTATTATGTAGTCGCATGGACGCTTATATAATATCATTGATGCAATGGTATTGAAATAATTGTATGGACGGTTGCTTTAATACCATTGGGAATGGTACAACGGTGGTATGCTTCAGTGGGCATGCATTGAGAAAGTCTGTTGAACTATTGTTAAGGCCATGTTGCCTAGGAGTTGAATCACACCTTAGTGCGAGTGTGAATGACAAGTGTAGGTCATAATGTTGATCTTGGGGGCGTCGGGGTGCGGGTGTCTCACAAGGGATAGTTGGTAGCCCCTCTAGGCTGTGGGATAGACCGATGCAAACGCACCGACGATCCGGACTGAGACACTGTCCTATATCGCGATCTTATGGGAATGCCACTGTATAAAGCCTTATTGTGCAAAATGATTGATTTTTCTGGAAAGCGCTTTATTTTAGGCTGACAAGATACTGGCATGTCCCCCTGATCATTCTCTTTGATGTTTGTGTCTAGCTCCATGGAGTAGGAGATGAGTACATTGTACATAAGGGTGGTGAGCGTACGCATTGTGCATATGTATGGTTAGTTCACATATTATCATGGTATGGTCAACATACATATTGTGGTGACATAATTATTATATATATATCTATAATGGATATCTGTTGTTATAGCGTTGTTCATATTTATATTATTGTGGAATATGCATTCTGATGATATTTATGCAATTGATAACTTGAATATATTTGTAATATCTGTATGTATGGAATGACTTCGTTATTTATATTATTTTCCTTTGCTGCCATATTGGTAATGATGTAGGATATCTCACCTCTTGCTTGCACTATTCTTGTTCTATGTGATTTTTGGTTAAAGACTGTAAAGGGGACGAGGTTGAATCTCCTAGATTTTACTTGATTTGATCTCCTGCATTCGGTGGGGGCAACAAGAAGGGGTTCTATTAATTTTGTCAGGATTGTGTTCACTGGAGGTGCCAATGCTAGGCGAGTCGACTGGGCCGGCAAGCGTATGTGATATGTTGGGGATCTGATCTTGACGGTAAGGAGGACCGTGTGAAGATCCTATCCTAATTCTCACTACATCAGTGCATTTGAAGTTTGTCTTACCCATTCGAGAGCTATGGAGTGATCCAATTCATACCCTTAGAGAGGACAATGATTCTATGGCATCAGCAGCTAGGGCACCTGCCTGTGAGTCCGCACACTGTCTTATCCTAGCATCTTCTGATGAATCGGGGGAGGATCCCAAGATGGATCCGATAGAGTGCTCAACTCCTTAGTCGTGGTGTCATTAAGGGTAGTTTATGTTTCTTTTGCATTACATGTATAAAGGTTCTTTTGAGTACATGTATGTTTTAAGGTAATTATCCAGTCCTATGTGCTGTATTTTGAGTATATCTTGTTCAATTATATTTTCAAATGACAGCATGTGTATCTATTCATTCGTGGCTCATATTTTCTTTATATGCACAATGATTAAATTTGGAAACTTGTTATTTGAGTTGTAGCATGCCAAAAGTTTAGTGACTATGGTATAATGACGATTGTGTCGTGGTTACTAAATCGAGGGGTGTTACACGTTGCATAGTCACCACGGCCCAGTGGAACTACCAACTGTCCACTTGTGGGATACCCGCATCCCGACGCCTCCAAGTTTAACAAGTGAACTACACTACACAATTCGCACCTGCACGAAGGTGTAATTCATCTCCTAGGCATTCTGCTTGACAACAAGTCACTCTGACTTTTACAATATATGATCATGAGATAATGAACCTAGACATTCCGCCTTAACAACAAGTTATTCTGACTTCTACCATGTATGATCATGTAACAATAAATATAGGATTTCACCTTAACAACAAGTCATTTTGACTTCTACCTTGTATGATCATGTAACAATGAACATAGGCATTTCGCCTCATCAACAAATCATTCCGACGTTTACAATGTATAATTATATGTCAAATGAACATTTATTTCCTCCAAAGAAACCATAACAGGATTCGGTCCATTAGCTCAACCGCACAATAATATTATGTCCGAATCATAAGGCATTTCAATTACAAGATTCTCAGGAATCATCCTTCATAAAGGTCAAAAGAAATTATAATGTATTGATTTTACATTTCACTTCTCTTTTCTCGTAAGTCCTAATGGTACTCTACTTGATTATGAATTCTCTTCCTCACCTATTTTTCTCTCTCAAGGCTGAACCCCTCTCCAACAAAGTGTCTAAAATTTATATTATCAGTCACTCACCATTATCAATCCTCAATTTACTTCTTTCTTCTTCTTAATACTTAGGTTTAATTCAACATAACATTTTCATCTTGGACACCCCATTTTGACCTCATGGTCGTGAGCTTCCTAGAACACTAGGGCTTCAAATTTTTCAACTTGTACAATTAATCTCAAGCAAATAAATTATATCAACTATCATAAATCTCACCAAAGTCACACATAGCACTAAATCACCAAAGTCACATAAGGAAAGATTCACACAAAGCACCAAAAATCAATACAATAAAGTGAGAAATTCTCACATGGATCCCTAATTTTCCACACACAAATTTCATCCCTCACCACCATGAATGAGTGATGAGAAAAATCTCCCTCTTACCTTTGGAGATGTCCACCCACTTGTGTAGAACTTTTTTTTTGAAGCAATACTTCCTCCTTTACGAACCCTCTTGAAACTAAAAATGACATAGCAAAAGTCATCATTTTTTGGACTTGGAAAAGAGTAGCCAAGAACATACATCAAAGTTTTAGAAGGAAGAAGAGAAGAATGACGAAAAAGGAGAGAACTTTTACCTTAGAAAATCATAACCCTAACTTGAGAGACTCTTGGAAAAGTGATGACCAACCAAGATGTTCACTATTGATGATCTTAGAAAGAGATGTAGATTCAAGATTGTGGATGAGTGGAATCAAAGAAACAAAATGGTGGTTCCTTAGGGTGGTGGCCGTGTGGAGCAAGGAGAGAAAATGGAAGAAGATGAAAAGAAAAGTGAGAGAACGTTTTGGGTGAAGAGAGAGAAGTTGATAGGAAGATTTGATATGAAAAGGTGATAGAAATTGCCCAAAGTTTCTCTCCCCTCACATGTGTGGCCGTGCACTCCTTGGAAAAGGGGAAAAGAAGCTTCTCTTGGAAGCTTCTCCAAAGCTTGCTTGAGAAGCTTCTCACGCTTCCCATAAAGGTCAATCGATGATGTAATGTGATGATATTACTTAGATAGTGTCACAAAATGACTAGATAAAAATAATTTACTAGATTTCTACTAAAACTATTATCCAATGGATAAAAGTCACTGTCAATAAATTTGGTATCTATTATCCAATAGTTAATAGAGTGTACCTAAATTTTATCTGTTAGATAAAATCTCAAAAAATGAAAACTTAGTAAACTGTATCCAGCTTCGGGTTTAGTAAGATCCCCCGGTCCCAGTTTAATAGTCCAAAGTTTTTCGGCCTCTGAGGAATATTTATTTCTCCGGCCCCGCTTAATGTGCACGTAAATTGAGAAATATAATAAAATAATCAAATAATTCAAATAATTCTAAAAAAATTCACAAAAATCACAAATATTATAAAATGAATAAATATCATGAAATAATAAATTTTTGGGGTGTTACATAGTGTTCTCATGGCAGGTTAGTCCAGTACATCATTACTCTAATGTGTACTTATGTGAAGACTTGATATCTCATATCCATGACCCGTGAGATATGGTCATCAGTGTACGTACATACTAGTCTCAATACATTATTGTTGTCCTAATTAACAATAATACTTAACGAGGGACATTTAAGAATAGTGTTTGAATTGTATCCAATGGGATCTCATGATCAAGTCAACCATTTGATGTCCTATGGCATCAAACTTACTATTTTAAGGACTTTATTATGTTTATCATAAATAACACAATAAATGAAATGCCTTATATATATTAAAAATAGCATAATACAATGTATGTAAGAACTATTAAAAATATATCAGCTTCTAGGGCATACACCAATAGGGTCTAAAGATCTGGTTCTTATAATCCATGAACACTGTTGGTGCATTCGTCAACTCAAAGGACATCACGAGGTACCCATAATGCCCATACCTAGTTCTAAAAGCTGTCTTAGGGATATCATCTTCCCTAACCCTTATCTGATGATACCCAGACCTAAGATCAATCTTTGAGAAAATCACAGCTCCTCTTAATTGATCCAACAGATCGTCTATCCTAGGCAACATATATTTATTTTTAATGGTCACCTTGTTCAGCTGTCTGTAATCCACATAGAGCCTCATGGTACCATCATTTTTCTTCACCAAAAGCATAGCTGCTCCCCACGAAGAAACACTTGGCCTAATGAATTGCTTGTCCAACAAATCCTCGATTTGCTTCTTGAGTTTTGCTAACTCTAGTGGCGCCATTCTATAGGGTGCTATAGAGATAAGTCCCATCCCAGGCACTAAGTCTATAGAAAACTCTATTTCCCACTCAAGTGAAAACTCCACTATGTCACTAGGGAAAACTTCAAGATATTCACTCACCACAGATATTTCACCTAGGCTTTGCTCAACCTTAACGCTTAGTGAAAACAAGAGAACATATTCTAAAGATCCCTCCTCCAAACTGAGATTAACCCGATTCGCATTGAGATACACAGACTCAGAAGGAACAACTCTGGTAGGTATATCTAATAAGAAAACCATGGATTTTTTTGAATAGTTCAACACTACATGGTTGGCGGATAACTAATCCATGCCAAGGATGACACCAATATCTACAAAAGGCAAATAGTTAAGGTGTACACTGAAAATCCTATCTTCTACCTTTACACAACAATTAAGACACACTCTAGATGTTGTAATTGGTTTACCAGTAGGCGTAGATACAGATAAGTCATATGAAAGTTCAGACATAGGTAAATCCAGCTCATTCACATAATCATTTGAAACAAAGGAGTGAGATGCTCCCGAATCATACAACACAGTTAAAAAATGAATGTGAATAATGCATTTACCTTCGATAAGATCGAAAGACTGAGTTACCTCATCACCACCTAGAGTATAAACTCTCCCTCTAGTTGTGGTTTTTGGGTAGGCGCAACTTCAAGTTTGATGACAATCCTTTGCAAAATGCCTAAGCTGTCCACAAACAAAGCATGCCAAACAAGACTGGTCTCTATGCTGTCTCCCACACTTGGAACACTTAGGTCTCATAAACTCCTTCTGAACCTGCTTACCCTTGCCTAGAGAAAAGCTAAATTTAGAAGATCCTTTCTTGGATAACCTCTCTTCCTCTTTTGAAGATCTTGTGACTTAGGCTCAATAGCAAGCTTCTTAAAATGCCATTCGATTATCCGACACTTGTTAATCAAAGTTTCAAAGTCTCAAATTTCAAACAGTAGGATGGCACTCAGAATGTCCTCCCTCAGTCCTTCCTCAAACTTAACACACTTCCAAGATTCATCTAGGTTAAATCTGATGCAAGAAGAGAATTTAGAAAATTCATTGAATTTGACCACGTACTGGCCAATAGATAAGTCCCCTTCTTCCAAATTAAGACATTTCATCTATTTGGCATTTTGTAGGATTTGTGGAAAAAACTTCCTCATAAATGAACTCCTAAAGATGCCCAATGTCACATAAGTCTTTGACGCCTCAAGAGCTCTCTTTGTATCCACCCACCAACCCTCTGCCTCACGCTTTGGCATGTATAAAGCAAAAAACACCTTATGCTCATCTGATCAATCCATCACAGTAAAGATCTTCTCCATCTCCTTGAGCTAATCCTTAGCTCTGATTGAGTTGTACTCCTTGTTAAAGGAAGACAGATTTGATTTCCTGAATTTTGAGAGGTCTTTCCTGGAGAATTCCTCCCAGCTACCTCTTGGTGTGATTGATCTTATATAGCTTCAATTGTTGCGACTATTTACTCTCACATTGCAGTGGCAGCAGCAGCTGTTTGCTCTCTCATTACTTCAGCCATTGCCATAAAGGCTCTAACCATATCAGTGCCTTCATTTCCAGAGTTCTTGTTACTGCTCCCATGCGGCCGCCCTCGCCCTCTTACTGCCATAGTTTCCCGTAAACACAGAACAATATATATTGAGGTAGCTAATTTTAATATCATGTAACTGTGCAACAGTAGCTAAAATAGTCATAACAAAGGTAGGTCATATAATTCAATCATACATCTCACACAAGAGGTAAAAGAAATGCACAACCCAAGAAGGAACTCCTAAACATGCCTAAGCATAGTTTGTCCACACCTCGGCTCAACAAGATGAACTGCTCTGATACCATAATGTAACACCCTAATACGAATTATCATAAAATAAACAGAATATTTCAAAATAAATTGCATTAAACATGTCACTTATAAAAGGCAGAAAATAAAAGCTCATAATAACTTATACAGTCATTATAGAGAGCCACAAATGATAAAAAGGTCATATATATACAAACATCACTGGCTAACAAGTCATACTGTATACATAAGCTTTTACAAACAACTAGAAAAGTACACATATACAATCTGATTCAAAAAGAAATAAAGCTGCTAAACTAAGCCTTCTGCTTCTTCTATTTGTTGCTCTTTCCCTTTTTAGGGACTTCACCAAGATTTACATGGAATACACAAGGGTGAGAAATCACAATTTCTTAGTATAAGCATACCAAGACTAGCAGTTGATCATTTATAATAAATAATTCAAATGAACACAAAAAAAATACATTCGATAATCAAGAATATCAAAGAATCGCCTACACTATTCTAGGATACTATCGAACAAGTGTAACATCCTGACACCGATGCCTTAGTATATCTGACACATACCTGGATAAACAGTATCAGTCATGCTATTTCTAACTTAATCATCAACTAATCCATAACATTTAAGCAAATAATTATGGAGAGCCATAACTAAAAGTCATACATATATACAACATTATATATACAAGTCTTACATTCTTAAAGCAAATATAAATTAATACATAAGCTTAGAACTAAAATCATAACTAAACTCATCTAGATCTTCTATATCTTCATCTTCATACCCTCTTGAAGGGCCTTAACCTAGATTTACATAGAAACACAGCGGGGTGAGAAATAAAATTCTCAGTATGAGTAACCAATACTGATACTAAAGCATTTATATTGAATAAATGTTCTTTGAAAACTAAATATACTATAATAACTTTTCTAGTCTAGTTATTCATTATCATGGTATAAGTACTATATAAATATCACCTTATAATGAGTAATGCTATGAACATTGAATTAATAGTTGCACTAGGTAAGTAAGACTATACTCACTACCACTAGAACTTTCACATTCTAACTTTATGTAAACATTCATCTAAAAACTATATAATCCTTCACTAAGCTCATACACGTAGATTAACTATTTTAGGAATTGAATTCCTTTATCTGGCATATTACTTACTTATTCTTAGCTTGACATAGGATATACTCATCCTTAACCTAGCATAGGATATACTGATCCATGTTTTATTAGGCTTAACTTTAATAAATAAAGAAACCAAGTGTTGCTAGGGTTTAACCTCATTAAGGGAACCAAGTCTTGCTAGAGTTCAGCCTCATTAAGGGAACTAGTTACTAGGGTTCAACCTCATTAAGAGAACCAAGTCTTTCTAGAGTTTAACCTCATTAAGGAAACCAAGTCTTGCTGGGGATCAACCTCATTGCATAAGGGAGTTAACTTACTAGGGTACAACCCTATTGCATAAAGGAGCCAACTTTACTAGGGTTCAACTTTATTGCATAAGGGAGCCAACTTTACTAGGGTTCAACCTAATTGTATAAGAGAGCTAATTTTCTAGAGTTCAACCTTATTGCATAAGGGAACCAATTTTACTGGGGTTCAACCTTATTGCACATGGGAGCTAATTTACTAGGGTTCATCCTTATTGCATAAGGGATCCATTGCTAGGACTCAACCTCACTTGCATGAGGGAACCAGATACTAGGGTTTAACCTTGTAAACAAAGGAACCAATTCTACTAGGGTTCAACCTTGTAAACAAAGAAACCAAATCTACTACTCCACTCAATCCCAACTTAATAAGAGAATAGAGTATTCTTCTTGAAAATTGCATAACCAACTCATCTTTAACTACAAGGGAGTGAGTCATGCATATAACTTTCTTCTTAAACTTGTTTCTAAACTACCTTTCCATCACATCACAAATGGTATTACAAACCACACTAATGTGATCAAGGGTCCAAGACTTCTATTTTGAACAAATCCTTCTCTTGAAAAGTTTCGAAACTCAACTTGTTCTATATGCTAGATGGGTTATTTCCTTTATGAAATATCCCAAAAAGTGTTTTAACATACTTATGAAAACACATATAAATGATCTTAACTAACCTTAAAAATCCTCAAGAATATAATTCCTAAAAAATCCTAAAACTCATGCCTAGGTATGACTTTCCCACGCCTAGGAGTGGCTGTCTCACGCCTAGGCATGGAATTCCCACGCCTAGGCGTGACACTCTTTGTCTTGCCTAGACTAAAAACTGATTAGCCCACGCCTAGGTGTGACTTTACCATGCCTAGGCATGGCACTCTCTGTCTAGTTAGGACTGAAAACCAATCATTCCAAGCCTAGGCGTGACAACGCTGCTCCTAGGCATGACCAATTCTGTAAAAAATTATGCAAAACCAAGCCATTGAGTCCTTTGGCCAAAATCATCTTCCAATCACTCATGATCAGTTTTTTTTGTGATTTCTAGCACCAATCCATGCCCATAAACTTGTTGCAACTCTCATACAACTTATTGATTCACTAGGGCATAGATTTAAGTTCCAAATCACACTAACCCCAACTATTTACCAATTCTTCATCTATGAACTAACATGGTTTAGGTTGAGCCATAAATTGCCATCTAACATTCATTGAGCTAAAACTAACCTAACTTAATCCTTGGTATCAAGAATCAAGCTAAGAACTAGGATTTGACTCTCCAAATCCCCTTTTCCATTCAAAATCCCTAACCCTGTTCAAAAAGAACAAAGAGGGAAAAATAAGTAAAAATCGCCTACCTTGTGATTAGATGAAGATCTTGAAGCCTTTTGATCTTGCTCTTGATCTTCCTTAGGTCCTTCTTCTTCTATTCCTCTTCCCCTCCTTTCTTTCTTCTCTTTTCTCTTTTTTCTTTTTATGTTTTTTTGCTTTTTGTAACCGTAGAGAGGGAGAGATAAAAGAGATAGGAACAAGGGTAATTTTGTCGTTTTGACATTTTACTGTAACTTCTTGATCTGTTAAGAATACTTAGATCTTACCAAATCAAGTTTTCTAACTTTTAACAAATTTGAAATAAATCCTAAGATTCATTAAAAATTATGTTTCACCAATGCTCTATTTTTTCATATCTGTTGGGGTTCAACTCAACATTAAAAGCACAACCAGTATGCCTAAAAATACCAAATGAAATTTGATTGCTCTCAAATTTTAACTGCACTATACATAACTTATTTGTGACTTAGAAACATGTTATTCATACTCATTTCCCTCAGCTTGGCCTTTCAAGCCATTTTCTGAGTCATTTTCAGCTACTTTTTAACTTCTAGATTGCAACTAAGTGCCTTAACTAACTCAGTTTATCACAAAACTGAACTGACTTGTCATGCAAGTATTAACCTGCCTTTGGAACTCATTTACCAACCTAACATGTTACTGAGGGTGTTACATTTCTCCCTTCCTGTTAAAATTTTATCCTCAAAATTGTTTTCTTCTTACCATAACTCTGGGTAGACTTACTGTATATGAGACTCTAACTCCTAACTAGCTTCTTTAGTGTCAACTTCACCCTATACTATCTTCTAGCAAAAAGCCACCTGGATACACATTCTACTACGTCCTTCTAATTCTAGGTTACCAAAACATTATCCAAAGACTTGATACATTATAGTAGCCTCTAGAAGGATGGTATACTTTCTCTTGTGAGCTTCCTCTAGAATCCCCTTCCTTTGATTCTTGACTCTCTTGGAACACAAATTTTACCTCTAAACTTCGTCATTCCATCCTCAGTCATAACAACATCCTTTTGGGTTCCTAAGAGGATCTGCTCACCAATGTCCCTTAGAGCTTCATCCTCCTTATGAGTTTCTAAATCTGAGTCCTTAAGTCATCTACTATGCCCACTCTGCTCACTATGAGACTATGTGGCATTAGATTCACCGCTAGACTCTAGTTCCTGAAACTCTCAAGGGGTTCACTCTTTTGGACCATCATTGGGGACACATGTAGGTATTTCCTACCTAGTGCATCAGCCACTGTAGTAGCTTTACCCGGATGATACTATAACTCAAAGTCATGATCCTTTAATCATAACTGAGTTCTTCTTAGCATTCCATTCATCATCTCTATCTCATGTTCAGTTTCTTCAGATCAAACAAGTGTGGCAGACTCGTATGATCACTGAACACCTCATCTAACTTAACTTGTACCATACCTATAATAAGTTCTGCTTCTCTTTTAGGTAGTACTTGGTTACTTCCTAGGAAATACCTCTGCATGACTTCTTATCACAAATATATTCCTTAAGTCTTGCTTAGCTTCCACATTCAAGGAGAAAAAAGAGAATGAATCCTTAAGCCTCCTCTACTGAGGAGTTGTTCACTTGTTTAACTCTTAAAACATAGACTCTAAAGAAATAAGCATAGAAGAATCATTAGATATAAACCTTAAGGTCTTATCTAATAAACTCAAAACCATGCCTAGTCTAATGTCCATGTTAAAAAGAGATAAAGTGAAAAGATTCACAGAGGAAATCTTACCTTTTATCTTTGCACAACGACCAAACTTACTAAGGAAGTTGTGACTAGCTTTCTCGTTGGTGTAGACAAGTATAAAATATAGGGAAACTCAAACATATATAAATCAGATCTCTTTTTATACTCATATGAAATCAAGTAATGGGGATACTCCTGAATCATATACTAAAACTTAGAGATTGTCTTTAACTATGTTCTTACCTCATATGAGATTGGGAGTCTGAGCCACCTCCTTGCTACTTAGAGTATAAACTCTTACTCTAACTTGAACTTTGAGGCTTGGCACTACACCATGCTTCTGCGTACACTTATTTAAAAGTGTTCTGGTTAGCCATAAGTATAATATACTATCTGACTAACTTAACTAGGTCTGCCCCCATGTTAACTCCTATATCTATCACACTTAGGTCCCTTCACTTCTACTTAAGCTCACTCATGTCCATGTAATAGTCACTCTCTACTTCTAGGGGGCCTTTAACATCTACTCAAGTATTGTCTGGTATTGGCCCAACATTCAATTCCCACCTTTGGTCTACAGCCCTTCCTAGGAATCGAACCCGCGACCAAGCCTTTTGTTTTCCCAAAGGAAATGCCTCTCATCAATTGAGGTACAGGTCAACTGGTCTTTATTTTGAGGATGACTAAGTCTAGAAGCAAACTTCATATACCTATCATCCTCTCACTTCCTCTTGTGAGAACCTTGTAACTTCTGTTCCACTTGAAGCTAGCTATAGGGACCCTCAACCATTCTCTTTGATTGACACTAACAGCACCATTCTACCTTTCTCGATCAGTAAAACATAAGCCTCTCTTTGCCTATTTTGACTAATCAAAATTATGCTAATCGAATAACTCTTATAGTATACTCGGTTAACCTTGAACTATTACCAAACAAATAGCTCCGTTTATCTACTTAGTTAGCTTAACATACCATTTTGTAATGGTCTATTCGAATAGTTGTCCATCTATCTGATCACCTTCAAAAGTACGTTATTCTGAACTACTGCTTGAAAAATAACATCATATTTTGATTAACATCGAAATCTTATTTAATCGAATAGCACACTTAGTCTACCTGATTAAAGCTAGTCTGTCTCCCTGAACTGTGCCAATTAAATAGCTCTCTTAGTCTATTCAATTAGCCTCGAGGACCATGCTAATCGAACTTTGCCTACTTGGTAAACTTTGGCTCACTACCGAGACCATACAAATTTGAATAACTGATGCTACAAAAACCTTATACCATTTATTCTCTTTTAGTTACCATTCTAGTCTGACTCGAAAAAAATATTGTAGGAGGACAAACTAAAAACTTTCTAAACAATGATTTTCTTACTCTTTCATTTCTCTACCAATCCTTTATTCTACAAGTATCTAATGACATCATAACTTATGTAGAAAAGGATTGGGAACTCAACTTCACTTATTCATGATTTTACTTCGAGTATCATGAAGAACTTGATACTATCATCCCTCATCAGCCTTCACAAACAAAGAATGATGATCACAGAAAAATGAAAACCACAACCCCTTAACTCTAAGTTCTATCGATTGATGTTCAAGTCTATAGCTTGCTCTATACTGAGCTCTTACTTCTTCAAACATAGCTACATACTAGCCTGCTAACATGCCTCCTTGTTTAGGTGTTGAGAACTCTATCTCCTTGGTATTCTGCTCACCAAAACTTTGTCTCCCTTACTAACATCTAGGAGACAACCAAAATTCTAAAGTCATTTATACAAGCCTCAAGTGTGGAGATTTTCTCCATTTCTCTTAAGCTACTTCCACCTACTCCCAACGGGTCTTACTTATCCTTACAGGATGTAGGATTAGCCTTTCTAAACTTTGAGATATTTGGGGAGTTTTGGTCTTTTGCTACCACTATCCCATACACTGATTGTACTAGTGATATTAGTTGCTAAGATGAAATTACTTCCATGCCTTCTAAACTCTACTTGCAATAGTAGTCAACTTACTCCTAGTAGTCGCCATCTCTCAGAACTTCTCCAGCTATATTAGTTGAACCTTCACTAGAAGAATTCTCACTTCTCCTAGCTCATCTTGATGAAGTAATGGTTCCCCAATCACTCTATGTGTAACGGTAACCATTAACACTTCAACCTCCTGTCAGGGAATCCTCTCCATATACCCTGCATATGAGACAAGAAATGCACAACACTTAGCGAAAAACTCTAAACTAGTCTAAACTTAGTCAATCCACACCCGGCTCACTGGATGAACTGCTCTGATACCATAATGTAATATTCTAACATTGATACCCCAGTATATTTGACACATGCCTGGATAAATAGTATCAGTCATGCTACTTCTAACTTAATCGTTAACTAATCCATAATATTTAAACAAATAATTATGGAGAGCCATAACTAAAAGTCATACATATATACAATATTATACATACAACTTTTACATTTTCAAATCAAATATAAATTAATACATAAGTTTTGAACTAAAAATATAACTAAACTCATCTAGATCTTCTATATCTTCATCTTCATACCCTCTTGAAGGTCATTGACCTGGATTTACATGGAAACACAGCAGGATGAGAAATAAAATTCTAAATATGAGTAACCAATACCAATTCTAAAGTATTTATACTGAATAAATGTTCTTTGAAAACTAAATATACCATACTAACTTTGCTGGTCTAGTTATTCATTATCATGGTATAAGTTCTTTATAAATATCACATTATAATGAATAACGCTATGAACATTGAATTAACAGTTGCATAACGTAAGTGAGACTATACTCACTACCACTAGAACATTCTCATTCTAACTTTATGTAAACAATCATTTAACAACTATATAATCCTTCACTAAGCTCATACATGTAGATTAACTATTTCTAGGAACTGAATTCCTTCATCTGGCATATTACTTACTTATTCTTAGCCTGACATAGGATATACTCATCCTTAGCCTAGCATAGGATATACTGATCCATGTTTTATTAGGCTCAACTTTAATGAATAACAGAACCAAGTCTTACTAGGGTTCAACCTCATTAAAGGAACCTAGTCTTACTAGGGTTCAACCCCATTAAGGGAACCAGTTACTAGGGTTCAGCCTGATTAGGGGAACCAAGTCTTGCTAGGATTCAACCTCATTAAGGGAACCGAATACTAGGGTTCAACCTCACTGCATAAGGGAACTGAATACTAGCGTTCAACCTCATTAAAGAAACTAAGTCTTGCTAGGGTTCAATCTCATTGCTTAAGGAAGCCAACTTACTAGGGTTCATCCATATTGTATAAGGGAGCCAAGTTTACTAGGGTTCAACCTTATTGCATAAGAGAGCTAATTTACTAGGGTTCAACCTTATTGCATAAGATAGCCAACTTTACTAGTGTTCAACCTTATTGCATAAGGGAGCCAATTTGGTAGGGTTCAACCTTATTGCATAAGGGAGCTAACTATACTACGGCTCAACCTTATTGCATAAGGGAGCCATTTTACTAGGATTTAACCTTATTGCATAAGGGATCCATTGCTCAGACTCAACCTCACTTGTATGACGGAACCAGATACTAGGGTTTAACCTTGTAAACAAAGGAACCAATTTTGTTAGTGTTCAACCTTGTAAACAAAGAAACCAAATCATCCAAACTTAATGCAAGAATAGAGTATTCTTCATGAAACTAGCATAACCAACTCATCTTTACCTACAAGGGAGTGAATCATGCATATAACTCTCTTCTTAAACTTGTTTCCAAACTACCTTACCATCACATCACTAATGGTATTACAAACCACACTAATATGATCAAGGGTCCTAGACTTCTATTTCAAACAAATCCTTCTCTTGAAAAGTTTGGAAACTCAACTTGTTCTATATGCTAGATGGGTTATTTCCTTTGTGAAATATCCGAAAAAGTGTCTTAACATACTTAAGAAAACACATATGAATGATCTTAACTAGTAGGGTACCTTAAAATCATCAAGAATATTATTCCTGAAAACCTGGAACTCATGCCTAGGCATGACTTTCCCACGCCTAGGCGTGGCTGCCTCACTCCTAGGCTTGGCCTAGGCATAGAATTCCCACGCCTAAGCGTAACACTCTCTATCTCTTTTATACTGAAAACTAATCAGTCCATGCCTAGGTGTGACTTTACCGTGCCTAGGTGTGGCACTCTCTGTCTGGTCAGGTCTGAAAACTGATCAGTCCACGCTAGGCGTGACCAATTCTGCAGAATTGAGCCATTGATTCCTTTGGCCAAAATAATCTTCCAATCACTCAAGATAAGTTTTTTTGTGATTTCTAATACCAATCCATGCTCCTAAACTTGTTGCAACTCTCATACAACCTATTAATTCACTAGGGCATAGATTTAGGTTCCAAATCACACTAACCCCAACCATTTACCAATTCCTCATCTATGAACTAATTGGGTTGAGCCATAAATGGCCATGTAAATTCATTGAGCTAAAACTAACCTAACTTAATCATTGGTATCAAGAATAAAGCTAAGAACTAAGGTTTGACTCTCCAAATCCCTTTTTCCATTCAAAATCCCTAACCCCATTCAAAAAGAACAAAGAGGGAAAAACGAATAGAAATCCATTTCCTTGTGATTGGATGAAGATCTTGAAGTATCTTGATTTTGCTCTTGATCTTCCTTGGGTCATTCTTCTTCTCTTCTTCTTCCCTTCCTTTCTTTCTTCTCATTTCTCTCTTTTTTCTTTCTGTTTTTCTGCCTTCTGTAACTGTAGAGAGGAAGAGATAAAAGTGATAAGAACAAGGGTAACTTTGTCATTTTGACATTTTACTGCAACTTCTTGATCTGTTAAGAACACTTAGATCTTACCAAGTTAAGTTTTTTAACTTCCAATAGATTTGAAATAAATCCTAAGATTCATTAAAAATCATGTTTCACCAATTCTCTATTTTTCCATATCTGCTGAGATTCAATCCGGCATTAAAAGCACAACCAGTATGCCTAAAAATACCAAACGAACTTTGATTGCTCTCAAATTTTAACTGCACCATACTTAGCTCATTTGTGACTTAGAAACAAGTTATCCATACCTGTTTCCCTCAGCTTGGCCTTTAAAGCCATTTTTTGTGTCATTTTAGGCTACTTTTTAACTTTTGGGTTGCAACTAAGTACCTAAACTAACTCAATTTGTCACAAAATTGAACTAACATGTCAAGAAAGTATTAGGCTACCTATGTAACCCGTTTACCAGCCTAACATGCTACTGAGGGTGTTACAACAAGCAACCAATCAAACAATGAAAACCGCTCATACAATTGTCAAACATGCAATGCATTATAGTATGAAGAATAATTATGCTCAAACAAAGTCCAAGTATTATGGATGTGTAATGCCAATGCAGATTTTAAAGTTTGAAAACACAAGCTGCTTACTTATTTCCCAAAAACCACTTTTCTTGTATATACTGAGCAGGATAAGCCTCAAAGCATAAATCAGCTTGGTAATAGCTAGACACTTTCCCCTCACCGCATAAAAGTACTATTGTCACCCCCATACCGGTAACGCTAACCATGCAAGCATAAATGTAAGGAGAATCTAGATCTGACACCTTGTTCTCCAGTCATATGGTTGTGTACACCATCTATGGTCACAATATATAGTAAACAAGTAAATATCAAGTTTGAAAACCAAATATCTGAGCCATATTGTAAACACTAGATATAGGAATCCTAACCTCACTTATCCAACAATGATAGCAAGATTCATATCTCTAGCCAAACAGTATCTAGAACATCCCACAATCACTCACAAGTGATTTAGAAATCAACCTCATGTTGACTAAAGTTCTAAACACTAACCTAGGCATTCTGTCACACTTGAATGTCTAAGAATTTCCCAAACTTTTCATATATGCAAGTTGATAATTCTCTTCAAGAAATATCTCCAAAGGTGTCTCAATACACCCAAAAAGGTTTGTACAAATGATCCCATTAAGTAAAGACCTAGTTTTTTCATAAACAAGAGACTTGTAATCAATTACACCCTTGTTGTAATTGATTACAACAAAGTCTGAAGCTTGGTAATCGATTACGTTTCCCTTGTAATCAATTACATCAATTCTAGAACTCTGGTAATCGATTACCATGATATTGTAATCGATTACATCACTTATAGAGGCTTTGTAATCGATTACATTGACCTTGTAATCAATTACATCAAGCAAGAACTTGGCTCTACAGAATTCTGTAGAACGTGGTACTATTTCATTAGAACAAATCAGGGATTTTGGCTACTTCAAATCAGTTTCTAGGTGATTTAAGGTCCCTAACAAGTTTACTAACACATAGGAATCATTAACCATTATCAAAAACTTCTATTTTGGATCCAAAGACCAAATCACTCATCCATGACCTAACTTTCTCACTTTTGGGATTCAAATGTTCAAATGACAATTCTAAGTTTCCAACTCAACTCAATTCATGAACAAGTCATAAATAACAAAAGAAACACATTCCAGTAAGAAATATATTTCAAACACCTCTAGAAACCAAATTAGCATATTATGCACCACTTGTGAAACAATGATGAAAATGAAAGAAAAGGAGTTTAAAGGTTCAAGAACCCCTACCTTGAGTAGCAAAGATGGAGATGATGGTTAGATGATCACAAGCTTGCCTTTCCTTCTTGATTTCCTCTTCTTCCTTTCCCATTTTGGTCCTTGTTCTTCTTTCTACTCTATATCTATTTCCAATCGTGAGAGAGATATGAGACACAAGTGACAAATGAAGGAAAACCAATATAAGGGCACAAAATCGTGAAAGGTTTAGTCACTTAAGTGACCAAGTGATATTCTCGATCTGCTTAGAACATTTAGATTTCTATAAATCTAGTTTTCTTAAAGCTAACAAGTCTAAAATAAATTACAAGAGTCATCAAAAATCTTGTTGCATGAAAACCATCATTTTTCATATCTGTGACTAGTTATTGTGGTATTAAACACACAACCAGTATGCCTAAAATTACTAAATAGACTCCGATTATTCTCAAACTTTAACCACATCACAGAATACATATTTGTGACTTAGAAATGAATTATCCACATCTATTTCCATTAGCTAATCCATTTAAACTAATATTTGGGTCGTTTTAAGATACTTTTCACCTTTCGACTTACACCAAAGTGCCTAAACTAACTTAGATTGTCACAATTTAACAAGCATTTAAATAAGTATTAAGCTACCTCAATAATTATTTACAAGTCTAACATTTAGAAGAGGATGTTACACTAAGGGTCAGAATCCACCAAGATTAATTTTAACATTAACTATGTTAAATTATTATACCCAAATAATTTATGTCATGAACATCTAACGACAAAGCATATGATCACGGAAGATCTATCAATGAAGCACTAAAAATAATAATCAAGTGTATGATAAAATTTTCTAATTAATAGTAAATTATCAAATCATCAAATGTATCTCTAATAAGAAATCACAATTGATATCCAACCACCAACACTCAGATAACACAAATAAATTGTAAAGCATGATAAAAGAATGACTGAACTCATCTAAAAATTCATTCATATAATTTGATAGGAAAATAGAATCAATAAATATTAAATCTTAAAATTGAGTAAAAATAATTCAATATAGTAATGTCAAAACAATCAAGCTTTCATCATCCCGTTAGTATAGAGAATTTAGTGAGATATAGTAAGATTAGAAAACAACAAAATTATCTCTCTAAAATTCTCCATTAATACTGTTCTTCTTCTCTGCGCTACGTGACACTGTGTTGTCTGCAATCTCGTTCTCTAATCTATCTTATGCTACACTGTGTATGCCTCAATATGTTTTTCACCAATATTTATAGTATGTCATTGCACCACCTAACTCTTGTGTCCAATTCACTCACGGGCTCTAACTTTGAGTTGCAGCATTTTCATTATAATTGGACCATGGCTCACACATTAGATTTATTTCACAATGCTTGGTTAATGCTTTCTGCATAAAAGCATTTTTCTATGGTCCCACCAAGTGCTATTTCTTCTTTCTTTAATTAAATTTGTTGTCAAATTGTTATTATTAGGTTGTCCAATATTTTTAACAAATTTCCTACAATTATCACAATAATTAAATTAATGACTTCTTTAAATAAATCAATCAATAGTATTATAAAGTCATTAAAATCAAATATAACGAGATATAATAATGCCTATTTTTATAAGAAAAATATATAAAATTAGGCTATTATTAGTAACCACAATTTTAGATTGAAAAGATGCATTGGTTTGCTTTCCTCTTTGACATGCTTCACAAAACAAGTCTTCTTCAAATTTGATCTTAGGGAGTCCCCTTATAAGATCATTTTTCACAAGTTTAGAAAGCAATTTCATATCAGCATGTCCAAGTTTCTTATGTCAAACCTATTTTTCATCATACATAGAGACTAGGCATGTTACATTTTGACTATTTAACTCCTCTATATCAACCTTATAGAGGTTGTCATAGCTCTAGGCAGTAAAGAGAGAAACGTCATTTTTAGAATCTTTCACAACACTCAAAGGCTTGTCAAAAGAAACATTATATCCACTATCACATAATTGAGTTATGCTAAGTAGATTATGTTTCAAACCATCAACTGACAACACACTATTGATAGAAGGTAAAGAATTATTTCCCATCTTAACAATACCAATGATTTTTCTCTTGAAGTCATCTCCAAAGGTGATAGTTCCTCCATTTTTAGGTTTCAAGTTGAGATACATGGATTGGTCTCCTATCATGTATCTTGAACATCCACTGTCCAAATACTATTTCTCTTTGTGTTTCTTGCTTCTCAAGTAGACCTGCAGTAGAAGTTACTATTTGTTTAGGTACTCATACCAGCTTTAGTCCTTTTTTATTAGTTTTCTAATGACCATAAGCTTTCTGATCATTCTTCCTCTTAAAGCATGCAAAAATAGTATGACCATGTTTATGACAGTAAGTACAAGTTTTCTCATGCTTAGATAACGCTTTAACAAAGAAGTTTTTGAAATATTTCTATTTGTGGTGCTTCATGTATCCTAGTCCAACTTTGTCAAATGTGCATTATTGTTTTCCTAACATTATTTCCAAATTTTTTATGCCATTGACAAACTCGACTAGATCTAAGGTGAGCTCAAAGACATTCTATTGAAGTTTCTCAACCTTATCAAAATGTTTCTTAGAGTCATCATGAGAAAGGTCTATTGAGTTACTTTCAGAAAGTAATTTTAGTTTACAAATCTTTGCTCTTAACTCTGTATCTCAACTTCTAGCTTTTTTCTGAAGTTTTTATTTTTCAAAATCATTAGTAAGCTTCAGAAACCTTTTCTTAAGAGAAGAACACTTTGAAGAGAGAAGCTTAGAATAACATAGAAGATCATTAAAAGCTCCTTGAGGTTCTGAAAAAAGATAGGTTAGAACCATTTACCTCATCGTCTGCATTGTTAGCATTTGCAAGCAGGCATATATGAGCAAAATTAGTGTTCTCATCTTCATTTTCTGATGATGACTCATCGAAATCTTCCTATGTTGCCATCATACTTGTTTTCTTCTTGAACTTCTTACCATACTTCTTGAGCATAGAGTATTTTGTTCTGATGTGGCCAGGTTTCTTACATTCATTGCAGATTACTTGATTCTTGTCTTGGCCACTTGATTTTACGTTCTAATTTCCTTTCTTAGATAGGAATCCTTTTTTGAACTTGCTTCATTTTCTCCATATCTTTCTTATCTTCCTTGAGATGAAGGAAAGTTCATCATCACCAGAACTTTCATCTACAGATTCATTTGAGTCTTCTGAATCTTCTGCAGCAATTAGTGTAGTGGATTAGGATGAATATTTTCCACTTTTTTTATTAACCTTGAGGGCGATAGACTCCCCTCTCTTTGGTATGCCCTCATCAGCTTTAGCAAGCCCCAACTCATGTGTTTTGATAGATCCAAGTAACTCTTCTAGTATGAGAGCGCTCAAATCTTTAGTTTCTTGAATTGTAGTTACTTTTGGTCTCCATATTTTTGGAAAACTTCTCAAAAATTTTCTAACATGAACTTAGTTATTATAGGTTCTTCTAAGGGATTTCAAACCATTGACAATAGTTTGGAATCTCCCAAACATTTGATCAATAGCCTCATGTTCAAGCATTTTAAAGAGTTCATATTGATGAATCAACATGTTGATTTTAGATTCTTTCATTTGGTTAGTGCCTTCATGAGCAATGGCCAAGGTATCCCATATTTCTTTAGCAGTTTCACAACCATAGATCTTGTCATATTCACTTCTACTTAAAGCATAAGTAAAAAAAAATTTAGTTCTAGAATTGAATTGATATTTTTTCTTTCTCAGCATCAATCCATCTGTGTCTTGGTTTATCAATTTTAGTACCATTAGTAGCAGTGACTTTTGGAACATAGAGACCAGTCTCAATAATATCCCACATATCAATGTAAGCAGACTCAATAAAAAGTCTCATCCTGTCCTTCCAATAATGGTAATCCTCACCATTGAAGGATGGTGGTCTGTTCATTGAGGATCCTTCAATTATGAAGGGAGTAGCATTCTGATCTACCATCATTTCCCCAAGGATCTTTCCTCTTCGCTAGTTAGACACTCAACTCAAAGGTTGAGCTCTGATACTAAAAGAAGGTGACAAGGTGCACAAAAATGGGGTGAATTATGCCTCTTTGAAAAATAAAATTTAAATACATTCTGAAACTTAAAATAACTTTCTCAAGTATAAAACTTTGATGATCAAAGCAGATTGTTAGAGATAACAAAACAAAAAGGTAACAGATTTAGAAAATGTTTGAGAATGCTTATGAACTTTCTCTTTACTATTTGAAAAACTTTTATTGATATAGTCTTTAATCATAGAATAGTTTTCACAAACTTTTCTCTTTATCAGAAAGAACTTATAGAAGTTCAAAAAACTTATTAAGCACTAAGTTCAGAAAACTATTTTATCAACCAACTCAAAAAATAAAGAGAAAGGGTATAGAAGCAGTGCACACAAAGATTTATACTATTTTGATCAACTAGTTGCCTACTACCAGTTCCCAGTAGAACACTAGGATTTTCACTATCAGAGTATTCTTTGGAACACAACCTTTCCAGGCTAAATACAACCGAATGTTCTTTTAAAACCTAACCTCTCTAGGCTCAACACAATATTCTTTTCTCACCTAGCCTCTCTAGGCTCAATAGAGTATTCTTTTCTTACCTAATCTCTCCAGGCTCAACACTCAAACATCTAATGGGTCAGATTACAAAGAAAGAATATAAGGGCATTTTAGGCAATTTCCTTCTGATGAAACTAGTTGAAAACGTGCCATGGAAGTACCCTACGACCCAAGAATGCTTGAAGTGACTTAGTGGCTGAAGATCATGCTCCTACAATTCAGGAAAGTGGAGTTGGATGCTTGAAAGTGCATCGAAGCTACAATTTTTCAAGTTATAATTCTATAAATAGGCCTCTAAGGTTTTGATGAAAAAACCCCCAAATCAACAAACCAAAATCATCTATGTTTAAGTCATTTTCTATTTAATTCTCTAGCATTTTACAACTTATTGTTTACTTTTCTGGCCATTTATTGCTTTAATTTACACTTCCAACAAGTTTACACCATTTCTTTATTGCTTTCCACTTTACTTTATGCAAATTTGTCTTGCTTTGTATTTCGGAGCACCATTTACTTCCTTGTACTTTAACTTTATTTCATGTACTTTGTTGGATTCAAGTTCTTTAATGTAATTCAGTGTTCTTTACATTGTTTAAGTTGTTTGCTTTGAATCCATTGTTGAGGGCTTTCTGTAGTACCTCAAGAACTCATACTGAAATGCAAGTTCCCCCCTTTTTGGGAGCTTCTTAAGACAAAGATTATACCATAGTGAGACAACGGTGAAAGTTTAAAATCTGTCTTTTCCTTCGCAGGCAAGAGCTAACTTTTACTTTTTTCACACCAACAATAATATATTAAAATATTATTATCTCAACTAATGAGAGTTGGTTATATTGGGTAGGATAATGCAAAGGTCTTGAGTTTGATTCCTATTGTTGGTCCTCCCATGCAAATGTCCTCGCCTTAGAATGAGGCAAGTGCACTTCTTCCTAAACTTTTTTCTCATACACAAAAAAAAAAAAAATCATTATAACATCTAAAGCACATAGCCTTATTTAAATCGTCATTTACTCTAAGTATTTGAGCTAATCTAAATTGAGATAATTGTTTTGTACAAATTAGAAAAATAGTAATGATACCAATAAGGATTAGGTGCAATGCTAAGTGAGCTATGCTCTTAGGAGGAGGTCAAAAGTTCAAACCTAAGAAAAGGTAATTGTTGGGAGGACCTCTTGATTGGTAACCAGTCACGATAGTGGCCGATGGATTAGTTTCAAAGTAATAGCTATGGAGATGTCTTGATAAAAATAAAAAAGAAATAATAATGCTACACAGCCACAATCTTAACTAGATTTAAGAGGGTTGTTGAATAGGATAAAATAGTAGGGACTATTTAATTATCAAAGAATTAACAAACATGCTAACTCATTCAGTAAAAAAATTTGAAAAAATATTCCGGCTATATTACATTTTTCATATTCAAGAATGTCAAGTAAAACTCTTTCCCTTTTCCCCCCTCGCAATTAAAGTATTCATGGCAAAACTTCTTGTTAGTTTCAACTGCTATATTAGGGTTTAATAAATAAATAAATAAAGAACAATGGACAATCAAAGCAGAGACATCAATTTATAAGGACCCAACCTCATTAACAAAAGATATATCATGTGCTTCTTACGCTTAAAAAAGAAAGATGCTACTTGCAGCATGAAAAATTGAAAATGACTAAAATCCGTTGCCTAATTGATGTCGATAAGAATGGGCGATACATGGGCAACAAGTGTGATGCGGCCGAAATCTTATATATTATCACACATGAAGCACGTGGATGTCCTATATGGTTCATCTTACACTACTATTTTTCGACTTAAGCTTTGCTTTCTTTGTTATCATGTCAAACTGATAACGAGACCTTCTTTTCTTTTCTTTTTTACCATAGAACCCCAATTTTTTCTATCCTAAAGTTTCTTGAGGAACCTCCTCTAGGGTTAATTGATGTACTTTTGGCATATATTTCCAAATAAAATCTGAGCTTCAAATAGAAAAAGTAAAAAGATAAAAATAAACGTGTATAATGTATAAAAACTATTATAAATATTTTTTAATTATTAATTAAATTTTATATTTCACACATTCAAAGTCTTACATCCCTTCATATAATAATTATTTATTGCTGTAAAAGTATGCAAGGTCAATTGAGCACAAATCAACCCGTGTACTGCATGCAGTTTTTTTTTTTTTTAATCTTAGACTAAAATATCTTTATAGAGATATTGTTATAAGATCAACTTCTCCACAATTACTTTATTTAGGGTTTGATTGTTTGAACTTAATTTGGTCCTCCTCCTAGACTCACTAACCACTTTATCCAACTCTTATTTGTAGTTGTATGCTATGGTAATATGAATTGTCGCTGTAGACTTTAAAAAATTTTTTTTTTTGGTACAAACATTAAAAAATATTTACATTCATTAATTTAAATGTCGTCACTTTAGACATAAATATTAGAGTAAACATTCAAATTGGTTATCAAAAAATATACAGGACATTAATTTGGTTTTTCAAAAATTTTATACATTAATTAGATTTTTAAGTGTTTAAAATGAATATGAAAATAGTCTCTCATAATATATCTTTAAACATCAATTCGGTCTATAAATTGATACTTATTTTATATATAATAAACTAAATTGATATCTAAAATCTTTAGATTATCAACTTGATGTTCTGTATATCTTCAAAGAACCAATTTGTGTTTACTGTCAATATTTTAAACACTGTAATTCGCCATCTTTCCTCTGTTTGCAGGAAAATTCTTCGAGTTGCTGATTCTTTAACTATTAATATATCTACCTTAAAAGAAAAAAAAAAAAACCTGTTACTAGCTTAGTCACAAAGTGTAAAGTGAGAATAAACACTGACGGCACAGGTTAATTTACGAACTTACATTTTAAAATTCCGTTTGTCTGAATAGGAATAGTTTAATTATGAAAGTGCATGGATTATTCGTAGTATTCTTAAGCTGACTCACAAACTAATTGACTTTTGGTCATATATTTCAGTTAATTATGTATGCAATCGTTATTAGTGATAAAAATATTTTTATAATATGAAAAAATTTCTAAATTGGATTTATCTCTAAATTGATTCAATACAAGTGTATTCACCCTTAATTTAATCTAAAATATATTATAATTTTAATCTAATAAAATTTAATAATAAATATACCTTTAATTACTTATTTTAAAAATAAATTCACTTTAAATGAAATTCATTCTTAATAATAAGAGTTTGAGTAATTTAAAGGGAGTATTAAGTTGAAATTTTTATAGTGTAATAATGTCGTTGTATAAAAAATATATATAATTATTTAATTATGGCAAGAAGGCTTTATGCACCGGCCATTGCAGCTGTGTCATTTCTAATTTGCAGCTTTAATCCCTTTGGTGTATTTTTCTTCTTTGGTTTGTCGTCTTTAGACACTAGTTTAGATTTGAATCCAAAAGTCATCATACCAAAGATTTGACGTTTACCACTCACATTCTTTCGTTATCATTTAACCAACAATGGCTACTATCGACATCAATAATTTGACCTTTAACGTTCACGAGTTCATGCTGGACTAATGTTAATTTGGACGGAGCCATGTATAATGTGTTTTCGGAAGAAAATATACTTGAATTTTTTTTATGTGAGAAAATATTTTTAAATTTTGAATAATGATAGTTATATAATTAACAATTATTTATTTTTGGCTATGAATTGATTTATAATTATTCATATCTAAAAATTTTTACTTATAATTGTTAATTATTATTATTCTAGACCGTAACCTGGCCTCTCAATATGTAATCCAGTCTGGTACAAGTATTAGCTAAAGCCCAAGCCTACACGTCTCCAGTAGAGTCAGCTTATAATGAGATCTCAATTTTGGATGGTAACAGTATTACCACAAGATCTGCACAATGGATAAATCTTCTAATTGTCAATCATGATCTTATGAAATAATATAACTGTAACTGTCATACCAGTATTGCGATAATATAGGGATTCTCTATAACTAAGGAACATATCTTCTCCTGCAATGATAATGGGTATGTATCTCTTCATCAAGGAAACATATCAATCCAACCTCTAAAAATATCAAGCTAAGTCACCCAAATTAGATATGAGTTCTCCCATAGCATTGATCCAATTGGTGCACATCTTGACTTGAGCGTTGGAGTGCCTTTGCAAGTACCTACCCCCTGGGTCAACATGCTTGGTAACAGTCGTGCATCGATGGAGTCCAACCCATACGTGCCTATTCTAGGTACCCTCTGAATTTACTTTAGAACATTTGTGTCGTCTGTGGGAAATGAGAAACTTACAATCCCACTCCAATCCTGGCGAACACGAGACAAAATTCAAGGAGAGACGTTGGGCAAACCTCAACCAACCAAAGGTGGGACCCTACTGCCCAACGCCCTCCTCTCCCTGATCCACCACCTACTGCTAAAACATCTGCTGCGAGAAACCAGGCACTCAATGCAGAAAACCAAGGCGATGGGCACTCCACCTTGGTTTCTGACGAAAGCCCAAACCCATCGCGTAGGATTTCTATGAGAGATAGACTTGGAATCCCAGTACCAGGAGGCAACCCTAATGCCTAAGAGCATAGAATCCTGGTTTACCAGTGTTTGGGAATGCCTAATGATGAAATTAGCGATCGTGCATCTCGCTCTCAACACATGAATCAGTCCTAGGCATCCCAACGTCAATTCCAAGACATGCTGCAATAACATATGGCTATGCTGAACGAACAATATCAGAGGTTGGAAGACATGCAATGGGTCATGCTCGAAAACCAACCCAAGCTTCACCGTCGTGACGGAAGTCTTAGCACGGGAAACAATCAAAGAAGGGCACATGCCGACGCTTCAATAATCAATATCTGAAATGCCAATCTGAACTGTAGGTTCGAGGATCATCCTTTTTCTGATCAACTTATGGAATACTGCATTCCCAGGAATTTTAAATTTCCAGTAAACCTAGAGATTTATGATGGAACCACTAACCCCCAGGAGCATATTAATGCCTATCAGTAGTCCCTTTGCTTCCACGGAGGATCTATGGAGTTGTTAAGTCGTGTTTTTCCTCTTTTACTGAAAAATGGAGCCTTTAAATGATTTTCAGGCTTACCACGAAGGTCCGTGGTTGATTGGCCAGATCTTAAACAACGCTTTCTGCTCCAATACACCACCAGTAAGGAATAACCTAGATTTATTGAATCCCTAGAAAAACTCTGCCAAGAGAGGGATGAGCCCCTCCGTGATTACGTTAAGCGTTTCATGGCGGCATACACTAACATGGAAAACTTCGATGATAGAATAGCCCTTCATTATGCTAGAAATGGTCTTTGGGTAGGTTCTGAGTTATTCACTTCCTTGGTTAAAACGAAACTGAAGAACCTAAGTGAGTTCCAGAGGTGATCCCAAAAGTACGTGGATTTAGAGGAAGCAACGGTGGACTAGAGGAGGTAGGACAAAGGTGAACCCTCTCACCAAAAGCCTAATCGTAATTCCTCATGGCCTCGGTCTTCCAAAGATAGTCCACCCCGGGCTGGATACTCCGTTTATACTCCACTAAATAGCCCACGAGAAACAATCTTAAAGGAAGTAATGCACACTGAGTTTCATAATATACGAAGACCACCTTCATTAAGAAACACAAGCAGAAGGACCATTCTAAGCATTGCACATGGCATGAAGGTTATGGGCGTGATACAAAAGATTACTACTAACTCCATGATGCCATCGAATTCCTAATTAAGGCCAGACAATTACAACAATATATCCTCTGGGTTCAAAGCGAAGAGTACCTCGATAAGCACAGAGACAACAAGCGCAGTCCTCGACGAAGCCTATCTCCTCACCGCAAAAGAAGAAGGACTCGAAGTCCCAGGAGAAGATCCTGGACTCCACCTCGCCAAGACAATAATGACCAATAGGACAGGAATAGGGATGCTCCTACTGATGACAACAGTGACCGATGTTCTAAGCCAAAGAGAACAATTAACATTATTGCAGGCAACTTCACTAGTGGAGGGTCATCAAATGGAGCCCAGAAAAAAGCCTTGAAGATGGTGGTGTTTAGTGTATCCCATTCCAAACCTAGAATGCAGACTGCTGAAAGAAAAATGCCTTCCATCACTTTTTTGGATGATGACTATAACAGAATTATCCCAGAACACGACGATCCACTCGTCATCTCAGGAATAATATCTAATGCCAAGGTCCGCCGAATTTTCATAAGATCAAGGAAGCTCAGCAGATATTATGTTCTTGGACCTCTATCAGAAGCTAGAACTACCGCCATCAAATTTGACTCTTAACGATGGGGAACTGACAGGTTTCATAGGTGAAAAGATTACCCTATTAGGTTACTACAAAACCCACCTAACTTTGGGATCTTGTAAACTCTTCAAGACGGTCAAAGTAAGGTTTTTGGTTGTGCACTGCCCTTCGACTTATAACATTATCTTAGGTCATCCCTCTCTAAATGCTCTCGGTGTCGTGGTCTCCACATTTCACCTCGTGATGAAATTTCCAAATAAGAACAACGAGATTGTCACTGTTAAAGGAGATCAAGTGGCTGCTAGAAAATGCTATAATGAGAGCCTGAAAATTCATAGAATCCCCAAAAATAGAAATTCTGCCACCCCCAACCCAGTTTATACTAAGTCAACATACTTATAACCGAACTAAATGTTAGGAAAGAAATTCGTGGTACCAAACCCCAGCTAGAGGGTGAGTTACAACCTTTCCAACTTGGATCCAAGTCGGATCAGGTTACCAAGATTGGAGCACATTTAGAGGAAAATGAAAAATAACAACTGACAGAACTCTTGCTGAAGAATAAGGACCTTTTCGCTTAGATGTCCTCTGACATGCTGGGACTCAATCCCAGCTTCATTTATCACTGCTTGTCCATCGTAGAAGATGTGAAGCCAGTAGCGCAGAAGAAAAGAAAGGTCAGCCTAGAAAGACATCAGGTTATTGAAGAACAAATTAAGGAGTTACTAAGCGACAACTTCATCAAGAAAATCTCTTATACCACATGGCTATTCAACGTGGTCCTGGTCAAGAAATCCAATGGGAAGTGGAGAATGTGTGTGGACTATATAGATCTGAACAAGGCTTATCCCAAGAATCCATACCCACTCCTCAATATGGATAAATTGGTGGATAGTTCCTTAGGTTTCAGGTGGCTGTCGTTCATGGATGCATATTCCTGGTACAACCAAATTCTCATGTATCCCGGAGACAAGGATAAAACCACCTTCATCACCAACAGGGCGAGCTACTACTATAGGGTTAAGCCCTCTGGCTTAAAGAGTGCAGGAGCCACCTATCAGAGGATGATGAATAGAGTCTTTGAGAATCGAGTGGGGAAGATGCTAGAGGTCTATATAGATGACATAATAGTGAAAACCCCACAAGGTGGATCGTATGCGATAGACCTTGAAGAAGTGTTTGCCCAGGTCAAAAAGTACAACATGAGCTAAACCCAGAAAAGTGCACCTTCGAGGTCCAAATAGGGAAATTCTTGGGATTTATGCTAACCCACTGTGGAATTGAGGCCAATCCTGATAAATGTTAGGCGATACTTGACATGAGAAGTCCTCAAAGTGTTAAAAAAGTACAACAACTTATAAGCCGCGTGGCAGCTTTCACGAGATTCCTTACCAAAGCTGCCCACAAATCTCTTCTCTTATTCAAGCTACTCAAGAAGGGGAAGAATTTCTAATGGACCTAGGAATGTGAGGATACTTTTCTATCCTTGAAGAACTTACTATCCTCCCCTCCTATTTTGACAAGACCGGAGCCTGGTGAGATGCTCTACTTATACCTCTCAGATCATGAGGAAGCAGTGAGCTCGGTGTTAATCTGGGAGACGAGCGAAGGGTAGAAACTGGTCTACTTTGTAAGCATGGTTCTGTAGAGCCTTGAGCTTTGCTATCAGAAAGTTGACAAGGTTGCCTTCGCACTAATCACCACGGCTAGAAGACTGCGACAATACTTTTAATATAATTCAATGGTAGTAAGAAAGGACTAGCCTATTCGCCAAGTATTACACAAGCTAGATTTGGTCAGAAGAATGATTGCCTAGTTAATTGAACTCTTTGAGCTTGGGATCACTTATGAACCACATCTTCCAATAAAGGCCTAAGCTCTATCCGATTTCTTAGCAGAACTCATATCAGACCTTGGCAGCCCAGAAAGAATCTCTTAGACCATCTTTGTTGACGGATCCTCGAATCCCAAGGGAAGTGGCACCAGGGTAATTCTGGAAAACTCAGAGGGATTGACATTAGAGCATTCCCTGAAGTTTGAATTCCCAACCTCGACCAACCAAGCTGAATATGATGCATGTATTGCTGGGCTAGTAATGGCCAAGGACATGGGGGCAACTAGGATCACACTCTGTAGTGATTCCCAACTTGTAACCTCCCAGATCTGAGGTGAATATAAAGCTAAGGAGCCTCTTCTATAGAGATACTTGGTCAAAGTACAAGAACTCCTTAAGAATTTTCAAGAGAAAATGATTGAGCATATTCTAAGAGAATTCTAGAGCAGACCTTTTGTCTAAGCTAGCCAGTACTAAGGGCCCTAGTAACAACCAATCAGTGATCCAAGAAACCCTCTCTTAGCCTTCCATCACAGAGTATGCCGTATTTCAAGTAGAGGAGAAGGACCCGTCTTGGATCGCCTCTATCATGGAATACTTGCAATCAGGGGTTGTACCTTCAGATCCCAAAGAAGCCTCTAAGTTGGGCAAGATAGTTATAAGGTACACCGTCTACGATGGACGGTTATACTGTCGTGATTTTTCTTCACCCTTTCTTAACTGCCTCACTTCGAAAGAAGTTGAATATGTCCTAGCTGAGATTCATGAGGGAAGTTGCGGACATCATTTAGGAGGCAAAACTTTAGTCCTAAAAGCGCTAAGGTTAGGATATTATTAGCCAATGATGGAAGTTAATTCTCATATGAATGTCTGAATTTGTGATAAGTGTCAGCATCACTCAAATCATTACCAGGCTCCCTCGGAAAAGTTATCCATAATGTCGGTACCTTGGCCTTTCTACAGATGGAGTACAGACATCCCGGACCCATTTCCCCAGGTCCCAGGTCAATTAAAATACTTGGTGGTAACAGTGAATTATTTTACGAAGTGGATTAAGGCAAAACCTTTTGTCATAATCACTTCGGCATGGATTCAAAAGTTTACTTGGCGCCACATTATCACCAGGTTTAGAATTCAAAAGTCCATTGTAATGGATAATGGAACCCAGTTTAAGGATAAAGTCTTTGAAAAACTACTGGCAGGCTTAAAAATGAAGCACCATTATAGTTCCGTGGAGAACCCCGAAACTAATGGACAGGCCGAAGCAGCTTGATCATGTTCTCTAGGCCTATCAGACCACACCCCACTCTACCACGGGTGAACCTCCCTTCAAACTTACCTATGGGTGTGAAGCCATGATCCCGGTGGAGATAGGTGACCCAAGCTTGCGCAACCAACAATTTTCAGAGGACAACAACCCCGGCTTGATTAGGGAAGATCTAGATCTAATATAAGAAAAAAGACATGTAGCCCACATACGCAATATTGCCCTCAAGTAAAGGGCAGTGGCTAGATACAACTAAAAAGTCATCCTTAGGAGTTTCCAACGAGGATATCTGGTGCCCAGGAGAGCGGATATCGGGGGAAAAAATGTCTCCCAAAGGAAATTAGCCCCCAACTAGGAAGGTCCTTACTATGTTATTGTCAGCACTGGTAAAGGAGCTTACACATTGGAGACATTAACAAGCATCCCAATCAAGAATTATTGGAATGTAGATAAACATAGAAAATACTATAGCTAGATGAATACTATAGCTAGATGCCCATGATAGTTTAGTCCTTTAGTAACTAATGTTTAATCTATCCCAATGTTGAATCTTATACTCTGTATGGACTTTTGTCCCCTAAAATTATTAATAAAACAAAGCTATTCAGACATGACGTTTTATATTAGATACATTAAAGCCCAGGTCAAGAGGGTTAACATACCAAGCTTTGGTAGTAAGTTACAGGGTCAATACCCATCCTCGATACTTGGCATTGACCATCTAAAGGTCAAGAAATCAAGAGGCAGTGCGGATTCAACATCTATGGTCCTGCCCCTATACTTAAGCCAAGTGGGATCCCAAAAAATCCTTATGGATAGTAAAAGACCCTGGGTAAGGTTCATTGATAATTATACCTAAGGCAGAAGGGACCATATAGGCCAAATTTTCTTGGACAATAAACCCTTAGCTAAGGTGTTATATTTTTCTAAATCCAAAGATTCCGAATACTCAGTACTATAAGCCTTGAATTATGGATTAAGGTGTTATATTTGCCTAAATCTAAAGATTCTAAATGCTCGATACTATGAGCCTTGGATTATGGATTAAGGTATTATATTTGCCTAAATCTAAAGATTTCGAATGCTCGATATTATGAGCCTTGGATTATGGATTAGGGTATTATTCTTGCCTAAGTCTTAAATTTCAAAACACTTTGTTATGATAGGCATTGGACCACAGACTAAGGTGTCCTTTTTGCCTAAGTCAAGAGGAATGCCAAGCACTCGTTATTATGGGTGTGGGATCTCGGACCATGGTCTTCCCAATAAGAAAACAATTTCCTAAGTCTACGGAATGGTAATGATAAATCCCATATTAGGCATTGGACCCAAAACAAACCACAGAAAAAAAAATTAGCAAGGTAAAGTATTCACCGAAAATAAGAAGTTAATTTAAAAACCCCGGATGCGAGACATTTGTCATTAAAACAAAAAACCCCACATAAGGGGCAAGAAGAAGAAAAAGGAAAAGATTCAAATATCAGTATCCTCTCATTTTGGAGCCAGAGCAGCATTTAGGTTGGCACTGGAATCGGCTTAAGCAAGCTCCCTTGCCCAAAAAAGTTGATCGTCGTGAAAGACTTTTTCTAAATCGAGGTCTTCCAAGGCAAGGAAGACGCCAGGGTTGAAATGCTGAATTTGGGCCACGACATTCTGGAACTGCTCTCCGCCAATGTTTCCCGAAATGGTGTCCAGCTCCTTCGCATCCTTTTCCAATTGAATTATTCGGGCTTGGAGGTTACTAATGGTATTGTCAGCTTGAAGACTCTTTGCCTCAAGTGCCTTCTTGGCCAAGTCAGAGGAGGCCAATGCTGCCTCCAGCTCAGTAATCCATGCTTGAACATCCTTATTCAGCTTAAGAGCCACAGTCAATTTCTAAGTAGCCTCTTCATTTTTCTTCTTGATTTCATCTGTCATCTTCTTATCGGTAGCCTCGACTGACCTTTCAATATAACGAGTTTCTGTGGTGGCCTAAAGTGTAAAAGTCTAGAGCTTGGCCAAGCTTTGGGCCATATTTTGTTCAAAGATATGTCCCATCACTTTATTGCTTAGTAACTGCTAATCTATAAATGGCCCAGCATCAGACTGCCTCAGGATAACAGGCAAACGGTTTACCCTTTCTTCATTGCCGCCCTACGCAGCTCCTCCCTTACCCCGGTCAGTAGAGCTCTTAGTGGCCCTCCTTTTCCTACCTTGAAGATTTTGAGTTAAGGAGTCTGATTCTTTCGAGGTATCTTCAATAACAACACCCTGGCTTTAGGATGCTGGAATGGTGACCGTAGGGACACTAGTGGATCTTGCTCCTTTCCTCCTTGATCTTGAGGCTTGTAGGGTTACAAGAGAAAGTCCTAACGTCATGTTGCTTACTAAAATAAGACAATAAAGCAAGATAGAAGTCAGACAAACAAAATTGCAAGGAATAGAAATTTAAAGCGCAAAAAGCACAGGGCAAATTACGAGTAGTAATATCCTATTTCTTACCTAACAGAACAAATAGAAGATCATCACCAGGGGTATGAAGAATGTCCTTGATTTTGATAAACCCGTGTTCTTCGGAATATCGGGTTATAAACTTAATGCAGTTGACCTCGTTCGGAGTAAGGTCTTTCTCTTCTTTTTCAAGCAGCATGGTAGGAAAATACCAAGCATCTTCTATCTAGTATAATGGGAACTTTGGCTCCCCATTGTCTTTTAGAAAAAAGGGATGAAACCCCTCTATTGTCATCAGCTTAAAGAATCTAGTCTTAAATCCCTTGAAACTATCTTGAAAAACATAAAAGGATTTGCAACCAGATCTTGACTGGATTGTGAGCTAATTCTTCTGCCTCGTTGAACCCTTTATCTGGGTATAAAAATAGAAAAAGGCATTGGTTGAATACCGCAGCCCTATTATCCAGCAAAACCTCTCGAAAGCGATGATGTAACCCCAGCCATTAGGGTGAATCTCGGTGGGGGCAGTGCAAGGCCTGAAGGACCGCAGTTTGGAATTCTATAAAAGGTAACTGAAGCCCTAATTTAATAAAGAGGGGTTCATAGAGAAACATGAAGTGTGAACCCGCCTCCCAAGAGGAGCAAACCCTCTTGTTCCACTTCGGGCATAGAATCTGGAATTCTTTGTCACGGGTCCTTCCTTTTGTCAACTCCAGATATTGTACTAATTGTCTGAGCTCGTTTTCAAAAGAAAGCTTAGATAAACGCTCCCAGACACCATCCCCTACCCATGGGTATACTAGCCCCAGACCCTGTCGGATCTAGATTTAGTCCTCCTCAGCTGATTCATGAGCCTCGACAATTGGTACTTGGGCTCTAGCTCCCTTTTTACCTCTAGCCCTGAAGATCCTGAGAACACCCAAAGAGGCTGGTAAGTAATTTTCAAAATCAATCAAATCAGAGATTCAGACACAGTGAAGGGTGAACGAAATAGTCCACACCTACACACCAAACTCCTTTCCTTCCAAAGCTTGAAACTTCAGAAGGACACCTCTGCCACGCCTACCATGGCAGAAATGGTGTTCCAATAGGATAGGGCCATGTGAAGAAGGTTGGAAGTCTTAAATCTACTTTGTGAATTGAAGAATAGAATCACACTCCAGTGAGGAGCGCATAACCACTTGATTAATCAATCACAGTAGAAGCGACTAAATAGGGGAAAATAGTAATGAAGAAAAGAGAAAGAGTGATACCGTGTAAGAGAAGCTCTTGGTTACTGGGGATGGAAATGGTTGAGAACCACCTGAAGTCTTCACTTCACTATTGCACAAAGTTCTCAGAAAGATGTTTAGAAACAGTAAGGCGAAGATGATACATCCCTAAACCCTATTTATAAAGGCTAAGCGGTTAGGGGGCATTGTTGTCCTTACAGCCTAATTTTCAAAAGAGTGCTCATCATGGTGCGCGAAGCACTATGCACGTCCTTCCATTGAAAATGCATCACGTGGCCTTTACAGTTCTTAAAGTAGTCGAAAAGATAGTTGTACAGTAACTCAAATGTCACACGACTTCTGAAGGTTAATTACGAATTCTTCCCATATACCCCGGCTTTAACCGAGATGTATGTTTTGTGAGGGGTTATCAAGTCGGACCACGGTTGTTAAAGTGACAAAGTACTCAAACCTTGGACTAGAGACTTGAAGTCCACCACTTTCTTAAATCAAGCACTAAGCCAGGGGCATCACAATGTTGTGTCGGAATAAGCGTTGAACTTGCCCAAGTAAAAAGAAAAATGTGTGAACAGAGATAAAAAAAAAGGAGAAGAAGAAAGCGAGCATAATATAAAGTTCATAATATAAGAATTTTTATTGATTTGTTCTCATTCTATACATCATCTTACATCTGGAAAAGAGGGAAAAGAAAATATTGAGACATGAAATGTATAAGGAAAGAGCACCGGCCTTTTTCCTTCGTTGGACGGGGTGTATCCTTTCATGAAGAAGATTATTCCACCAACTTCATGATCACCCCCAAGTTGCCTCAAATTGCGGAGCTGCTTCAACAGTCCCTCCTACTTATTTGAAAACTAGAAAAGCTCGGGACGAAGCACCTGCTAAGTTCTCAGAAAAGAGGAGGAGTGTAGGCTCTATTTCTTCGAGGAGGTCTGTCCAACACGACAGATATCACATATTTTCCCAGCAACGGAGCATGTTTTAAATACTCCCTCATACGCTGGAAAAGAAAAGTTCGTACCATTACTACGCTGAGAAAGAAAAGTCCCCATTGAAAAAGTTATTAGCAAGGAAAAGGAGAACATCTTCACAGATTTTGGAAAAAGTAAGAAGATGACCTTTGTAAGGAGCAAAACCCTCTTTGAATTTGAACAAAATAAGAAGAAAGCCATGATAGGTTACACTCTAAAACATATTGGCAAGAAGAGAAGAATGTAGCAAAAGGAATGCCAGCCCTAACATAAACATTCCCTATTTTATAGATATAATGAAGCACTCTGATTGGTCCCTAGAAAGGTGAATTGATCATACAAGATGAACTGCATCCTTAATACTCCTCGTTTCTGATTTGTTGCGAGGTAAGTAGGCAATTGGGAAACAACATGGAATTAATGTCCCTTTAATGGATTTTTTATTCCCGATAAAGTTAAGCCAACGATTTCCCAAGAAAGCTCAGTATTGTTAAGGAGTGAGGAAAAAGTCAGAAAACTCTGTGAAATCATATACGGGGGCAAACGATATACCTCAGATGACGGGATGGTGTTGTATGCCAACCTTGAAGGTACTCCAAAACAATGGACCTCGGCCTAAATAGAGTTTTGTCTATTGAGCGCCACGGGTTCTTCTCAAATTCGAAATCTCGCCAAGCTGGAGACAACTATTCTAGATCGTATCCTGGGCTCTCAATATGTAGTCCAGCCCGGTACACGTATTAGCTGAAGCTCAAGCCTATACGTCTCCAGTAAAGTCAGCTTATAATGAGATCCCAATTTTGGATGGTAACATTATTATCGCAAGATCTGCACAATGGATAAATTTCCTAATTGCCAATCATGATCTTTTGGAATAATAACACTGTAACTGCCATACTAATATTGCGATAATATAGGGATTCTCTATAACTAAATAAGGAACATATCTTCTCTTGCAATGATAATGGGAATGAATCTCTTCATCAATGGAACATATCAATCCAACCTCTAAAAATATCAGGTTAAGTCACCCAAATTAAGTATGAGTTCTCTTATAGCATTGACCCAATTGGTGCACTTCCTAACTTAAGCATTAGAGTTCCTTTGCAGATACCCACCCCCTAGTTCAACATGCTTGGTCACAGTCGTGTATCAAAGGAGTCCACCACATATGTGCTTATTCCAAGTACCCTCTGAATTTACTTCAAAACAATTATGTTAACCTATCACTTTAGAGAAATTAAATCCTATTTTTATTGTACTAGACACAAGATATGCACTTTTAAACGTTAAGAAAAAGTGAACATTTTTTAGAATCTAATTTTAATATATTATTAGTGTAAAAAAGTATTATATTATTATTTAATGATATATTATTACATCACTTAAAGAGTTTGATATTTAATGTGGTTGTTAACATTGTTAAATTCATTAAATAATGTGTCAATAAAATATTAAATGATGGTGTCAAAAAAACTTATGCTAATAGTAAATTAAAATTAAATTCTCTTTTATGCATTGAAAAGTTTAATTTTATTGTAGACAGATAATAGGGTTAATTATAATCATAGTTAAATTTTAAATTTTTTTTTGGTTAAAATCAAAGAGTGTGGAACTAATCTCTGCTTAAGCATTGACTTGGCCTTGACTACAAATTGCTTCCAATAGGTTTTGGTCTCCTGCACTGGTAAAGTTAAATTTTATAATTTTAAGGTGACTTTTTAGTTTAATAAATTTTGGGATTTTATTGAATAACTACTCTCAGCAGTTCTAACTTCTAATACAATTATGATAGAATTTAATTCCAAATATATTTTTACAAGGGGTAGATTTTTCAGAAAGATTTCTATTTGGCGGTGAAGTTGTATTATATTGATTAAAAAAATGCTTGTTATGTGTAAAATGAAAATACACTCTCATCTCTAAATTGTTTTTTTTTTTTATGAATGAAAGTTTTGTGGAGGAATTCTTTTTTTATTCTTATAAGGTATCTTTGCTCAAGTATTGAGGCTACTCATCTCCAGAAAGTGCTCTCTAACGGAATTTGAACATTTGCCATAACAGGTAGAACTTGTCTTAATATGACTCAACTTGCTTATTACTTAAATTTAGTAAATGATAAAATTAGTCCTTAAAAGATATTGCGTTGGTTTCTAAATTTTTGAATGTGCATTTTATTATTCAAATTAATCCCTATAAATAGGATTACCTTCTGCGAATAAAAACTAATTTAAACGGTAAAATACACATTTAAAAATCTAGAAAATAATTTTCATCATTCAAAAATTAATATAATCGACACTATACCTTTATTTTTCAAAGGCTAATTTGACGATTTACTCCACTTAAATCACATGGTTACGTGGGGAGGAAAGTTGAACCAATTGTTGTTGGCATTTATTTGATACAATGTTACTTAATCACATTATCGCATTTTGTCCCGATTTAAATTGGAATATTTGTCTATACAAAATTGAAGTAGATTAATACTGAACAAAAGATGAAAGCTGAATGAAAAATATGAGAGCAAATAATTTAAAGAGAAAAGAGTTGCTATGATAATCTTGCCCATATGCTATTTTAACATCAATTTTAATGATTGAATAAGACATAAAAATGAATAAAGAAAAGATAACTTCTATAAATAAATGTGACTAAAATATGTAGGTGAATCGTTCTAGAATTAATATATATTTTATCAATTTTTTTTCTTATGAAGTTTATCTGCATTGATTGAGGATGGGATTAATCGTCGCTTGGTATAATGAGGATGTCCCTCCTCACAGTCTTATTAATTATTGCATGGTACAATTTAGTCTTCATTTAATGACATGTGTACAAATTGACATGTATTACATTGTAATTTTTTTTCTTTATAACCTCTGAAATTTTATTTTCACATACTTTATGTTAGATTTTGAAATTTTTCATTTTTATTTTAAATTAACTCTTATGGTATTAGCAATATAATTTATTCATTAAATGCTTTTTTTTATTGCAATTGCGCACATAATTTCGTGTTGATGGCGGTAGTTAAATAAAATACTAATTTATTTGTTAAATAGTTTATGAAAGAAGAATTTATATAATCACAAAAGAAAAAAAGTACTCCCTCCGTTTTTAAATAACAGTCATTTTTCAAAATTTATTTTGTTTCAAATTATTGGTCACTTTTAGATAATCAAAAATATATTTATTGTTTGTTTTCAATTTTATCCTTATTTATTATTATTTTCACTAACAACATTTTTTTCTCTTATATTAGTTACTTCTTATCTTTTTAAAGACAATTTTGTCAAATATCAATTTTTTTCTTAAAATTTAAGTCATTTAATGAGTTTTTTAATTAGTGTGCTCAAATCTTAAATGACTATTATTTAAGAATGAAGAAAGTATTTTGTTTGTGAATTCCTCTTTGAATTGGAAGAGTTATTGAGCCGATTGAGGGTTCTTTTTATCTTGGGAGTAAGACTATAATGGCGACATAATTTGATTACATGTTCGATTGAATGGCTTAATGGATTTGTTTTTCTTTTTCAATGTTATAAGAATGAGAATAAAAGTGTTACGAAAATAAAATACAATCATCATTCTTATATTTCATTTAGTTTAGATCTTATTTTAGATTGGGTTCCAGGTTATCCAAATCAAAAGCAACTCGTCTGTCAAAGGTGGATTCCAATTAACATTATGCACTCTTGGATTAATAACTACATCTAATAATGATGAGTAAATCTATCTAAGAATCCCTCATTAATAGGGGATATGACTAAAAGAGATAATTATCTTAATTGTTTCCTATCCTTATTAACAACATTTATTATCCATTAATATAGATTCGAACGTGATTCTTATCTATCATAACTCTCCTATAAATATTAGGCAATGTAGTAAAGGTATGGACCTAAAACACTCTACGCATCTTGTGCACAGTCTAACTGTTAGAGTGTCTTTTGCAGGTACTCACTTCTCGCATCACCATCGTTATTAATGTGCAACAAAAGAAACTACCTTCAACAACCTTAATCGGGTAATCTTTTGAACCCGTTCAAAACAGATCTAGATAGAGATGAAATGATGATTTCATTCACTTCAATTTATTTATTTATTTTTGGAATATAGAATTGATGAAAATATAATGAACAAATAGTTTATAACTTTTTTTAGGTGAAATAGAGTAGAAATTTCACATTTTTTAATGAAACAATTGAAGAAATCCATTTCTTGGAAAAAATAAATTTTTTTTAACCACCGAACCAAATACGAGAATAGCTTATTTCAATCCCCATTTTCTTTCCATCCTTTCCATTTTCCCAATCAAACGGGTCCTTAACTTTGCATCAAGGAGTGGAGAAAGCTTGACAACTTGGCTTCCGAAAGGCATGGGCAGAGTTAGGTTCAAAAGAATCAATCATTATCGTGTGGGTATGGGCTAGTTGTGGCTTATATCATCGGTTTCCATTCTTCAATTTTGCATCTTAATAATTGTTATGGACTATATCCCAAGCTCTTAATATGTAGTCCAGCCCAGTATATATACATGCAGAGGTCCATGGCTTTGCACCTTGATGAGATGTTTCGTGCAAGTATACACGATGCTCAAGTAATAAAGTGAAAAGTATGAGTCGAACCCACGAGGACTAGAACTAATTTTCTAACTAAGTATTAGTATAGAAGGCCTTACTAATATCCAAACAACAATAAATTGATGTGTAAAGAATAAAACTTAGAGTAACCTAACCTGAAACAAAAAAATAAGCATGTAATAAAATTGACCAGATATCAAATTCCCGCAATAGTAAAAACCTAGGATTGTAACCCTTCTTGATATTTCACTTGGTTTATATCATACCCATTAGCCCACTCAATGTTTCTTGAAGAATTAATCTAGAACTCTAGTTTAAGCATACCTCTCTCCCGATGGCGATGTGTCCTTTCCCTCTTAATCAACACATAATATTCCTATTAGAATCAATTAACAAAAAAGCATTATATCAAACAAGTTCTATTCAAGATTACACATGGTCCTAAGCATATCCCTATGTCTTAGAACAAAACCCCCAAGTTCAACCCTAGAGTTGGAAGATCAAGTGTCACCCATTCTAGTTATAGGTTCAATTTCTCTTTCCCAAGTTCAAATCAAATCTAAATATCTATCAATTGGTGGCCAATCAATCCATAGCATGACACATAAGAATGGATAAAAACTTCTCATAACATTAAAATGGGTAAACAAACTTTTAATAATCCAAACTACGTATCAATAGAAGTTACAATCCTAAAAACAAATTTAGCTCATGTTCAACATTTGGGGATAATCAATCAAACCAAATATTACATCCATCAAAGCCAAAACACAGAGACTGAGAAAACCCCAAAAGAAACCCAAGAGAAATGATGAAAAAGATAAAGAACAAGCTAGTTCCAATGATGGAACGCAAGCAAATCTTCAAGAATTTCCTTGTTGCCCAAACTCCAAATCATGCTTTCCTAAGTTTCTTCAGGTCATCCATGGCTGCTCAGGCTCAGAGAATGTTAAGAGAGTTGGGGAATGAATCCACCTCAAAATGTATGCCCTACCCCATTAAAAACCCTATTTTTGGAGCCAAAACGACGTAGCAGAATTTTAACAAGATGTAGCGACATCTTGGAAGTGTGCCGCGGCCTCATGCGAGGGTGCTTTCCAAACTGATATACTATGCCTGGGCATAGTTTAGGAGGCCAAGGCATAGTATATGGCTTCCATTCAAATATTTTTTTTCTTCATCAAAATGCAACCAATACTTGTCTTCTTAAGTCCTTTATCTTGTTCCCTCAATTCAATGATCCTTCTTGAGCTTTCACACTCTTCCTTTTCTCTAATTCTCTTCTTCAAAACTTTATCTCTATTTTTCCAACTCTTCATAAATCATGGAATTCAACCACCTATCAAGCATGAAAATCAAGTGAGTACTAATTCCAAAAACATTTCATTAAAACTTGTTAATATTGATCAAAAGAGTGCTCAATAGGTTCCAACTCCACTATAGCTCCTACAATCAACTTCAAGCTCAATATATCAAGAAAATAGGAGGAAACTAACACAAATTAACACAATTAGTGATCATTTAACTCTACTTTTGTAAAGTTATCACACCCCCAAACTTAGAATTTTGCTAGTCCTCGAGCAAAACAATAAAAATCTGAACACTATCACTTTAGCATGATATGATAAAAACAATCTTGCTAGTTGTGAAAAACAATTGCCAACTAAATCCTCAAAACATTATCTCCACACTTGGCATCTCAATCATCCCAACCATCATACTCAAGCATTTTCACTCATCAAACAATATTGATGGTTAAATTGAGTTTCTTACGTGTGTATGTGCAATCCAGTCACCAAGCCTTAGCAATCATCTGGATGAGATTATTCAAATGAGATCCTAGAATGATGAAACTTAGAAAATCATACTTCTACCCTCTCTCCACTAATGTAGAATGAACATGACATGTAGATCAAAAGGTCTTATTGAGTTTGTAGTTGATAGGCCAAGGTGGGGGATGTGAACAAAGGATAGGATAAACCAAAAACCTTGGATAATGATCAAATGCACCTCTAATCTCCTCAATAGATGCTAACACAAGGGCCACACTATGTGTATTCCATGCCTCTTAATCGCTTCAACAAATTTGTTCAAACTTTTCAAATGATTTTCCTTTCATAATCACTTTATTTTTCTTTTCAAGCCAATTTTTTTTTTGGATAACCACCACAAATGCATATACATTTCAATTCAACGCTTTACACACTTTATCTTGTAGAGACATATATCAACATGGCCTGTAATCACACAAGTACTTAGAAATGCAATCAACCACTATCCAAAGCATAAGGTGTGATATTAAATGCATAGCTCAAAGGTTTTTGTAATCATGGGTTCATAGTACAAAATCACAAGGCTTAAAATCACTAGGCTCAAACAGGGCGCTATGAATACATTTATGTCAAGGTTAAGCTTGAAAGACTCAAACGATCCAAACATTGCCTAAATCATCTCTACACACTAAGTCTAACCTAGGATTTTGCCTTGAGGGGACTTGATAATCAATCCTAAATCCCAAAACCTAGGAGACTCATATTACATAATCCTTCTCTAAATGATCAAACAAAAGTTAAGTAAAAGGACCATGTGCAAAAAGATAAGTTACTCAACTTAACCATTCAACTTACTCAACAAAATCAACACATTTCAAACAACACTTAGGATTCAAAAGAGTCAAGCATGTCAACAATTCAATCTTATCATGGGGTTGGCAAACCATTCAAACACAACATGGCAAGATCAATCTAAGGCTTTTCCATACAAAATCACACCTCCCTTCAAACATCCAAAACACCCCCAAACTTAAAAGTTCACATTGTCCCAAATGTGACACAACTACAAATAGTAACAACAAGAAGACACAACACTAATACTAGAAAATAAAAGACAACCTACGCATCAACAACCAATTACAAGTAAGGAAAAGAAAAGAAAACTCCCTCAATTAGTGACGAAGCACTAGTCAAAGTGTATGTTATCTTCCATGTCCTTATCCGTATCTGGATCGAGCGGAGGTATTGAAGGATAGTGCTCCATGTCCATGTTCATCTGAATAGCCATTGTTCGCATCATCTCGGATAACATATTTTCTTGAGTCTCTAGGCGAGCAAAATAGCGACCTTGTTAGCGCTCCATCCTTTCTTGGCGCAGCATGTAACAACCTCCTCAGGGTATCACATGTCTGACTTCTGACTCATAATCTGAAAAGAAGTTCGCACAAAGTTTGAGTTATAAAGGATGGGTTTTAAAATTTCTTCTTTACTGAAAATATTAGGTAACATTGAAAATCATATTTCAACTATTCATTATGCAATATTGACACCAATTAATATAACAATTTAAAGAGAAATATAAAATTAACAGACTTATTTTTTTTTGACAGTAGCAAACCCCATGACGAGTCCTACTTAATAGCATGGTACAACGTTAACGAGAAACTTTAACATACTTATTCCTTTTTCTGTCCATCTTGATGCATCAGACATCTGTTCCTTTGTCAACACTGCACACCTTCGAGTCCTGAATGTCCACTCCTTATTGTTGTCACCAATCTCAGAATATCCATCGCCTGTTATGTCTAAGACAACTTGATCCTTCTATTATTTGATTTTAACAGTACAGACACAACAAAACAGGATAACAAAGAGGTGAGATCACCTACACCAATACTAACATGGCAGACAGAGATAACACAAACAGCAATATCATACAGATAGATCATACCATAATCATGCTATCAGCATTAATCAACTATCATCATCTAATCATTTATCAGTTCAATCATCATCCAAGTACTCAAAATAATTGTCATAGCTAACATTCCTCAATTAATATATCATACAGATATAAATGTTCAGATTATGCATATGCACAAGACTCGATTTCCTACTCCATGGAGCTAAAACTCAGGTCGGAGAAATGATCGAAAAGATCTGTCGGTACAACATGCCTCAGACCACGTGCTATAATTCTCATTTTGATTTTTGCACATCTAGCATATACACGACAGTCTTTATCAGATCTTGATTAAGAATAGTGTCTCGGTCAGGATCATTGGTGTGTCGCGTCGGTCTAACCCACGGTTACAGTAGAGCGACTCACTGCCCACTGTAGGCAACCCGCACCCCGAGGCCCCCAAGGTCAACGAGTGACCTATACTACGCTTATCGCACCCACTCAAGAGGTGTACGTTTCTCCTAAGCAATTAGCTTTATCCAGTCCATCGGACCATTCCAATGCATGTATAATGCACTAAAAACCAAATCATAGATAGAATATCAATCACAGGTTTAACTCATAATTTTTCAAAATATATTTTATACAATGCACTAATATCTTAGTGCAAGTCCAACCACAAGGGCCATATTTTTTAATTTCATTTGTTCAATTTATATCATATGCTTCAACGCATATTTTTCCAATACGTAAAGTGCCCCAAATACCAAATACAGGCATCTCTTTCCAATGCATATAAAATACATCAAAAGCCAATCGTAGGCAACTCGACATTTTCTCACACAGTGTTCATACACTATTTTGGCAGTAATCATCATGTTATCATGTTTTTATAGTCATAAAACACTTCTGCCATATTTTCACAATCGCGTAACAATTTTGTTACATTTTTACAATTCAAAAACGTTTCTGTTACGTTTTCAAAATACTGCAACACTTCTGTTGCACTTTTAAATCACTTATTTAATTTTTTTAACGTTTTTCTCAATCACATAAAAATATACATTTCTCAAATTGTGTAACGATTTTCCACCATTTTCAAACTCGCATAACTTAAAAATCATTCTTTTAAGTTGCGTAAATCATTTTCCATCATTCTCAAAATATTTAAAACACTTTCCAAATCACATAAGATTTTCTGTCATTTTCACAATTATGTAAAAATATTCTATCATTATTTAATCACGTAGTGATTTTTCAATAATAGTTTCAATAGTGTAAAATATTTAAACATTTCCCAAATCACGTAGAAATATTTTAACATTTTTCAAATCGCGTAAAAATATTTTACTATATTTCCAAACACTTAAAATATTTTATCTTGTATTTCAAACCATGTATTTTAAAAATTATGTTTTTAAGATACGTAAATCATTTTTCACTACAATTCTATTATGAAAAATATTTCTCAACTTTCAAAAATTCCATTTCATCTTTTCTCAAAATATTATGACTTTGTATTTCATTTTTCACATTTTCTTACTCAAGAAAATCTTTTTCCACGCTTTCTTTACTCAAGAAATTCTTTTTCAAATATAATCCACAAAATTACCTTTCCATCAATGTTTCAAAACTTAACATTTTCTAACGTACTTCAAAACTCAAAAATAAGTTATACGTTAGTAGATTTTCATAATACCATTATATTCTCTATTTTTCCCAAATCATTTCTCAAGTGCTAAAATACTCTGATTCCCTTTTCAAATTTCTTGTATTAAATTAATTATATTTTCACTTAAAAAATCACTTTGTTTCATTAAAATCAATGCATTACAAGCCTTCAAAAATGTGGACATGACTATTGAAAATTGTCAAAACATTTTTCCTGCTAAATTGATATGGTTTTACACAAACAAAACCATTAAAATTTTATTTTCAAAACCAGAGGACTTATGGTTATAAAATCAAACTCATTTGTTCAAATTCATTTTTATTTTATTTGTAAATCCTTTTTCACTTTCTTTACTAATTCTTAAATCATCATTGCTATTTTTATTTAAATCTCATGTTTTGTAAAACACTTAGAAACTTTTTACACAAAATAAATCAATAAAAAAATTCCTCAAAAATCATGTTCTTGTACTCTTTGAAAAATAAATTCTTTGTTTATTTTCCTTGTTTTTCTAAACATTTATTTTCATCATTCATGAAAATATAAATTTGTGAACACCTATTTTGAGGTGTCTTGATCGAAATTCTCATTATTCTAGGAATCAAAATTTAATTTCCTTGTTCTTGAAAAATTTTCACATTGACCCAAATCAAGGGCATCAAAACCGTAACTCTTCCTTGGCCATTGGGACCAAGATTAGTTTTCTTTCCATCAACACATCATGGCATACATATATATATTTCATCATAAATATCACAAACATGCCATATACTCATCATGCATATTATAAGTATACTATCAAAGCCATAAAATCATGCAAAGCATATTAAGCATAGACAAAAATAATCAAAGCATAAGAAAATAAATTAAAGCTCATAAACATAAAATTAATTATTACATGACCATGGATTGGAATCCTCACATGGATTCACCATCCATCAAATATAAGACCATCTTTCACCACCATACTTGGTTGGTGAGATGAATCTCCCTCTTACCTCTTGAAGATCCTTAAAAACTCCTTGTTTTGCTTCTTTTTCCAAGTCCTTCACCACCAAGGGCTTCTAAAATACAAAACAAAATATGTAAAAATTAGTATACTAAGCTTGATTAAGAGGAACCATGGATCAAACATGATTTAGATCATGAAAAAGAAGAGAAGAAATGAAGTCTTCTTATACTTCACCTCAAAAACCCAATAACTTTGATCTTGAAGGAAGTCCATGAAGATGAATGATTTAGAGAAAGTCTCCAACATGAAAGTTGCTTAGAATATCATGTAGATTCAAGATCTATGATTGGATGAAATTAAAAGTGATGCAAGGTGTTTTTGGGTGAGGAGGCTGAACCTATAGAGAGAAAAAAGAAGGAAGGAATGGTTGCTTGGTTCTTGAAATTTTGAGAGAATAAGATGGAGGCTTTTTGGGTGAGAGGAAAAAGTGAAAATGCATGCACAAAGTGAGTGGGCTGCCGTGTGAGTGTTGGAGAGTTTGAAGAGTTTTACTTGAAATAATATCCCATTTTGGGTTCACACTTGAAACACATGGTCTTCCACTTTGTCATCTTTTTCTTTGGCCTAAAAAGGCTACTCCAATTTGTCTCCTCCTTTCCAAGCATCTCCAACCGTCCCCCCTCTTCATAATGCATGCAAAGTTGTCATCTTTTCATACCATTATTTGAAGCATTTCTAGTCATTGATTAATTCAATGGTTAGGATTTAGGTAGACTTTTGATTTTTAGGAGACTTAATCTTGGCCATTAGATCTTTTTCCTTTAAATTCTAGCCATTAGATGTGTTTCCAAAATAAAGGGTCAAGATTGCTCCTTCAAACTTTAAATCCAAGGGTTATAATTAGTCATAGCCTTTTTAGAAGACCAAATCTCTACCTTTGATTAATTATTCATCCAATGGTCATAAATGGTCTTTGTCACTTTTTAAGACTAAATCTCCACCCTTGATCAATTCCAAATCCAATGGTTGTAAATGGTCACTTTATATAATCAAATTTACACCGTTGATAAATCTACGGTTGATATTGAAGCTTGTCTAACTAAGTTTATTATCACACCATTGATTAAATCAATGGTGATTATCCAATGCTTCTTTATTAAATTTATTTCTTAACCATTAATTAAATTAAGATCAAGTCTTCACCGTTAAATAAATCAATGGTGGATATCCAAACCACCAATGTTGACTTAAGTAATATAATTTCTATTTTTATCTACTAAAAACCCCACGAAAGAATATATTTACTGTATTTTTATCACCCGATAATTAAATACAGTACTAAACACAAAACAAAAAAATTTCTAAAACTATTTCCGGATTCAGGTTTAGTAAGATCCCCTGTCTCCGTCTAAACAGTACAAATTTTTCTATGCGTAGAAAAATTTTCACTTTGTGGGACCAACCTGGGCCCACGTAAGGTCACCTGGGCCCACGTAAGGTCACCTGGGCCCACCTAGGACCACTTGGGCCCACATATAGTCAAAAAAATTCATAATCATCCACAAAAATCACAAATATTAGAAAACGTATGAAAATCAAGTCAGATTGTTAAAAATAATTAACAGTCAAGAGAAATAAATACAGAAAGATTTTTTCCGACCTAAAAATTATTATTTTCCTGACACAGAGTAAATCACTCAAAATGATCAAATATGCTGATGGAATAGACAAAATAATTTTACAGTATTCAAAAATTACTAAACAGTAAAATTCTGTTAACTGTCAAAATTACTGTTTAAGAGATACGAAATTTAGGGTGTTACAATACTCCCCCTCTTTATAGAAATTTCGTCCTCGAAATTTAATAACCATGATTTCACATCCTCAGAATAAATATGAACATTACTCTTTTATCTTATTTTTCAATTCTCATGAAGCTTCCTCTCTTACATCTTGCTATACTATTCTAACCAACAAAATCTCTTTGCTAATGTTCAACTTCTCCTGATCAAACAGATATCTCAGACTGCTATAATTACTGAAGATGTTGAATGTTACTCCAGAAAGAAAGAATTTCCATATCTCTGATACCAACATAGCGACAACCAATCTTCATTCATGCCTAGAATAGTTTTTCTCAGATAACTTCCAACTAATGTAATGTATTACTTAAAATTTCCTTATCCTCGTATCACTACATATTCTAGATTTTTGCTTTTAACAATAAATGTCTCACTAACCGAGTTCTTCTTTTCATAGTACTATACCAAACACTATGACATAGAATTAAATAGGAATATTGTTTCTTGTTCGTTCAATTGCAGGAGATGATAGAAAACATCATGGAAGATTTACAAATGAATCGAACCTGTTATCGAACATATCCAGCAAAGAATTGGATGTAATCTGATTTTTAAGAATAAATTTTTTTTGGATTACTCACACTCTGTTGAAATAATCTCATTGGATATGGTTAGAAAATAACTAATCCATTTTCAAAGACCACACATCTGTTTATGAAACAGATCAAACTAACACAAAAATTTTGAACAACAGATCAAACTAATACAAAGATTTGATCTATAACAACAATTTGAATAACTTGAATAGCTCGATTAGCTAAGAATAGAAACAGAAGTAAACAAATCAGAGGATAATGAATAACTCTAATATATAATTGATCTACTCAATCATATGTCATAAGGAATAGGTTATTCACAGAAATATTCAGTATGGTTTATAGGATAAGCTCCAATGACACAATCTCCATTTGTTTAAATCTTCCGCTCAGAACACTCTCATTCCATTCAGAGTAACAACTTCCCTTACTATCTAAAATTTTACTAATAGAAAACTCTATTTTCAAATAGCATAATCTCTGGGAAAATGCGTCCAACTTTTCCACAATTTGTTTCCTTGACGTACATTCCTTCATTTAAGTACTTTCTTTCACATCCTTTACTATATTTGGTTTCCTCAATGGTTATAAATACATCTTCCGTCGAAATCAATTACTTTCTCAATATCCTAAAAATACCAGGTTCCAAAATTATGAAATCTTATATTCCAAGACTGATTCTCTTCCATCAGATCCTAAACTTCAACTTCCAATTTCCACTGAACAGCGGTCCTTTGTTCGTGCAGTCGTCTTTCCACATTGCTCCCGTTGCTCCCGTAGCTACAACTGCATTACTAGTAACATGTTTCACTTCCACACAAGTATAACTATCCCGAGCCATTCCCCTTTTTTTTTTCTCGAGGCATGCGGATCGAAATACAATGGACCTAATATCCATTATAAACAACATTATTTCCCTTCGAAAAAATAAACACACAGAGAACACAACACAAGCAAAATAGACCTAACCACAAACCCCAAAAGACTCAAACCGTGCTCTGATACCAACTAATGTAACACCCTCCTCAGGGTATCACATGTCTGACTTCCGACTCATAATCTGAAAAGAAGTTCGCACAAAGTTTGAGTTATAAAGGATGGGTTTTAAAATTTCTTCTTTACTGAAACGTAAATTTACTGAAAATATTAGTTAACATTGAAAATCATATTTCAACTATTCATTATGCAATATTGACACCAATTAATACAACAATTTAAAGAGAAATATAAAATTAACAGACTTATTTTTTTTTTGACAGTAGCAAATCCCATGATGGGTCCTACTTAATAGCACGGTACAACGTTAACGAGAAACTTTAACATACTTATTCCTTTTTTTGTCCATCTTGATGCATCAGACATCTGTTCCTTTGTCAACATTGCACACCTTCGAGTCCTGAATGTCCACTCCTTATTGCTGTCACCAATCTCAGAATATCCATCGCCCGTTATGTCTAAGACAACTTGATCCTTCTATTATTTGATTTTAACAGTACAGATACAGCAAAACAGGATAACAAAGAGGTGAGATCACCTACACCAATACCAACATGGCAGCACAGAGATAACACAAACAGCAATATCATACAGATAGATCATATCATAATCATGCTATCAGCATTAATCAACTATCATCATCTAATCATTTATCATTTCAATCATCATCCAAGTACTCAAAATAATTGTCATAGTCAACATTCCTCAATTAATATATCATACAGATATAAATGTTCAGATTATGCATATGCACAAGACTCGATTTCCTACTCCATGGAGCTAAAACTCAGGTCAGAGAAATGATCAAAAAGATCTGTCGGTACAATATGCCTTAGACCACGTGCTATAATTCTAATTTTGATTTTTGCACATCTAGCATATACACGACAGGCTTTATCAGATCTTGATTAAGAATAGTGTCTCGGTCAGGATCAACGGTGTGTCGCGTCAGTCTAACCCACGGTTACAGTAGAGCGACTCACTGCCCACTGTAGGCAACCCGCACCCCGATGCCCCCAAGGTCAACAAGTGACCTACACTATGCATATCGCACCCACTCAAGAGGTGTACGTTTCTCCTAGGCAATTAGCCTTATCCAGTCCATCGGACCATTCCAATGCATGTATAATGCACCAAAAACTAAATCATAAATAGAATATCAATCACAGGTTTAACTCATAATTTTTCAAAATATATTTTATACAATGCACTAATATCTTAGTGCAAGTCCAACCAGAAGGGCCATATTTTTCAATTTCATTTGTTCAATTTATATCATATGCTTCAACGCATATTTTTCCAATACGTAAAGTGCCCCAAATACCAAATACAGGCATCTCTTTCCAATGCATATAAAATACATCAAAAGCCAATTGTAGGCAACTCGACATTTTCTCACACAGTGTTCATACACTATTTTGGCAGTAATCATCATGTTATCATGTTTTTATAGTCATAAAACACTTCTGCCGTATTTTCACAATCGCGTAATAATTTTGTTACATTTTTACAATTCAAAAATGTTTCTGTTATATTTTCAAAATACTGCAACACTTCTGTTGCACTTTTAAATCACGTATTTAAATTTTTTTAACATTTTTCTCAATCACATAAAAATATACATTTCTCAAATTGCGTAACGATTTTCACCATTTTCAAACTCGCATAACTTAAAAATCATTCTTTTAAGTTGCGTAAATCATTTTCCATCATTCTCAAAATATTTAAAACACTTTCCAAATCACATAAGATTTTCTGTCATTTTCACAATTACGTAAAAATATTCTATCATTATTTAATCATGTAGTGATTTTTCAATAATATTTTCAATAGTGTAAAATATTTAAACGCTTCCCAAATCGCGTAGAAATATTTTAACATTTTTCAAATCGCGTAAAAATATTTTACTATATTTCCAACACTTAGAAATATTTTACTGTATTTCAAACCATGTATTTTAAAAATTACATTTTTAAGATATGTAAATCATTTTTCACCGCAATTCTATTACGAAAAATATTTCTCAACCTTCAAAAATTCCATTTCATCTTTTCTCAAAATATTATGACTTTGTATATCATTTTTTACATTTTCTTACTCAAGAAAATCATTTTCCACGTTTCTTTACTCAAGAAATTCTTTTTCAAATATAATCCACAAAATTACCTTTCCATCAATGTTTCAAAACTTAACATTTTCTAACGTACTTCAAAACTCAAAAATAAGTTATACGTTAGTAGATTTTCATAATATCATTATATTCTCCATTTTTCCCAAATCATTTCTCAAGTGCTAAAATACTCTGTTTTCCTTTTCAAATTCTTTGTATTAAATTAATTATATTTTCACTTGGAAAATCACTTTGTTTCATTAAAATCAATCATTACAAGCCTTCGAAAATGTGGATATGACTATTGAAAATTATCAAAACATTTTTCCTTCTAAATTGATATGGTTTTACACAAACAAAACCATTAAAATTTTATTTTCAAAATCGAAGGACTTATGGTTATAAAACCAAACCCATTTGTTCAAATTCATTTTTATTTTTTTTGCAAATCCTTTTTCACTTTCTTTGCAAATCCTTTTTCACTTTCTTTGCTAATTCTTAAAATCATCATTTCTATTTTTATTTAAATCTCATGTTTTGTAAAACACTTAGAAACTTTTTACACAAAATAAATCAATAAAAAAATTCCTCAAAAACCATGTTCTTGTACTCTTTGAAAAATAAATTCTTTGTTTATTTTTCTTGTTTTTCTAAACATTCATTTTCATCATTCATGAAAATATAAATTTGTGAACAGCTATTTTGAGGTGTCTTGATCGAAATTCTCATTATTCTAGGGATCAAAATTTAATTTCCTTGTTTTTGAAAAATTTTCACATTGACCCAAATCAAGGGCATCAAAACTGTAACTCTTCCTTGGCCATTGGGACCAAGATTAGTTTTCTTTCCATCCACACATCATGGCATACATATATATATTCCATCATAAATATCACAAACATACCATATACTCATCATGCATATTATAAGTATACTATCAAAGTCATAAAATCATGCAAAGCATATTAAGCATAGACAAAAATAATCAAAGCATAAGAAAATAAATTAAAGCTCATAAACATAAAATTAATTATTACATGACCATGGATTGGAATCCTCACATGGATTCACCATCCATCAAATATAAGACCATCTCTCACCACCATACTTGGTTGGTGAGATGAATCTCCCTCTTACCTCGTGAAGATCCTCAAAAACTCCTTGTTTTGCTTCTTTTTCCAAGTCCTTCACCACCAAGGGCTTCTTAAATACAAAATAAAATATATAAAAATTAGTATACTAAGCTTGATTAAGAGGAACCATGGATCAAATATGGTTTAGATCATGAAAAAGAAGAGAAGAAATGAAGTCTTCTTATACTTCACCTCAAAAACCCAATAACTTTGATCTTGAAGGAAGTCCATGAAGATGAATGATTTAGAGAAAGTCTCCAACATGAAAGTTGCTTAGAATATCATGTAGATTCAAGATCTATGGTTGGATGAAATTAAAAGTGATGGAAGGTATTTTTGGGTGAGGAGGCCGAACCTATGGAGAGAAAAAGGAAGGAAGGAATGGTTACTTGGTTCTTGGAATTTTGAGAGAATAAGATGGAGGCTTTTTGGGTGAGAGGAAAAAGTGAAAAGGCATGCACAAAGTGAGTGGGCTACCGTGTGAGTGTTGGAGAGTTTGAAGAGTTTTACTTGAAATAATATCCCATTTTGGGTTCACACTTGAAACACATGGTCTTCCACTTTGTCATCTTTTTCTTTGGCTTAAAAAGGCTACTCCAATTTGTCTCCTCCTTTCCAAGCATCTCCAACCGTCCCCCCTCTTCATAATGCATGCAAAGTTGTCATCTTTTCATACCATTATTTGAAGCATTTCTAGCCATTGATTAATTCAATGGTTAGGATTTAGGTAGACTTTTGATTTTTAGGAGACTTAATCTAGGCCATTAGATCTTTTTCCTTTAAATTCTAGACATTAGATGTGTCTCCAAAATAAAGGGTCAAGATTACTCCTTCAAACTTTAAATCCAAGGGTTATAATTAGTCATAGCCTTTTTAGAAGACCAAATCTCCACATTTGATTAATTCTTCATCCAATGGTCATAAATGGTCTTTGTCACTTTTTAAGACTAAATCTCCACCCTTGATCAATTCCAAATCCAATGGTTGTAAATGGTCACTTTATATAATCAAATTTACATCGTTGATTAAATCTACAGTTGATATTGAAGCTTGCCTAACTAAGTTTATTCTCACACCATTGATTAAATCAATGGTGATTATCCAATGCTTCTTTATTAAATTTATTTCTTAACCGTTAATTAAATCAAGATCAAGTCTTCACCGTTAAATAAATCAATGGTGGATATCCAAACCACCAATGTTGACTTAAGCAATATAATTTCTATTTTTATCTACTAAAAACCCTACGAAAGAATATATTTACTGTATTTTTATCGCCCGATAATTAAATACAGTGCCAAACACAAAATAAGAAAATTTCTAAAACTGTTTCCGGATTCAGGTTTAGTAAGATCCCCTGTCTCCGTCTAAACAGTATAAATTTTTCTATGCGTAGAAAAATTTTCACTTTGTGGGACTCACCTGGGCCCACGTAAGGTCACCTAGGCCCACCTAGGCCTACCTGGGCCCACATATAGTCAAAAAAATTCATAATCATCCATAAAAATCATAAATATTAGAAAACGCATGGAAATCAAGTCTGATTGTTAAAAATAATTAACAGTCAAGAGAAATAAATACAGAAAGATTTTTCTCGGCCTAAAAATTATTATTTTCCTAACACAGAGTAAATCACTCAAAACGATCAAATATGCTGATGGAATAGACAAAATAATTTTACAGTATCCAGAAATTACTAAACAGTAAAATTCTGTTAACTGTCAAAATTACTGTTTAAGAGATACGAAATTTGGGGTGTTACACAGCACCATATGCTCTTGACGCTCCACCAAATGAGTCAATCGTTGAGCTATAGCCAACTCTGTCTGAGGTGGTGGAGGTGGAGGTGGAGGCTGAGATGAACTAGCACCTTCGGTAGAAGGGGCTTCATGAGGCAGAGGCATAAGTCATTGTCCATTGGGCTCCTGAGGTATACTCTTTCTTCATCCCTTTTCCCATGTAACTTTGGTGTGCTCACATAAAGAAGTAATGAGAGTAGGGAACCAAATGTTGTGATGGGCAGAAATAGTAGTCTGGAATATGGCATTATGAATCACTTTACCCACATCCATGGTGTAACCATTTAAAATGGTGTGGATTATGATGGCTCTCTCCCTTGTTACATGATTCCTATGTGTAGTGGGGGCTAATTTTGTAGCAACAAAGTATAGCCACACCTTAGCATATGGCAATAAGGAATTATTTGGAATGTTGTAAATCTTATCATGATTCACACTCTATTCAGTGCCATGACAAGCAATGAGTGTCAATATCTCAATCAAATCAAGTTCTCCAGCTTTAAACGCGCTATAATCATAATTTAGAATGCAAGGCAAACCATACATAGTGTTGATAGCTTTACTAGAGAATGAAACCTTTTTACCTCGGACGAAGACCTTGCCATTCTCATGCTCTAGAGCATTTGCATAGAACACTCGTACGACCAGCATAATAGCTAGGTGGGGGTGCAAGCAAAACTACACCCAACTTTGCGACATGATGGCCGTGTGCAGTTGGAGGCTCCTTTTTGAAGTTACTTGAAGCTTCCTCTCTGGAATTATAGACTTATGCTTGGCATTGTTGTTGAACCTTCTCCAAGCATCTTTTGAAACAAACTTAGTCTTATCATAAGCATTGGTGCTACTCGAGGCACCCTTAGAAGCCATTGTCTTCCTCTTTGGAGACATGAGAAATCAAACACAAACAACCAAAGCTCCTTCTCACTTAGAATCAAATAGGGCTATGGTGAATGTAGAAGAAATTTGAGAGTGACTAGAGAAATAGTACACATTCACCGAAAAAGTGAGGGGTGGGTGGCGGAAAAAAGTAGAGGCGGTGAAATATGGTGGTGAGTGTATGGAAAAATCACAAAAATGAAGCTTAGAGGTGGTGGAATGCTGGAAAAATGAAAGAAAATGGCTAGAAAACCAAAGCACCTCACCGAAAAAATGGAGGATAAAAATGGGGTGGGGAAATGAGATGGTGTGGTAATAAGAGTAAAGTGAGGACAAAGAAGAAGATAAGGTACTCGCTGGACTAATTGGATGGAAGTAAAAGTGACAATGGAAAGGATGATGGGCAACAATGGAGGAAAAGTTAGAAGGTGAAAATGGGTGTAGTATTGGGAGAGAAGCTACTGATAGTGTGAGAAGTTAGGGCTTGAGCCTTTTTTTCTCCTTTTCAAATATTTGAAGTTTCGTTCTCTTTTTCTTTTTTGGATAAGTATGTCGCGGCCTTGGATAAGGGTGTCGCGGCCTCTAGCGTGCTAAAAATTTGTTCCTGATAGACTATGCCGCGACAGAAGAGAGGATGCCACGGCCTCCTGTGTCTTACAAATTTCTCCCTGATAAGGTGTGTCGCGGCCTTGGATATGTATGCCGCGGTACACTGGGTGCAACTTCACCAAATTGATGCTTTCAACATGTTCTTTCATCTAACCAAATGGCACTTAGATAGTTTGGAAATTGGTTTGTATGTTACTCAAAACCACTTGAAGGAACACCTTTAACATTAACAACAAAAGACTTAGACTCTAAACACAAAAATTATCAATCAACAAGTACCAAACTAAGAATCAAAAGTGAAAAGGATTAAGAGCTTGGGTTGCCTCCTAAGTAGTGCTTGATTTATAGTTGTCGACTTGACTTTGATGCCCTTTTCAATTGAGATTGATACAGGTTATTGAGGATATGCTTCGATCAAAGTCACTTCCCCAATATTTTTTTAATCTCTGGCCATTAACCAAGAATACTCTCCCTTCCTTCAAATCCTTGACTTCAACTGCACCACATGCTAACATTTTTGTTATTAAGAATGATCCAGACTGTAAGGCCCCTTTTTGGGAGAGAACGTCACATTGTCATTTACAATGCGGAAAATAAAAATAAATGTTAAGACCCGGCTCTTTTTAATAGTATAAATTTACTTGGTTGTAATCGTGTGATTAAATTAGTGAGTATATTTTTCTTTGTTATAATCAATAAAAATAGTGATAATATGTAGTTGCAATGAATAGTAAAATAGAAATAAAGCATACATCAAATCAACATACATGAACAACGATATATCATTATATTAAACTTGTTTGATTACAACGCCTAAATATACAAAAAGCAGAATTATACATGTATGCCCCAAGAGATCATAAATACATAGCCCACCAAAATAATGAAACATCAGGCCCATAAAATGTACACTGATAGCCATCAGTAGTTATCGGCAGTATCAGTCCCTAAGATGAGGAGGAATCGTGTCAGGATCCTCCTCGGGATCCTCCTCAGGATCTTCCTCATCCGAGGAAACCTCCATAGGAGCCACTGAGTTACGGGCCGGAGCCCGAGCAGTGGAATCAAAAGAATCGTCCAGTGGGGTGTAATAACAATCACCCCACATCTCCCTGATGGGTAGATAAAACTCCAAATGTAAACTGACGCTGCAAGTGAAGATCGGAAGTTCATGACGCCCCCAAGCCAGTGAAATTGACACGTCCCCCAAGTAGACACAGCAACCAGAATTTAGGTTAAAGTGCCAGCAGTCTGGCCCTCTAAGGAAGGTCAAATGCACATCACCTAAAAATATGCTTGAGCGTGCCACCATGATCCAACAATAGGTGCTAGTCGTGGTCGGGCCAAAAGCTGAGAAATTCAGGAGCTTCACCCTCCTGGCCAACATCTTCGATGAAACATATTTATAAACAGGAAGAAATAATAGAAACACATGAAAGAGGTAAGACATCCTACCATCATTACCAATTATGGCAGTAGAGAAACAAAATGGCGCTTTAGCTTCTCAAGAGGTAATAATAATAAGCATTAAATAACAATAATAAATGGATAAGCAGTTCCAAACAATTATACATCAGTATAGTGACAGTTCCAATATATCATAAGAATTAAAATGTCAAATAATATATGGACTCATTATGCACATGCATACAACACCAAAATCCTACTCCATGGAGCTAGACAAAAATAGTCGGAGATAAAGATCAGGAGACATGTTTGCAACTCAGCTGCCGCGGCCAAAGTGCTATAATTCCTCAGTTTATCCACGTGCACAACAAGGCATTGTACAAACAATCTATGCTAGATCACGATATAGGACAGTGTCTCAGTCCAGATCGTCGGTGCGTTTGCATCGGTCTGCCCCACGGATAGAAGAGCTACTAACTGTCCATTGCGAGGTACCCGCACCCTGACACCCCCAAGGTCAACAGTATGACCTACACTAGTCTACTCAGACCCGCACAAAGGTGTGTTCAATCTCCTAGGCAACATGGCCTTAACAATAGTCCAATGGACTTTCACAATGCATGATAACTCAATGCATGTATACAACGTATATTTAGTAAAATATGCTTTTCATAACATGCCTTATTTCGGCTAAGATAAGCATTAACATATTCTGGGTCAACTCATGGACCTGCAATTAATATAATTAACCCTTAATTAGTATATTACGTTTTTAGGATATTATTATGGAATTATTTAACACTCTTACTCACACTCTCTTGTTATTTCTTTAATTGAAATTACTCTAAGTCTTATGGTAAAATTTTATTCTTGGTTCCTTCCAACTTATGAAATCCTAAGTTAATTTCTAATTGCCTAAATTAATTAAGTCTCACTTAAAGAATTATTTTTAAGTCTTACCAAGTCTCACACATCCTCATTTGTTCTTAAAGTTCAAAGAGTTCTATTTGGTTACCTAATTAATTTCCTTCCATCACATAATCCTCTTATTTATTTACTTGATTAATTAAATGTCATAGTTGTATGAAGTTACGTGGTTAGGCCATTATTAAACCTAGAGGCCGTGAGCCTCACTAAGTTTTAGGATTCTAAATTTTCAATCCATTAATTACATGTTGTCCACTTGATTAGCTATGTCTTCCACTTGTTATAAAATTTCACCAAGAACCTTAATTTTTGCCCCAAAATCGTGAGCCCTCATAGAGGAAATCTAGGTCATTTTCTTCCATTTCAAGTGTTCCAATACATCCAAGTATATCAATATACATAACCAATAAATCAAATAACTTAAACAAATTAACAACAACATGTAATCATGCAAATCATACAAACAAATAATAACCCTCAGTAGGGTTTTCTCACAATCAATCACAAAACAAGGTTCCTTACTACCAAGAGAGGTTGAGGAGGAGTATCTTCCTCTTACCAAAGAGAAGAAAACAATAGAACCCCTTGAAGCTCCTTGCAAATTTTTGGATTCACACCCAACCAAACCCTAGAAATTTCATTCTCATCAAGATAACACCAATACTTGAAAAATAAGGTATAGATGGTCACAAAGGAGACCATAAAAACAAAAATGGGGAAAAGAGAGTGAAGAATCAAGAACCTTACCCAAAAACCCTAAGCTTGAAGCTTGAAGAAAGTGGTGTAGATGAAAGCTTTTTTAAGAATCACTAGCTAGAGAAATGTTTAGATGATGGAGGAAAATAGGAAAATGTGGTGAACCTCGTAAATTGTGTCCAGCCTTGGATTTAGTAAGATCCCTCATCAATGTTTCTACAGTTCAAGGTTTACCAGTCTCAGAAAAAATATTTTGCTTTCCCGACTCCGCTCAGTACGCACGTAAAACGAGAAATATACTAAAATATTTGATATTTTCATAAAAATTTAGAAAAATTCTCAAAAATCATAAATATTGAAAAAAGACTATTCATCACAAAACAAACAATTTTCGGGGTGTTTCACTAACTCTGCTCAGGGTGCACGTAAAATGAGAAATATATTAAAATATTCAACGTTTCCGGAAAATTTCAAAAAAATTCTTAAAAATTTTAAATATTATAAAATGATTATCTACGATGAAATAAATAATTTTCGAGGTGTTACAGCTCTCCCCTTCTAAAAATAAATTTCATCCTCAAAATTTTCATACTTTAGAATAGTTGTGGGTGTTGCTCCTTCATCTTGTCTTCCAGCTCCCAGGTTGCATCTCCAGTTGTTTTGTACCAGATTACCTTCACTAATGGGATCTCCTTGCCTCTTAGTTGCTTTATTCTTCTATCCTCAATTCTTTAAGGAGGTGCCTCATAGGTTAAGTTCTCTTTTAATTGTACTGTGTCTGGTGCTATGACATGACTTGGGTCAAGAATGTACTTTCGCAGTTGTGACACATAGAAGACATTGTGAATGTTTGAGACGAAAAGGGGTAAGGCTATTTGATAGGCTACTGGACCTACTCGGTGAATAATCTGGTATGGTCCAAGAAATTTTGGAGTAAGTTTTCTAGATTTCAAGGCCCGGCCTACCCCAATCGTAGGTGTGACTTTCAAAAATACATGCTCGCCTTCCTCAAACTCAAGAGGCTTTCTTCTTTTGTCTGCATAACTCTTTTGTCAGCTCTGAGCCCTCCTCATCTTCTCCTAAATCATCTTAACTTTTTCAGTCATCTGCTGTATAACATCTGGTCCAATAGTGAGGCGCTCACCATCTTGGTACCAACATAAAGGTGTCCGACACCGCCGTCTATACAGAGCCTCGTAGGGTGCCATCCCTATGCTTGAATGATAACTGTTGTTGTAGGTGAACTCTATCAATGGTAGAACGTCATCCCAACTTTCAGTCTGTTCTATGGTGCAAGTTCTAAGCAAATCTTCCAATGATTGGATCGTCCTCTCCGATTGGCCATCGGTTTGTAGGTGATAAGCAGAACTTAGACGTAACTTTGTGTCTAATGCTTCTTGTAGACTCTACCAGAACTTTGAAGTGAATCTTGGATCCCTATCCGAAACAATACTTATAGGTACACCGTGCAGTCTAACAATTTCTCCAATATACAGCTGGGTCAGTTTCTCCAGGTTGTACCTTATGTTGATTGGGAGGAAATGCGTTGATTTCGTGAGTCAGTCCACAATTACCCAAATCGAGTTATGCCCTTTTCTTATCCTTGGCAAACCCACTACAAAATCCATTGCAATGTTGTCCCACTTCCATTTAGGAATAGACAATGGTTACAGTAATCTTGTCGGTCTTTGATGTTCCACTTTAGCTTTTTGACAAACCAGATAAGTCGATACACGTCTAGTGACATCACTCTTCATTCCATGCCACCAAAACAACTTCTTCAAGTCTTGATACATTTTTGTTATGCCCGGACGCATATTCAGTTGGCTCATGTGAGCATGGTCGAGAATATACTCTCTAAGCTCTTGATCACGGGGAATACAGACCCTACCTCAGAACCTCAGAATTCCATCAGTTCCTTCCACAAATGTTGTTTCTTTACCTTGCTTCATTAGCTCACTCACTTCTTGCAAGAACTTATCGACCTTTTGCTTTTCCCGTATGTCCTCCATCAGCTCATTTGAGATGGTGACCATGTTCATGCAGATCTTTCCTAGTTTTAATTCCACAAAAGACCATACATCCCTGAACTGCTCTATTAGATCCTTTTCCTTGATCATCAGGGCAAGACACTAATCATCTTCCTACTCAAGGCATCTTCCACAACGTTTACCTTGCCGAGGTGATACAGAAGTTGGAAATTATAGTCTTTCAGGAACTCCAGCCACCTCTGCTGCCTCATGTTCAACTCCTTCTGATCATACAAATATTTTAAGCTTTTGTGATCACTAAAGATGTTGAATGTCGCTCCATAGAGGAAATGCCTTCATATCTTCAAAGCGAAAACCACAGCCGCTAATTCTAAGTCGTACGTTGGGTAGTTCTTCTTACGCACTCGCAATTGCCTTGAAGCATAAGCCACCACTCTTCCATGTTGCATAAGCACAGACCCTAGTCCTTGGTATGAAGCATCACAATACACCTCAAAGGGCTCATTCGGATTAGGTAGCACTAACACTAGCGAGGTAGTTAATCGATTCTTCAACTCTTGGAAACTCTACTCACAGCTGTCGGTCCACTCAAAAGCTTGGTTCTTTCTCGTGAGTTGAGTAAGAGGTCTTGTAATTTTGGAGAATCCTTCAATGAACCTTCGGTAATATCCGGCTAAACCCACGAAGCTACGAATCTCCGTTATTGACTTAGGTCTTTCCCATTGTAGCATTGCCTCCACTTTTGATGGATCCACCGCAATCCCATCCTTTGAGATTACATGACCCAAAAATTTAACTTCTTCCAGCCAAAATTCATATATTGACAGTTTGGCATACAGTTCTTTCTCCTTCAGAATCTGGAGAACTATACTGAGGTGTTTAGCATGATCCTCCTGATTTTGAGAGTATATCAGGATGTCATCGATAAAGACAACAATAAACCTGTCCAAGTAAGGACGAAAGATCCTGTTCATGTAGTCCATGAAGATAGCAGGCGCATTCGTCACGCCGAACGGCATCACGAGGTACTCGTAATAGCCGTATTGGGTACGAAAAGTAGTCTTGGGTGTATCCTCCATCTTCACTCATATCTGATGATACCCAGATTGCAGGTCAATTTTTGAAAACACCGCTGCTCCCTTCAGTTGGTCCATTAAGTCATCAATTCTTGGGAGTGGATATTTATTCTTGATTGTCACTTTGTTTAGCTATCTGTAGTCCACGCACAACCTTGATGAACCGTCCTTCTTTCGAACTAACAGTACTGGTGCTCCCCAAGGTGATACACTCGGTCTAATAAATTACTTTTCCAAAAGCTTCTCTAGCTGCTTCTTAAGTTTAGTTAATTCTGTTGGTGACATCCTATAAGATGCTATAGACACGGGACCAGCTCCCGGTACAAGGTTAATAGTAAGTTCTATTTCTCATGCCGGTGGTAAACCAGGTACATCCTTAGGAAAGACTTTGGAAAATTCATTCACCACTAGAATTGTGTTCACATCAACCTCACTCTCGACTTTCAAAGACATTTAGCATATATCCGTGAGATCCTTCTTTCAAGAGAGCTTGAACTTGGTTAGCCGTCAAGAATCTAGAATTCTCATCCACAGGGAAAACTATGGTTTTTCTTGAACAATCTAATAGAACATGGTTAAAAGACAACCAGTCTATCCCTAAAATTACATCTAACTGAGAAAAGGGTAAACAGATCAAATCGATAGAAAAGATTCAACCTTTGACAATCAAGGGACAATTTAAATAGACTTTGGTAGTAACTAACAGTTTATCAGTGGGGGTAGAAACAGTCAGATTAAAAGGTAAGGTAGACACTGGTAAACTAAGTTGTAGCACACAGTCATAAGATATGAAAGAATGGGTTGCCCTAGAGTCATACAGTACAGTTAAAAGGCTACCTTCTATGGTGCCTTCTCCTTGAATCAAGTCTTCTGACTCGAAGGCTTCAGCTCCGCTCATGGTATAGACCCGTCCTCCTGCTTGCAGTTTGTTGGCTCTTGTAGCATTGACTGAAGGTTCAACCTTCGCTTGGTTGTAGTCTCGGGATACGTGGCCAGGCTTGCCACATCTAAAAAAGATAATCCCCTTTATAATGCAATCTCTCGTGAGATAATCCTTCCCACACTTCAGGCATTTGGAGGGATACACCACATTTTGGCTGGTCCGATTCCCAATAGAACCTCTACCAGAACTTCCATTCGCTGTCTATTGCGGGTTCCTCATTGGCCGGGAATAGGGCTTCTTTTGGAAGCGATTGGAACTGTTGTCACCGCCCCTTTGGAACCTTGTAGGTCTAAAGTTGCTGCTCCTTGTATCTCTAGATTGCTCCAGAGCTTCCATTTCATAGCACATATTTAGCAGCTCTGAGAACTTGTTGATTTTCAGCGTGATAACAACTTTCTTCACTTCATATCTCAGTCCTTCTGTAAACTTCCAACACATCCAGGCTTCATTCGGTTGGTGCTGAAAGTACGTTGAAAACTGTGACAAGTTTTCAAATCTCGCTGCATATTCACTAACAGTCATGTTCCCCTGCCTCAGGTTGAGAAACTCCATTTCCTTCATGTGCCTTGCACTCGAGGGAAAGTACTTATCCAAGAATTTATCCTTGAATAAATCCCAAGTGATCTCGCGATTTTTAGCCTCTAGCATTCTTTGCGTCCTGCACCACTAGTTCTCAGCATTGCCAACCAACATAAAGGTAGCATAAGTCACCTTCTTATTCTCGGCACAAATCATGCCTCGGAAGACTTTCTCTAATTCTTTGATCCATAGACTAACTTTATCTGGATCGAACTCTCCTTTGAATTGGGGAAGATTGTGGCAACGAAACTCTGCCAAGTTTTGAACATCAGCAGTAGCTTCAAGCTGTTGAGCAGCCCTCTCTTGTTGCTGAGCAACTCTCTCTTGTTGTTGAGTAACTCATTCAGTCTGTTGTGCGATGACCTCAGCCATCCTTTGCATCGCCTCTATAGCAGCTGTCATGTTTCCAGCTTGTGCCATCTTACTTTCTCAAGTCAGAGTAACCGAAAGACACAAGGAAAGTTAGTTGTATCCACTAGGAATACCAAACACAAAGATTCATGTAACATCTCAAAAATTATTTATTTCATTATAAAGAATCATTTTATAATATTTATGAATTTTGAGAATTTTTGTGAAATTTTCTAAGAACGTTGAATATTTTAATATATTCTTTATTTTGCGTGCCCACTGAGCGAAGCCGAGAAAACAAAATATTTTCCTAAGGCTGATAAACTTTGGACTGTGGAAACATCGACGGTGGATCTTACTAAACCAGAGGCTGGATACAGTTTACGAGGTTTTCATTTTTCAAAATTTTATCTGATAAATAAAATCACTGTATCATAAAATCATTTGATGAATAATAAAATATTATTTTCATCAACTGTAACTTTTATTTACTGGGAAAATAATTCTAACAGTGTAATTAATCATCTGTCAGATGTATTTAATTGAGGGGACAAGCTTACTATGTACTTTATCGAGAAGCGCGTGAAGCTTCTCAAGGAAGCTTTGAGGGAAGCTTCTAGGAAGTTTCCTTCCCAACCATTTTCTCTTTCCTCCTTTTTGGTGCTGCACGGTTAGCTACGGGGGGATATTTCATTTTCATTCTCCCATTTTCTCTCATTCACGCTGGTCTCTCTTTCTCCCTCACGCAGCTTTCATTTCTCTTCCTCTCTTTTTCCACCCACACACTCCATTGTTAAGCTTTCAAGCTTCCCTTGCTTAAGCCAAACTCAAACCATTGCTTCCCCTCTCCATCCTCAAGTTTTCCTCTTTGTGGAACTCACCTTGGCTCCTCCATTTTCGTGGTTAGCAGCCCAACACCAAAGCTTCAAACTTTAAGGTAAAGCTCTCAACTTTCTTCTCCTTTTCTCCCCATTTTCGTGGTCTATGGTCACATTGGTGACTATGGATGCCATTTCCACTCTTTGATATTGATTTTTATGGATTTGAACACCAAGGTTTCTGTGGTGGTGAAGCACGAAATTCCCAAGCAAAAAGGAGCTTGCTTTTCCTTGTTCTTCATTAAGGTAAGAGGAAGATTATTCTCTTCAACCTGTTTTGGTAGTGAGAAATTCTTTGTTTGTAATTGATTATGGGAAAACCCTATTGAGGGTTACCCACTGTTTACAAGTTGTTTATAATGTGTTTGTGCTATTAGATTGCTTGTTTGTGTATATTCATGTATCTAAATGGATTGGAATGTATAACATGGAAGAAAATAATGTCGGATTGGTTCTCGGATGGCCACAGTTTTGAGGCCCAGAATTTGGGAATTCTTTGTGAACAATTGTTACAATTTGATCTTCTGACCATTTAGTACAATGTCAATATCCGTCGAGTTAGAATGTCATATCCGTCAAGTTTAGACTTCTGACCATATCCGTCGAATTTGATCTTCTGACCATTTAGTACAATGTCAATATCCGTCGAGTTTAGACTTCTGACCATATCTGTCGAATTTGATCTTCTGACCATTTAGTACAATGTCAATATCCATCGAGATAGAATGTCATATCCGTCGAGTTTAGACTTCTGATCATATCCGTCGAATTTGATCTTCTGACCATTTAGTACAATATCAATATCCGTCGAGTTAGAATGTCATATCCATCGAGAATAGACTTTTGACCATATCCGTCGAATTTGATATTCTGACCATTTAGTACAATGTCAATATCCGTCGAGTTAGAATGTCATATCTGTCGAGTTTAGACTTCTGACCATATCCGTCTAATTTGACCTTCTAACCATTTAGTACAATGTCAATATCCGTCGAATTTGATCTTCTGACCATATCCGTCGAATTTGATCTTCTGACCATTTAGTGCAATGTCAATATCCGTCGAATTTGATCTTCTGACCATATTCGTCGAATTTGATCTTCTGACCATTTAGTGTAATGTCAATATCCATCGAATGCCAAACCAAAAATTTATCACCTACACCGAGTGATTAAATTAATGGTAATAGGATGCAAGGATTAGTAAATTGGAAAATTTAATTGTACTTGGAGATTCATAAATTTTAAAGAACAAATAATGATAGTTTGCCTTGTAGTTTAGAGCAATTTTTGGAATAAAGGAAGAACAAGAGTGTGAGAAGGGCTGTGAGGAACTTAAACTAAATATTCTAAGAGAGTTAACGCGAGAACATAATGGAATTAAAGCATAACTTTCATAGTAACTTTGAATAGTATGTGTTCACTTATAAGATTTTAGTATTGATTAGTCATCGTGTGTGAATTTGAATAAGTTATGCTATCATTGTGAATATATATATATATATATATATATATATATACATATGTATGCATTGAATCCATATGCATTGGAGCATGCATTGTCATTGTGATATTGGGCCGACGAACTAGACCCTGAAAATATCTGATAGACTATTGAGTCTGATGTAATTTGATTTCATTGGATATGTATTTGAGCATTATGCAGTTATGGCATATTTTGCCTAGGAGTGGACGAGGACTTGTAGGATAGTGGGGACTTTTTAGACCTAGGGGACGTCAGGGCGCGGTGTTTCACCTGTGATCCGGTTATCACCTTATGTATACTCTTGGCCGTGAAACACTGTTGCAACGCACTGGCAGCCCGACAAAGCACTATTACTTTCCATGGCTCGGCGTAGACTGTTTATTGAGGGGGGACAGATCTTCTGGGGCGTTCATCTCTGAAAACTTTGAGTTTAGCTCCATGGAGTAGGAAATGAGTGCACTGTACATGAGAATAGTCAGCATACGCATTGTGCATATGCATGGTTAGTCCACATATTATCATGGCATGGTTAACATACATATTGTGGAAATATAAATACTTGTTATATATCTATAATGAATACTTGTTGTTATAGTGCTGTTGATAATTGTATTATCGTGGAATATGTTTTTTGATAATGCTTATGCAATTGATAACTAGAACGTGTTTGTAATATTTATATGTATGGAATGACTTCGTCATTCGTGTTATGTTTCTTTGCTGCTATCATAGGTAATGAAAGTAGAATGTCTTACCTCTTTTCTGTATTTTGTGCTATTCTGTATGGTTTTTGGTTAAAGTCTAAAAAAGGGGCGAGGTCAAACCTACTAGAGATATTGGTTTGATTTTCTGGGTTCGATAAGGACACCTTGAAGGGACCTTATTGGTTTCATCGTATTTGAGTTCACCGAAGGTGCCGTATGTGATTTATTGGCAATCTAACCTTGACCATGAAGAGGACTGTGATTGAAGACCTTATTCTGTATTTCTCACTATACCAGTGAGCCCAGAGTTGCCTCACGCATTCGGGATCCGATGGAGTGCCCAACTCCTTAGTCTTGGATATATTGTGGGTAATTTATACTTTCTTTTGCATTACCTGTAAAAAGTCTATTTTTGCGTATATGTATACTTTAAGGTGATTATTCAGTTTAAAATATTATAAATTGAGTATATCTTATAATTCATATTTTAATTGGTTGTATATGTAACTATTCATTCATGGCTCTTATTTTCCTCATATGCGAAATGTTTAATATTTTTGTAAAGTTTGTTATTTGACAATGTTAGCACGCCGAAATTTAGTGACCGTGACATAATGACGATTGTGCCGTGGTTATTAAATCGAGGGGTGTTACATTAAGGTGGTATCAAAGCTCAGTTCATCCTGTTGAGCCGGGGTATGGACTGACTATGCTTAGACATGTTAGAAATTTTTGTATGTTGTGTACTTCCTTATCTCTTGAATTGAGATGTTGGGAATGGAAGGGATGGCTTGCCATAGGTTGAGTGTTGGTAGCTACTGTTACACAGTTACGTGATATTGAGTACTGGCCCACTCAATGTGTAATGTTCTGTGTCTACGGGAAACTATGACTTCACCTAGGCGTATTAAGGCAATCGAAGTTCTTTAGAAAGAAGCTTAGCTGGTATAACTAAACTTGCTTAGGATTTGTTTACATTTATACCCTTGCTGTGTTACCTTTAGAATTGTTTAAGCCATTGGGTTAGAAAAGGGGTAGTCGAATAAGACTTGCAAGGTTTGCGGACTGAGACGTCCAAGGAGTTTTCAAAAACCAATTCTCTTTAGAAAAGAGTATCTGGCGAAAGTTTGGTTCGAGGAGCTACATAAGAGTCAATGACTTACAGGAGATCGCGCCGCAGAAGGCAGAGTAAAGGAGCTCAAGTTAGAGTTTTTTGGGTTTGTCTTGTTGGGTTATGTGACTCTTTGTGTTTGGTTTCCGAAAGAAGACAATAGCGTTTGGACTGAATGCTTTTGATTTTCCTTATGGTTTGATTTGTTTGTCCTTGAAGGAAGACAATGACTTAAAGTAGATGTGAGCGTGTGAACGCGGGGAGTGGCAATGATGGTACGACTACGGCAACTGAAGAAATGCAAAGAATGGTTGAAGTAACAACACACCAGGATCAGAGGGCCGCACAACAACAGGAATTGTGAGTTGAGGTCCAGAATTTAATGGAAGAAAGTCAACTTTGGGGTAACTCTAGATTACTGAAGTTCCAAAGGAGGAACAACAGGAAGGTTAATCAGTTTAAGCAGAAACCATATACTCTACGACCGAAGGAGCAACAGCGACAACGAGCGCATGAAGGAGGTGCGAGTGGTAGTAAGTCCAATCCAACTGTGGTACCGTTATCAAGGTGTAAGAAGTGCGGAAAGGACCACTTCACAAGGCATTGTACGATCGAAGGAATACTTTGTTTCAAGTGCAGAAAGCAAGGACATGTGTGGAGGGATTGTGCTTTACATGGGACGAAGCCTCCATATGCGATCAAGAGGGCAATCTGCCTCAAGTGCGGAAAGAACCACTTAACAAGAGACTGTAAAATTGAAGGAGTAATATGTTTCAAGTGCGGGAAGCAAGGACACGTGGCGAGGAACTGTACTTTACAAAGGATAAAACCTTATGTCAGAGATGTATGTACTTCGAAATCTCATGAAGAAGGGAAAGTTAATTCCTCCACCCAGACTGAAGATCGAAAGGAAGAAAGGGACTGTGCTATAGTGGATGACCCTGTGACTTCATTGTATAATTCTGGGGATAACCCATTGCTTTATGACGCATGACTGTATGAGTATGTTAGGATCGTATGTACCTCTGACATCTTCTGACTAAGTTATTTCTATTTTGGCTGCTAAGAACTTATTGATTGTAGCCAAGTTGTTTAAATTATCCTATGACCTGTTAAAGACTGAATTCTTCTGTTGATCTGATTTGTCCACTTCTTTTACAAATTAGATGTAATGTTAACGAAGGGATTGGTTATCTTCCAACCATATCCTGTTGAAATATTCCAATGAAATTCTAAGAGTTCATTTCTGGAATTAAGTTATCTGTGTATTTACTTCCCTTCAACCCGAATGATACTATTCATGTTTTTAAGCCTGCTCTCATTACAACAAGTTTACTTAAAACTATCCTATTGTTGTTAAAAAAAAATCAGAACCATTTTACCAATTCAATTATCCACTCTCTTCATGAATAGGCTTGATCTCAGAAATGAGATTAATCATTTTCTAAACGGGTCTCGTCATTTGGTTTCAATGAAAAATTAGTGTTTCTTGAGACAGAAATTTCCTAGATGTGAATCCATGAAACTCACTCCTAAGTTTTATTGGACCAAATATCATACTCTTTGTTAGACGGGTCCAGTGGTAAATCAAGTGACTTCCCTATTTTTCTTCCTAACCTTTATAACATTTCTAGTTTACTTCGATTGAGTAAATATGCTCCCGAATTTGAACCATAACAATGCGCCAAGTGTAGTACAATTAGGTGAGAACGTACCCTATGAGACATTTGTTCGAATCAAGGAAAGATGGTTTGGCAAATCAATTGAAGGACGCCGCTATTTTCTCCAAAATCAGCTTGTGTTCTGGACTATCATCGAGTTCGCTCAAAGATTTGTCGTTGTCCTCATTGGTGACATTCTGATCTATTCTTGACGTTTGGAGGAATGTACCAAATCTCTCATAGTGATTCTTCAAGTTTTGAAGAAGAATGAGGAGTTACACTAGAAGCTGTCCAAGTGCAAATTTCGGTTTGAGGCAGTTCAACTTTTGAGTCAAGTGATCTTTAAAAGAAGGAATTATTGGAGATCCATCGCAAGTTGGAGCAGTTCTTCAATGGGACAGATCAAAGACTGTATTACAGATTCGTAACTTTATAGGATCAGCTGGTTAGTACGGGAGACTCACTGTAGAATTCTTCAAGATGGCAATACTTCTCGTCTAACTCATGCATAAGAGTTAAGTTTATAGGATTGGTGTATATAAGGAAAGATTTCAAGGATTGAAGAGACACTCGACTACCTTGCCAAAGATGATTTTGCCTAATCCCAATGAACCATTTTGGATGCCTAATGATGCTTCGCATTGGAATTTGGAATGTAAGCTTGATCACAATAGAAGGAATGGTAACGTACGCTTTGAGACAATCAAGAATATATGAGAAGGATTACCTTACACCAACTCAGAGTTGGCTCTGTAGTTGCATTAAAGATCTAGAAGCATTTTCTACAAGCAGAAATTCTTAATGCCTATGGTAATCTTAAGAGACAAAGGTATTTTGGTCTATTGGAATGAGTTGAATATGAGGCAGAGACGATGATTAGAAGTTCCGAAAGATTTCAATTTTTTTGTTTTAGTATAATCCTAGAAGAGGCGGATGCCTTAAGAAGAAAATAAGCTTAGTTATCTACTACAGTAAACAAGGAGAATAAGTTCGATAGAGCCACTCAGCGATGTACGGTTGTTTGGAGAGTTGGCTGTTGGATGGCTGAAGACCCAAAGGGCATAGAATCTTTTATTGATTGACCTATGACGGTAACACATTTTGCCCGTCAATATAAGATACTCGGTGGAAGGAAGCAACCTTATTGCCAATGATTTGGATCAATGCAGCTGAAGATATAACCCGAGAACTAGAAGATAAGATGAAGGGAACGTAGTCGCATTTGTTCTAAGATATGATGAATTTCGAGGATGAAATTCCTTTTTAGAAGGGGAGTGTTGTAACATCCCAAAAATTATTTATTTCATTATAAAGAATCATTTTATAATATTTATGATTTTTGAGAATTTTTGTGAAATTTTCTAAGAATGTTGAATATTTTAATATATTCCTCATTTTACGTGCCCACTGAGCGGAGCCGGGAAAACAAAATATTTTCCTAAGGCTGATAAACTTTGGACTGCGGAAACGTCGATGGGGGATCTTACTAAACTAGAGGTTGGACACAGTTTACGAGATTTCATTTTTCAAGATTTTATCTGATAAATAAAATCATTGTATCATAAAATCATTTGATGAATAATAAAATATTATTTTCATCAACTGTAACTTTTATTTACTGGGAAAATAATTCTAACAGTGTAATTAATCATCTGTATGATGTATTTAATTGAGGGGACAAACTTACTATGCACTTTATCGAGAAGCGCGCGAAACTTCTTAAAGAAGCTTTGAGGGAAGCTTCTAGGAAGTTTCTTTCCTAACCATGTTCTCTCTCCTCCTTTTTGGTGCTGCACGGTTGGCTAAGGGGGGATATTTCATTTTCATTCTCCCATTTTCTCTCATTCACGCTGGTCTCTCTTTCCCCCTCACGCAACTCTCATTTCACCTCCTCTCTTCTTCCACCCACACACTCCATTGTTAAGCTTTCAAGCTTCCCTTGCTCAAGCCAAACTCAAACCATTGCTTCCCCTCTCTATCCTCAAGTTTTCCTCTTTGTGGAACTCACCTTGGCTCCTCCATTTTCGTGGTTAGCAGCCCAACACCAAAGCTTCAAGTTTTAAGGTAAAGCTCTCAACTTTCTTCTCCTTTTCTCCCCATTTTCGTGGTCCATGGTCACATTGGTGACTATGGATGCCATTTCCACTCTTTGATCTTGATTTTTGTGGATTTGAACACCAAGGTTTCTGTGGTGGTGAAGCACGAAATTCCTAAGCAAAAAGGAGCTTGTTTTTCCTTGTTCTTCATTAAAGTAAGAGGAAGATTATTCTCTTCAACCTATTTTGGCAGTGAGAAACTCTTTATTTGTAATTGATTGTGGGAAAACCCTATTGAGGGTTACCCTCTGTTTGCATGTTGTTTATAATGTGTTTGTGCTATTAGATTGCTTGTTTGTGTATATTCATGTATCTGAATGGATTGGAATGTACAACATGCAAGAAAATAATGTCGAATTGGTTCTCGGATGGCCACGGTTTTAAGGCCCAGAATTTGGGAATTGTAACAATTTGATCTTCTGACCATTTAGTACAATGTCAATATCCGTCGAGTTAGAATGTCATATTCATCGAGTTTAAACTTCTGACCATATCCGTCGAATTTGATCTTCTGACCATTTAGTACAATGTCAATATCCGTCGAGTTAGAATGTCATATCCGTCGATTTTAGACTTCTGACCATATCTGTCGAATTTGATCTTCTGACCATTTAGTACAATGTCAATATCCATCGAGTTAGAATGTCATATCCGTCGAGTTTAGATGTTTGACCATATCCGTCGAATTTGACCTTCTGACCATTTAGTACAATGTAAATATCCGTCGAATTTGATCTTCTGACCATATCCGTCGAATTTGATCTTCTAACCATTTAGTGCAATGTCAATATCCGTTGAATTTGATCTTCTGACCATTTAGTGCAATGTCAATATCCGTCGAATCCCAAACCAAAAATTTATCACCTACACAGAGTGATTAAATTAATGGTAATAGGATGCAAGGATTAGTAAATTGGAAAATTTAATTGTACTTGGAGATTCATAAATTTTAAAGAACAAAGAATGATAGTTTGCCTTGTAGTTTAGAGCAATTTTTGGAATAAAGGAAGAACAAGAGTGTGAGAAGGGCTGTGAGGAACTTAAACTAAATATTCTAAGAGAGTTAACACGAGAACATAATGGAATTAAAGCATAACTTTCATAGTAACTTTGAATAGTATGTGTTCACCTATGAGATTTTAGTATTGATTCGTCGTGGTGTGTGAATTTGAATAAGTTATGCTATCATTGTGAATATATATATATATATATATATACATATATACATATGTATGCATTGAATCCATATGCATTGGAGCATGCATTGTCATTGTGATATTGGGCCGACGAACTGGACCCTGAAAATATCTGATAGACTACTGAGTCTGATGTGATTTGATTTCATTGGATATGCATTTGAGCATTATACAGTTATGGCGTATTATGCCTAGGAGTGGACAAGGACTTGCAGGATAGTGGGGACTTTTTAGACCTAGGGGACGTCAGGGCGCGGTGTTTCACCTGTGATCCGGTTATCACCTTATGTATACTCTTGGCCGTGAAACACTGTTGCAACGCACTGGCAGCCCGACAAAGTACTATTACTTTCCATGGCCCGACGTAGACTATCTATTAAAGGGGGACAGATCTTCTGGGGCGTTCTTCTCCAAAAACTTTGAGTTTAGCACTATGGAGTAGAAAATGAGTGCACTGTACATGAGAATAGTCAGCATACGCATTGTGCATATGCATGGTTAGTCCACATATTATCATGGCATGGTTAACATACATATTGTGGAAATATAAATACTTGTTATATATCTATAATGAATACTTGTTGTTATAGTGCTGTTGATAATTGTATTGTCGTGGAATATGTTTTCTGATAATGCTTATGCAATTGATAACTAGAACATGTTTGTAATATCTGTATGTATGGAATGACTTCATCATTCGTGTTATGTTTCTTTGCTGCTATCATAGGTAATGAAAATAGAATGTCTTACCTCTTTTCTATATTTTGTGCTATTCTGTATGGTTTTTGGTTAAAGTCTGAAAAGGGGGCGAGGTCGAACCTACTAGAGATATTGGTTTGATTTTCTGCGTTCAGTAAGGACACCTTGAAGGGACCTTATTGGTTACGTCGTATTTGAGTTCACCGAAGGTGCCAGGGCTTGGCGAGTCGACTGGACCGACAAGCATACGTGATTTGTTGGGAATCTGACCTTGACCATGAAGAAAACTACGATTGAAGACCTTATTCTGTATTTCTCACTATGCCGGTGAGCCCGGAGTTGCCTCACGCCTTCGGGATCCGATGGAGTGCCCAACTCCTTAGTCGTGGATATGTTGTGGGTAGTTTATACTTTCTTTTGCATTACCTGTAAAAAGTCTATTTTTGCGTATATGTATACTTTAAGGTGATTATTCAGTCTAAAATGTTATAAATTGAGTACATCTTATAATTCATATTTTAATTGGTTGTATATGTAACTATTCATTTGTGGCTCCTATTTTTCTCATATGCGAAATGTTTAATATTTTTGTAAAGTTTGTTATTTGACAATGTTAGCACGCCGAAATTTAGTGACCGTGACATAATGACAATTGTGCCATGGTTATTAAATCGAGGGGTGTTACAATTCACACAGCAAAACAAGACAGACTCAATCACAAGACCCAAAGAAACATAAATCGGGGCTCTGATACCAACTTAATATAATGCCCCTTTTTGGGAGGGAACATCAATTTGTCATTTACAATGCGGAAAAGAAAAATAAATGTTAAGACCAGGTTCTTTTTAATTGTATAAATTTACTTGGTTGTAATCGTGTGATTAAATTAGCGAGTATATTTTTCTTTGTTATAATTAATAAAAATAGTGATAAGACGTAATTGCAATGAATAGTAAAATAGAAATAAAGCATACATCAAACCAATATACATGAACAACGATATATCATTATATTAAATTTGTTTGATTACAATGCCTAAATATACAAAAAGCAAAATTATACATGTATGCCCCAAGAGATCATAAATACACAGCCCACCAAAATAATGAAACATTAGGCCCCCAAAATGTACACTGATAGCCATCAGTAACTATCGACAGTATCAGTCCCTAAGATGAGGAGGAATTGTGTCAAGATCCTCCTCGAGATCTTCCTCAGGATCTTCCTCATCTGAGGAAACCCCTATAGGAGCCACCGAGTTATGGGCCGGAGCCCGAGTAGTGGAATCAAAAGAATCCTCCTGTAGGGTGTAATAATGATCACCCAACATCTCCCTGATGGGCAGATAAAACTCCAAACGTAAACTGACACTGCAAGTGAAGATCAGCAGTTCATGACGCCCCCAAGCCAGTGAAATCGACACATCTCCCAGGTAGACACAGCGATCGAAATTTAGGTTGATGTGCCAGCAATCTGGCCCTCCAAGGAAGGTCAAACGCACATCACCTAAAAATCCACGTGAGTGTGCCGCCATGATCCAACAATAGGTGCTAGTCGCGGTCGGGCCAGAAGCCAGGAAATTCAGGAGCTTCACCCTCCTTGCCGACGTCTTCGATGAAACATATTTATAAACAGACAGAAATAATAGAAACACAGGAAAGAGGTAAGACATCCTACCATCATTACCAATTATGGCAGTAGAGAAATAAAATGGCACAAAGCGCCTATATAGCATCTCAAGAGGTAATAATAATAAGCATTAAATAACAGCAATAAATGGTTAAGCTGTTCTAGACAATTATACATCAGTACAGTGACAGTTCCAATATATCATAAGAATTAAAATGCCTGATAATATATGGACTCATTATGCACATGAATACAACACCAAAATCCTACTTAATGGAGTTAGACACAAATAGTCAAAAAGAAAGATCAGGAGACATGTCTGCAACTTAGCTGTCGCGGCCAAAGTGCTATAATTCATCAGTTTATCCACGTGCACAACAAGGCATTCTACAGATATTCTATGCTAGATCACGATAGGGGACAAGTTGTGTCTGGTCAGGATCATCGCATGCGTTTGCATCGGGTCCGTCCCACATTTAAGAGCTAAACATTGCAAGGTACCCGCACCCCGACACACCCAAGGTCAACAGTATGACCTACACTAGTTTACTCGCACCCGCACAATGGTGTGTTCAATCTCCTAGGCAACATGGCCTTAACAATAGTCCAACGGATTTTCACAATGCATGATAACTCAATGCATATATACAATGTATATTTAGCAAAATATGCTTTTCATAACATGCCTTATTTCGGCTAAGATAAGCATCAACATATTCTGGGTCAACTCATGGACCCGCAATCAATATAATCAACCCTTAATTTGTATATTACGTTTTTAGGATATTATTATGGAATTATTTAACACTCTTACTCACACTCTCTTGTTATTTCTTTAATTGAAATTACTCTAAGTCTTATGGTAAAATTTTATTCTTGGTTCCTTCCAACTTATGAAATCCTAAGTTAATTTCTAATTGCCCAAATTAATTAAGTCTCACTTAAAGAATTATTTCTAAGTCTTACTAAGTCTCACACATCCTCATTTGTTCTTAAAGTTCAAAGAGTTCTATTTGGTTACCTAATTAATTTCCTTCCATCATATAATCCTCTTATTTATTTACTTGATTAATTAAATGTCATAGTTGTATGAAGTTACATGGTTAGGCCATTATTAAACCTAGAGGCCGTGAACCTCACTAAGTTTTAGGATTCCAAATTTTCAATCCATTAATTACATGTTGTCCACTTAATTAGCTATGTCTTCCACTTGTTATAAAATTTCACCAAGAACCCTAATTTTTGCCCCAAAATTGTGAGCCCCCCTAGAGGAAATCTTGGTCATTTTCTTCCATTTCAAGTGTTCCAATACATCCAAGTATATCAATATACATAACCAATAAATTAAATAACTTAAACAAATTAACAACAACATGTAATCATGCAAATCATACAAACAAAGAATAACCCTCAATAGGGTTTTCTCACAATCAATCACAAAATAAGGTTACTTACTACCGAGAGAGGTTGAGGAGGAGTATCTTCCTCTTACCAAAGACAAGAAAACAAGAGAACCCCTTGAAGCTCCCTGCAAATTTTTGGATTCACACCCAACCAAACCCTAGAAATTTCAATCTCATCAAGATAACACCAATGCTTGAAAAATAAGGTATAGATGGTCACAAAGGAGACCATAAAAATGAAAATGGGAAAAAGAAAGTGAAGAATCAAGAACTTTACCCAAAAACCCTAAGCTTGAAGCTTGAAGAAAGTGGTGAAGATGAAAGCTTTTTCAAGAATCACCAACTAGAGAAGTGTTTAGATGATGGAGGAAAATAGGAAAATATATTTGGTTGGAATTTTTGTGATGGTGGAAGGCTTGAGGAGGTGCTGGCCATGAGCCTCTTCTAGAGAGAAGGAGGAGAAAATGCAAAGAAAGAAGAATGTAGAGAGAGAAGTGAATAGAAAAATAAAGATGGTAGCTTTTTAGGATTTTTGAAAATTTGAATAGATCGATTAACTAATTTGATGCACAATTTTGGCTCCCAAGAAAGTGCTACAGCCGTGAGTGAGAGGGAGGAGAGAGGGAGCGAGTAGCTTCCTTGAGAAGCTTGGGAGGAAGCTTCCTTCATAAGCTTCGTACGTTTCTCTATAAAGTGAAAAGTAAGGTTGTCTCCTCAATTAAACACTCCAGAACAGATGATTAATTACTCTGCTAGAATTATTTTCCAGTGAACAAAAGTTACAGTTAATGAAAATGATATTTTATTGTTCATCGAAAAATTTTTCGGTACAATGATTTTATTTATCAGATAAAATCTTGAAAAACATGAACCTCGTAAACTGTGTCTAACCTCGGGTTTAGTAAGATCCCCCATTGACGTTTTCATAGTTCAAGGTTTACCAGCCTTAGGGAAAACATTTCGCTTTCTTGGCTCCACTCAGTGTGTACGTAAAACGAGGAATATACTAAAATATTTGACATTTTCAAAAAAATCTAGAAAAATTCTTAAAAATCATAAATATTAAAAAATGACTATTCATCACGAAACAAATAATTTTTGGAGTGTTTCACTGACTCTGCTCAATGTACACGTAAAACGAAAAATATATTAAAATATTTAATGTTTCTGAAAAATTCTAAAAAAATTCTTAAATTTTTTAAATATTATAAAATGATTATCTACGATGAAATAAATGATTTTTGGGGTGTTACACAAACCACCTTAATTTGAGTTTCCCAAGAAAGAGCTTCAACCGGGAATTAAATAAGAGCACATATTGGCCCGATTCAAAATTCTGCTCTAAGATCTTCTTGTCATGCCACTCCTTCATCTTTTCTTTATAGATCTTGGCTTTTGCATGGGCTTCTCTTCTGAATTCATCCAAAGCATCAAGCTCAAGTAGTCTTTGCTGCCCAGCAAACTTCATATCAAAATTGAGCTTTTTGGTTGCCCAAAAAGCTTTGTGTTCAAGTTCGACAGGAAGATGGCAAGCTTTTCCAAACACCAGCTTATATGGAGAAGTACCAATAGATGTTTTGAAAGCAGTCCTATAAGCCCAAAGAGCATCATCCATTCTCTTGGACCAATTTTTCCTGCTTGGACACACTGCCTTCTGTAATATCTACTTGATCTCCCGGTTAGACACCTCAACTTGTCCACTAGTTTGTTGATGGTAGGCAGTAGTAATTCTATGCTTGATGTCATATTTAGCAAGAAGAGCTTCCATGTACTTATTGCATAAGTGTGATCCTTCATCACTTATGATTGCCCTCAGAGTTCCAAAACGTATGAAGATATTCATCTTCAAGAAATTCATCAATACTTTGGAATCATTGGAAGGCAATGCAATCACTTCAACCCACTTAGACACATAATCTATAGCAACCAAGATGTATTGATTTCTATAGGATGGAATAAACGGACCCATGAAATCAATCCCCTAATCATCAAACAATTCAACCTCAAGAATAGCTCACAATGGCATCTCATGTCTCTTGGAAATGTTGCCCACTCTTTGACATTTATCACAACTCATAACAAATCTATGGGCATCTTTAAATAGAGAAGGCCAATAGAAGCCACATTGAAGTACCTTGGCAGCTGTTCTATCACTTGCATGGTGTCCTCTATAAGGAGAAGAGTGACAATGATAAAGAATATCAAAAATTTCTTCTTCAAGTACACACCTTCTCAACATTTGATCCACACACTTCTTGAACAAATGAGGCTCGTCCCAATAGTAAAAGCACACTTCATGTAAGAACCTCTCCCTTTGTTGTGAAAATAGATCAGGAGGGAATACACCACTTACTAGATAATTCACAAAGTCTGCATACCATGGAGATTTCACCTCCTTAACAACCAAGATTTGCTCATCAGGAAAAGTCTCATTAATCAACACATCATCAAAAACAACATGCTCTAGCCTAGATAAATGATCAGCAACTTGATTCTCTGTCCCTTTTCTATCTCGAATCTCCAAGTCAAATTCTTGTAATAGAAGGATCTACCTAATTAGCCTTGGTTTGGAGTCTTTCTTACTAATCAAATATCTAATAACTGAGTGATCAGTGTAGACAATTACCTTTGCTCCAACTAGGTATGACCAAAACTTATCAAAAGCAAACACCACAGCAAGTAACTCTTTCTATGTAGTAGTGTAATTGATTTGAGCATCAATGAGGGTCTTACTTGCATAATAAATAGAGTGAAAAATCTTCCCATTCCTTTGGCCTAAGACGGCTCCAACAACATAATCACTTGTATCACACATGAGCTTAAAAGGAAAAGCCCAATCTGGTGCAATGATGATAGGGGCAGTAATCAACCTCATCTTCAACTCCTTAAAGGCTTTAAGACATTCATCATCAAATCGAAAAAGTGTGTCCTTCTCCAACAAATTGCGTAGCGATTTAGAGATTTTAGAGAAATCCTTGATGAAGCGTCAATAGAAGTCCGCATGACCAAGAAAACTCTTAATTGCCTTAACTGAAGAAGGGGGATATAGCTTGTCAATCACTTCAATTTTGGCTTTGTCCACCTTAATACCTTTATTTGACACCTTCTGGCCAATAATAATACCCTCTTGTACCATGAAATGACACTTCTCCCAATTAAGCACTAAATAGGTTTCTTCACATCTTTTCAACACCTTGGCCAAGTTCATCAAGCAATCATCAAAAGAATCACTAAAAATGGAAAAATCATCTATGAAAACTTCTAAAAACTTCTCCACCATATTAGAAAATATAGCCATTATACACCTTTGAAAGGTGGCAGGAGCATTACACAAATCAAATAGCATTCTCTGAAAACCAAACGTACCACATGGGCAAGTGAATGTAGTCTTCTCTTGATCTTTTGGGGCTATAGCAATTTGGTTGTAGCCTGAATAACCATCCAAGAAATATATGATCTAAGTAGGCTTAGCTTCTCCCAATCCTAACTTTTGAAAAATAGACAATGGCATCAAATTAATACTTGCACCTAAGTCACATAATGCCTTACCAAAGAAATAGCTCCCAATGGTGCACGGGATAATGAAGCTTCCAGGGTCCTTTAGCTTAGGAGGCAGCTTGTTTTGAAGGATAACACTACATTCCTTCGTCAATGCAACCGTCTTAAACTCACCCACCTTTCTTTTCTTTGATAGGATGTCTTTCATAAATTTCACATAACTTGACATTTGCTCTAATACTTCTGCAAAGGTATATTGATGTGAAGTTTCTTGAACACTTCTAAGAATTTCTTGAAGTGGGACTCATCCTTATACTTTTGCAACCTTTGAGGAAACAGAGGAGGCAGAGGAGGTAAGGGTGTAGGTTAAACTTATTCTTGAACTTACTTTTCTTTTTCCTGTTCCTTTCGAGGCTCCTTTTGAAAGGTGGGTACCTTTTTCGGATTAACAACTACTATCTTACCACTTCTAAGAGTGATTGAACTACAATTCTCCTTGTTCTCTTATTTCAGATTAGGCTCTGTGTTACCAGGAAGATTTCCAGGTGGACGATTGTTTATAGCCGCCGCCAATTGGCCTATTTGATACTCCAAATTTCGAAAAGAGGCCGCTTGGCTTTGGATCACCGCATCATTCTTGGCCATATATTGCATGAACATATGTTCTAAAGATTACCTCTTCTCTTATTGAGGAGCATTGTTTGGTTGATTAAAACCCAGAGGAGGCCTTTGAGCTCTTGATGAAGAAGCATTCTGATTCTGACTCCAGGCAAAATTGGGGTGATTTCGCCATCTTGCGTTATAAGTGTTAGAATATGAATTGTTTTTCGGTTGAGTAAAGCATCCAACAAAATTCACAGCCTCAGAATTCATATTACACTGCTCAGAAGAATGTGCTTCTCCATAATAATGGCATGTAACAAAGGAACTCTGCTGATATTGAACACTCAAACCATCAAACTTCTATGAAAGTGTAGAAATCTGAGCACATAAAGTCGTGAGAGCATCAACCTCAAAGACTCCTGTAGTTTTTCTTGGACCTTGTCTCTCCGAAGGCCACTGACTATTGTTGGATGCCATCATATCCAACAGATTAAATGCTTCGTTCTCAGATTTACTTATAAGTTCCCCACCTGTTGTTGCATCAATAGTAGTTCTCAACGGCCTATTCAAAGCAGTATAAAATGTATGCACCTGGAGCCACTTATTAATACCATGATGAGGGCATTTGCGAAGAAGATCTTTATATCGTTCCCAAGCTTCATAGAGTGACTTAGATTCATACTGAGAAAAAGAAAAAAATCTCCTTCCTGATTTGAGCTGCCTTGGACGGGGGAAAGAACCTCTTCAAGAACTTGTGAGCCAATTCATCCCAAGTAGTGATAGACACCTCAGTTAAAGAATGAAGCCAACTCCTGGCTTTGTCACACAATGAGAAGGGAAATAACCTCAATTGAATAGCATCTTTAGAAACCCCATTGTGCTTGAAAGTATCACAAATTTTAAGAAAATTCCTGACATGATAGTTCAGATCCTCGTTGGGCAAACTGCAAAATTGAATAGATGTCTGGATCATTTGAATAATGGTTGGCTTGATTTCAAAGTTAGTAGCCTAAATAGCCAACTTCCGAATGCTAAAGTTAAGATCTTGAACTTGAGGGATAGCATAATCCCTCAAGGATTTTGTACCTCCTTCTTCCGCCATTGGTGATGGATTACCCGCTACCTCTTGTCGTTCTCTTCTAATCTGTCTAAGAGTTCTCTCTATTTCTGGATCAAAATCAACAAGTTCAAGGCTTCAAGTGTGTCTCTTACAACAACGAAGAGTACCTGAAAAACAGAAAAGTTCCAATAGAACAATTAAGCAAAATGGGAAATGAAAGACCTTAAACAAAAGTAACAAGTCTTAATTATTAGCAAAGTGATTCACAAACTAATATTAGCAAGCAAAATTAGCAATTAGTCCCTGGCAATGGCACCAAAAACTTGATGAAACATTTTTGCAAGTATACACATCGCTCAAGTAATAAAGTGAAAAGTATGAGTCGAACCCACTAAAACTAGAACAAATTTCCCAACTAAGTATTAGTATAGAAAACCTTACTAATATCCAAACAACAATAAATTGATGTGTAAAGAATAAAACTTAGACTAACCTAACTTGAAACAAAAAAAATAAGCACGTAATAAAATTAACTAGATATCAAATTCCCACAATGGTAAAAACCTAAGATTGTTACCCTTGTTGATATTTCACTTGGTTTACGTCATACCTATTAGCCCACTCAATGTTACTTGAAGAATTAATCTAGATCTCTAGTGTAAACATACCCCCTCTCTTGATGGCTATATGTCCTTTCCCTCTTAATCAACACATAATATCCCTATTAGAATTAATTAACAAAGAAGCATTATATCAAACAAGTTCTATTCAAGATTACACTTGGTCCTAAGCATATCCCTATGTCTTAGAACAAAACCCCCAAGTTCAACCCTAGAGTTGGAAGTTCAAGTGTCACCCATTCGAGTTCTAGGTTCAATTTCCCTTTCCCAAGTTCAAATCAAATCCAAATATCTACCAATTGGTGGCCAATCAATCAATAGCATGAAGCATAAGAATGGATAAAAATTTCTCATAACATTGAAATGGGTAAACAAACATTTAATAAACCAAGCTACATATTAATAGGAGTTACGATCCTAAAAACAAATTTAGCTGAAGTTCAACATTTGGGGATAATAAATCAAACTAAATATTACATCTATCAAAGCCAAAACACTGAGAGTGAGAAAACCCCAAAAGAAACCTAAGAGAAATGATGAAAAATATGAAGAACAAGCTAGCTCCAATGGTGGAATACAAGCAAATCATCAAGAATTTCCTTGTTGCCCAAAGTCCAAATCAAGTTTTCCTAAGTTTCTTCAGGTTATCCACGGCTGCCCAAACTCAGAGAATGCCAAGAGAGTGTTGGGGAATGAATCCACCTCAAAATATATGTCCTACCTCATTAAAAATCCTATTTTTGGAGCTAAAACGACATAACAGAATTTTAATAGGATGTCGCGGTATCCTGGAAGTGTGTCGCGACCTCCTACGAGGGTGTCGTGGCCTCCTGCGAGGGTGTCGCGGCCTCTTGCGAGGGTGCTTCCCAAACTGATATACTATGCCTGGGCATATATGACTTCCATTCAAACATTTTTTTCTTTATCAAAATGCAAGCAATACTTATCTTCTTAGGTCCCTTATCTTGTTCCCTCAATTCGATGATCCTTCTTGAGCTTTCACACTCTTCCTTTTCTCCAATTCTCTTCTTCAAAGCTTTATCTCCATTTTTCCAACTCTTCATGAATCATGGAATTCAACCACCTATCAAGCACGAAAATCAAATGAGTACTAATTCCAAAAACATTTCATTAAAACTTGTTAATATTGATCAAAAGAGTACTCAATAGGTTCCAACTCCACTATAGCTCCTACAATCAACTTCAAGCTCAATATATCAAGAAAATACAAGGAAACTAATACAAATTAACATAATTGGTGATCATTTAACTCAAGTTTTGTAGAGTTATTATGCCTCCAGCTGAGTCAGCTTAACGTGAGATCCCAATTTTGGATGGTAATAGCTTTACCGTAAGATCCGCGTAATGGATGAATCTTATAATATATCCTAATTGCTAATCATAATCTTATGGAATAATTGCACTGTAACTGCCATACCAGTATTATGATAGTATAGGGATTCTCTATAACTAAATAAAGAACATATCTTCTCCTACAATTATAATGGGAATGTATCTCTTTATTTAGAGGAGGTATCAATTCAACCTCTATAAATGTCAGGCTAAGTCACCCAAATCAGGTATGAGTTCTCCCATTACATAGACCTAATTGGTACACATCCTGAATTGAGCGTTGGAGTCCCTTTGTAGGTACCCACCCCCCTGGTTCAACACGCTTGGTAACAAATGTGCATTGAAGGAGTCTACCATATACGTGCCTATCTTAAGTACTCCTCTGAATATGCTTCAAAACATTGGCGTCGTTTATGGGAAACGATAAAATTACAGTCCCACTCCAATCATGGTGAACATAAGACATAATTCATGAAGAGACGCTAGGTAAGCCTCCACTAACCAAAGGTAGGACCAGGCCACTTAGCGCCCTCCTCTTCCTGCCCCTCCACCTACTGCTGAAGCCTCCGTTGCGAGAAACCAGGCAGTCAATGTAGAGAACTAACGCTATGGGCATACCACCTTGGTTTTCGATGAAAGCCCAAACCTACTAAATAGGATTCCTGTAAGAGATAGACTTAGAGTCCCAGCACAAGGAGGAAACCCTGATTCCCAACAGCACAGAATCTCAGTTCATCAGCATTTGGGAATGCCTAATAATGAAACTAGCAATCCTGCATCTCGCTCTCAATGTACAAATCAGTCTCAGGCATCCCAACGTCAATTTCAATACATGCTGCAACAACATATAGCTATACTGAACGAGTAATATTAGAGCTTGGAAGACATGCAACGTGCCATGCATGAAAATTGACCCAGACCTTACTGCAATAATGGCAGTCTTAGCGCAGGAAACAATCAAAGAAGGGCATATGTCGACTCTTCCGTGATTAACATTCAGAATGACAATCCAAATCGTGGGTTTGAAGAGCACCCTTTTTATGACCAACTTATGGCACACTGCATTCCTAGGAATTTTAAGTGTCCAGCAAACCTGGAGATTTATTATGGAACGATGGATCCCCAAGAGCATATCAATGCTTATGACTAATTCCTCTGTTTTCACAGAGGATCTATGGAGTTGCTATGCCATGCTTTTCCTCTCTCCCTGAAGAAGGGAGCCCTTAAATGGTTCTTAGGCTTCCTATGGAGGTTCGTGGTTGACTGGCCGGATCTTAAACAACGTTTTCATCTCTAATACACCACTAGGTAGGAACAACCCAGATCTATTAAATCCTTAGTAAAACTCTGCTAAGGAAAGGATGAGCCCCTCCGCGATTATGTAAAACATTTCATGATGGCTTGCACTAACGTGGAAAACTTTGATGACAGAATAGCCTTTCACTATGCTAGAAGTGGTCTTCGAGTTGGTTTTGAGTTCTTTTGCTTAGTCAAAAAGAAACAAGAGAACCTAGGTGAGTTTCAGAGGTGATCCTAAAAGTACGTGGACCTAGAGGAAGCCACAGTGGACCAGAGAAGGTGGGACAAAGGTGAATCTTCTCACCAAAAGCCTAACCGTAATTCCTTACGGCCCTAATCTTCCAAGGATAGTCCACCTCGGGCTAGATACTCCGTTTATACTCTACTAAATACCCCACGAGAAACAAGCTTGAGGGAAGTGATGCAAATCGAGTTTCGAAATATACAGAGATTGCGCCCTATTAAGAAACACAAGTAGAAAGACTATTCTAAGCATTGCACATGGCATAAAGGTTATAGGCATGATACGGAAGACTGCTATCAACTCTGTGATAACATCAAATTTCTAATCAAGGCCGGATGACCATAACAGTACATTCTCTGTGTCCAAAATCAAGAGCATCATGGCAAGCGTAGAGATGATAAATGAAGTCCACGGCGAAGCCCATTCCCTCACCGCAGAAGAAAGACTCAAAGTCCCAGAAGAAGATCTCAGACTCCACCTCGCCAAGATAACAATGACCGGTAGGATAGTAACAGGGACTTTCCTGTCAATGACAATGGTGACTGACGTTCTGAACCAAATAAAATGATTAACACTATTGTATGTTGCTTTGCTGGTGGAGGATCATCAAATGGAGCCCGAAAAAAAGCCTTGAGGATGGCGGTGATTAGTATATCTTATTTTGAACCTAGAATGTAGACCACTAAAAGAAAAATGCCTTCCATCATTTTTTCGAATGACGACTATGGTGGAATCATCCTGGAATATGATGATCCACTCGTTATCTCAGGAATTATATCTAATGCCGAGGTCCACCGAATTTTTGTAGATCAAGGAAGCTCATCAAATATTATGTTCCTGGATCTCTATCAGAAGCTAGAACTACCACCATCAGATTTGACTCTTCATGATGGGAAACTGACAAGTTTCACGGATGAGAAGATCACCCTGGTAGGTTATTATGAAACCCACCTGACCTTAGGGTCTTCTAACTCTTCAAGATGATCAAAGTAAGGTTTTTGGTCATAGACTGGCCTTCAACTTACAACATTATCTTAGGTTGTCCTTCTCTAAATACTCTTGGTGTTGTGGTCTCCACTACTCACCTCCTAATGATGTTTCTGAATAAGAATAATAAGGTTGTCACTGTTGAAAGAGATTAAGTAGCTTCCAGGAAATGCTATAATGAGAGTCTGAAGATTTGCAAAATTCCCAAAAATAGAAAATCTGCCATCCCCTGCCCAATCCTGGACCAGGTCAATATACTTATGACCAAACTGGATGTTAGTGAAGAAATCTGTGATAACAGGCCTCAGCCAGAAGGTGAGTTGCAACCTCTCCAACTTAGAGCCAAGCTTGATCAGGTTACTAAGATTGGAGAACATTTAGAGGAAAAAGAAAAATAGTAATTCAATTGGACGTCCCTTGATATGCCAGGACTCAACCCCAGCTTCATCTATCACCGCATGTCCATCAGAGAAGGTGCAAAGCTGGTTGCATAGAAGAAAAAAAAAGGGCAGCCTAGAAAGACAATAGGTCATTGAGGAACAGATTAAGGAGTTACTAAACGATAACTTCATTAGGAAAATCTCCTATACCACATGGTTATCCAATATGGTCCTAGTCAAGAAATCCAATAGGAAGTGGAGAATGTGTGTAGACTATGTAGATTTGAACAAGGCTTGTCCCAAGGACCAATACCTACTCCCCAATATGGATAAATTGGTGGATAGTTCCTCAGGTTTCTAGTGGTTGTCATTCATGGATGCGTATTCTGGGTACAACCAAATTCTTATGTATATTAGAGATGAGGATAAAATTGCCTTTATCACTGACAGAGCGAGTTACTGCTATAAGGTTATGCCCTTCGGACTGAAAAATGCGAGATCCACCTATCGAAGGATGATGAATAGAGTCTTTAAGAACTAAGAGTGAAGATGCTAGAAGTCTATATAGACAACATGATAGTGAAAACCCCACAAGGTGGATCGCATGTGACAGACCTTGAAGAAGTATTTGCCTAGGTGAGAAACTATAACATGAGGCTAAACCTAGAGAAGTGTGCCTTTTGGGTCCAAGCAGTGAAATTCTTAGGTTTTATGCTAACCCATCACGGAATAGAGGCTGACCCTGATAAATGCCAGGTGGTACTTGACATAAGAAGTCCTCAAGGTGTTAAGGAGGTACAACAACTTACAGGCCACATTGTAGCTCTCACGAGATTCCTAGCCAAAGTAGCCTACAAATCTCTTCCTTTATTTAAGTTGTTAAAGAAGGGGAAGAATTTCAAATGGACGCAGGAGTGTGAGGATGCCTTTTTATCTTTGAAGAACTTGTTATCCTCTCCTCTTATTTTCACAAGACCGAAGCCCGGTGAGACGCTCTACTTATACCTTTTAGTTCATAAGGGAGCAGTAAGCTCTGTGTTAATTCGGGAGGCAAGCGAAGGGTAGAAACCAGTCTATTTCATTATCAAGGTTCTGTAAAGACCCAAGCTATTAGAAAGCTGAAAAGGTTGCTTTTGCACTAATTATCACGACTAGAAGGCTCCAGCAATACTTCCAATGTCACCCGGTGGTAGTAAGAACGGATCAGCTCATCCGCCAAGAATTACATAAGCCATATTTAGCCAGAAGAATGATTGCCTAGTTAATAGAACTCTTTGAATTTGGGATCACTTATCAACCACAACTAACAATAAAAGCCCAAGTGCTATTCGATTTCATAGCAGAACTCACATTAGACCCCGGCAACCCAGCAATAATCACTTAGACCATCTTTGTTGACGGATCCTCCAACCCCAAAGGGAGTGGCACTGGGGTAATCGTGGAAAATTTAGAAGCACTAACATTAGAGCATTCCTTGAAGTTCGAGTTCCCAACCTCGAATAACTAGGCTGAATATGAGGTGTGTATTATAGGGCTGATAATGGCCAAAGATATAGGGGCAGCCAGAAACATACTCTGTGGTGATTCCAAACTTGTGACCTCCCAGATCCGAGGTTTCAAGCTAAAGAGCCCCTCCTACAGAGATACTTAGTCAAAGTATAAGAGTTCCTTAAGAACTTTGAAGAGACAAAAGTTGAGCACATTCTGAGAGAACAAAACTCTAGGGCAGACCTTTTGTCTAATTTAGCTAATACTAAGGGCCCCAGAAATAACCGACCAGTAATCCAAGAAACCCTCTCTCAACCTTCTATCACGGATTATGCTGTATTTTAAGTAGAGAAGAAGGAGCCATCTTGGATCATCCCTGTCATGGAATATTTGCAACTGGGTCCGTACCCTTAGATCCCAAAGAAGCCTTTAAGTTAGTCAAGACAACTGTAAGGTACACTGTCTATGAGAGGCAGTTATACCATCGTGGTTTCTCATCATCCCCTCTTAAATGCCTCACCTCGAAAGAAGCTAAATATGTCCTAACCGAGATTTATAAGGGAAGTTGCGGACATCATTTAGGAGGCAAAGCCTTAGCTTTAAAAGCGCTAAGAGCAGGATATTATTGGCCAATGATGGAAGCTAACTCTTATATGCATGTTCAAATCTGTGATAAGTGTCAGCGTCACTTGGATCATTTCCAAGCTCCCACTGAAGAGTTATCTACAATTTCGGTGCCTTGGCCTTTCAACAGATGGGGTATGGACATCTCAGGCCTATTTCACCAGGCCCTATGTCAATTAAAGTACTTGGTGGTTGCCATGGACTATTTTATGAAGTGGATTGAGGCAGAACCCTTGGCCGCAATCACTTTGTCATGGATTCAGAAATTTACTTGGCGCCACATTATCACCAAGTTTGGAACTCCAGAGTCCATTGTAACAGACAACGGAACCCAGTTTAAGGATAATGGCATTGAAAAGCTCCTAGCATGCTTAAAATAAAGCACGACTGTAGTTCCGTGGAGAACCCCAAAACTAATGGATAGGCTGAAGTAGCTAATAGGATTATTGTGCATGGAATTAAAAGAAGATTGGACGAAGCTAAGGGAAATTAGGCTGAGCTACTTGACCATGTTCTCTGAGCCTACCAGACCATACCCCATTCTGCCACGGGTGAAACTCCCTTCAAGCTTACATATGGGTATGAGGCCATGATTCTGGTAGAGATAGACGAGCCAAGCTTGCACAACCAGTAATTCTCGGAGGACAGTAACCCCGGTTTGATTAGGAAAAACCTGGATTTGATAAAAGAAAGAAGATGTATCGCCTATATACGCAATGTTTCCCTCAAGCAAAGAGCAGCTGCCAGATACAACCAAAAAGTTGTCCCTAGAAGGTTCCAAGAAAGAGATTTAGTGCTCAGAAGAGCGATATCGAAGGGAAAAATGCCTCCCAAGGGAAATTAGCCCCTAACTGGAAAGGTCCCTACCATATTATTGCCAACACTGGTAAAGGAGCTTACACTTTGGAGACTTTAACGAGCACGCCAATCAAGAATTATTGGAATACAGCTAAACTTAGAAAATACTATAACTAGGTGCCCTCGATGACTTAGTCTTTTAGTAAAGCAAATGTTTAATCTGCACATCATGTTGAATCCTACACTCTGCACAGACTTTTGTCCCCCAAAATCATTAATAAAACAGAGTTATTCAGACTTTATTTTACATATACAACACATTAGTACATCCAGGTCATGAGGTAGGGTCAATACCCATCCTCGATACTTGGTATTGACTATCAAAAGGTCAAGTAATCAAGAGGTAGTGCGGATTCAACATCCGTGGTCCTCACCGATACCTAAGCCAGATGGGATCCCAAAAGGACCCCGGATAAGGTTTATTCATAATTATACCTAAGGTAGAAGGGACCTTATGCACCAAATTGTCCTAGGCAATAAACCCTTAGCTAAGGTGTCATATATGCCTAAATCTTAAGATTCCAAAGGTTCTTTATTATGAGCCTTGGATTATGGATTAAGGTGTTATATTTACCTGAATTTTAAGATGCCAAATGTTCGTTATTATGAGCTTTGGATAGTGGATTCAAGCATTATTTTTGCCTAGGTCTTAAATTCCAAAATGCTTGGTTATGATAGGCATTGGACTATAGACTAAGGCATTATTTTATCTAAGTCAAGTGGAATGTCATGCACGCATTATTATGGGTGTGGGATCCCAGACCATGGTCTTCCCCATAAGAAAACTATTTCCTAAGTTCGCGTAAGGGAATTGCTACATTCCATATTGGGCGATGGACCCAAAACGGACCGTGAAACAAAAATAAATTAGCAAGGGAAAGCTTTTACTGAAAGTAAAGAGTTAATTTTAAAAAAACCTGGATACCGGGTAATTGTCCTTTCAAAAAATAGAAAACTCCACGCAAGGGGCAAGGAAGAAGAGAAAAAAAGATCTAAATGTCAGGTTCCCCTTCCACCGGAGCTGGAGTAGCATCTTGGTTAGCAGAGAAATCAACTTGAGCAAGCTCCCTTGCCCAAATGAGTTAACTATCATGAAAGACTTTTTCTGAATTAAGCTCCTCCAAGGCAAGAGTGATACCGGGGTTGAAATGCTGGATTTGAACCAGGACATTCTAGAATTGTTCTCCACCACTGTTTCTAAAAATAGTGTCGAGCTTCTCCACATCATTTTCTAATTAAGTGATTCGAGCCTGGAGGGTGCTGATGGTATTACCGGCTTGAAGACTCTTTGCCTCAAGCACCTTCTTGGCCAGGTCAGAGGAAGCCAATGCCGCCTTCAGCTCAGTAATCTGTGACTGAGCATTCCCATTCAACTTAAGAGCCGTTGTCAACTTCCAGGAAGCTTCTTCATTTTCCTTTTTGTTTTCTTCTGCCATCTTCCTAATGGTTACCTCGACGGACTTTTCAATATAGCGAACATCGACGACAGTCTGAAGTGTAGAATTTGAAGCTCGGCCAGGGTTTGGGCCATATCCTTTCTGAAATATGTTTCATCACTTCATCACTCAGTAACCGTCCATCTACAAATGGCCCGACATCAGACTGCCCTAAAATAATAGGCAAAGGGTCTGTCCTCTCTCAAAAGCTCCTTCCCTACCCTAGTCAGTAGAGCTCTTGATAGCTCTCCATTTCCTCCCTTGAAGGCTCTGGGTTTGGGTTAGGAAGTTCGGTTCTTCCGGGGTCTCTTCAATAACAACACCCTAGTTTGAAGACGACGGGATGATGGTAGTAAGGGCGCTAGAGTATCCTGCTCCTTTCCTCCTTGATCTCGAGGCTTGCAGAGCTACAAGAGAAGGTTCAGATGCCATGTTACTTACTAAAATAAGACAACAAAGTAAGAAGAAAGTTAGATAAGCAAAATTGTGAAGTATAAAAATTCAAAGCCCAAAAAAGTCCGAGGCAAATTATGGGTAATAATATCCTAATTTCTACTTAACAAAACAAAGAGAAGATCATCACCAGGGGTATGAAGGACATCCTTGATTTTGATAAACCCGTGTTGTTCAGAATATTGGGTTATAAATTTAACGCAGTTGACCTCATCTAGAGTAAGGTCTTTCTCTTCTTTCTCAAGCAGCATAGTGGGAAATACTAAGCATCTTCAGTCCAGTATAATGGGAACTTTGGCTCCCCATCGTCTTTTAGGAAAAAAGGCTGGAACCCCTCTGCTGCCATCATCTTGAAGAATCTAGTTGTAAATCCTTTGAAATTATCCTGAAAAACATCAAAGGATTTGCGACCGGATCTTGACCGAATTGTGAGCCAGCCCTTCTGTTTTGCTGACCCTTGGGGGTTTATCTGGGTATAAAAATGGAAAATGAAATTGGTCGAATACCGTAGCACCATTATTCAGCAAAATCTCTCAAAAGCAATGATATAACCCCAGCCATTAGGATGAATCTGGGTAGAGGCCGCACGCAGAGTTTGGAGTACTGCAATCTGGAATTCGATAAAAGGTAACCGAAGCCCCAATTTGACGAAGAAGGGTTGATAAAGAAACATGACATGCAAACCCAGCTCCTGAGAAGAGCAAACCCTCTCGTTCCACTCCGGCCATAGAACTTGGAATTCTCTATCGCGGTTCCTCCCTTCAGTCAACTCCAGATACTGTACTAATTGTTTAAGCTCGTTAATTTTCAGAGGAAAGCTTAAATAAATGTTCCCAGACATCATCCCTTACCCACGAGTATACCAGCCCCGAACCACGCTGAATCTGGATTTGGTCCTCCTCGGTCGGTTCATGAGCCTCTTCAGTTGGTACTTGCGCTCTAGCTCCCCTCCTACCTTTGGCCATAAAGATCCCGAGAACACCCAAAGAGGTCGGTAAGTAAATGTTTGAATCAATTAAATCAGAGATTCAGACACGGTGAAGGGTGAATCGAACTATCCACACCTACACGCCAACCTCCTTTCCCTCCAAATCTTGAAACTTCAAAAGGACACCTCTGCTAAGTTTACAATGGTAGAAAAAAGTGTTTTAAGAGGATAGGGCCATGTGAAGAGGGTTGGAAGTCCTAAATCTATTTCATGAAATTGAAAAATAGAAAAGCACTCTAGCGAGGAGCGCATAACTGCTCAGTTACTCAATTACAATAATGAAGGAAAAAGAAGGGGGAGTACCATGTGAGAAAAGCTTAGAATTGTTGAAGATGGAAATGGTTGAAAATCCTCTAGGGCTTTCGCTTCACCAATGCACTGAGTTCTCTAAAGATATTTAGAAATAGTAAAATGGAGACAGTACATCCCTAAATCCCTGTTTATAAAAGCTAAGCAGTTAGGGGGCATTGTTGTCCTTACAGCCTAATTTTCAAAAAAATGCTCATCATGGCGCATAAAGCACTATGCGTGACCCTTCAGTGAAAATACGCCACGTGGCCTGTACGATTCTTAAGGCAGTTGAAAAGACAGTGGTACAGCAACTCGAACGTCACACAAATTCTGAGGTTTGAGTACGAATTGCTTCCATAAACCCAGACTTTAGCCGGGATACTTGCTTGATGAAGAGTTATCGCTTTGGATCACGGTTGTTAAAGCAATAGAGTACTAGGACCCCAGCACACGTTCTATAAGTGGTCAATTACTTAAAACGGGCACTATGCCGGGGGCAAAAATAACGTTATGCCAGAATAAATGTTGGACTTACCCCGGCAAAAGAAAAAGGTGTGAACAACGATGAAAAGCTAAAAGAAGGAAGTGGGCATTGTGGAAAGTTTTTATTAATTTGTTCTTATTCCATACATCGTCTTACATCTGGAAAAGAGGGAAAAGAAAATATTGAGACATGGAATGTATAAGGAAAGAGCATCGGCCTCTCCTTTACTTTGTCAGATAGGGTGCAGTCTTTCATGAAGAAGATCATTCCACTAGCTTCATGATCACACCAAGTTGCCTCAAATTTCGGAGCTGCTTCAACAATCCCTCCTGCTTATCCAAAGAACCAGCGAGGCTCAAACCAAAGCACCTGCTAAGTGCTCGGAAATGAGAAGGAGTACAGCCTTTGTTTTTTCGAGGAGGACCACCCAACGTGACCGGAGTCACTAATTTTCCCAACAGTAGAGCGTGTTTCAATTACTCCCTCGTATGCTAGGAAAGAAAAGTGTCTGGCATTGCTATGTTGAGAAAGAAAAGTTCCCATTGAAAAAGTTATTGGCAAGTAAGAGGGAGAACATCTTCACAGATTTTGGGAAAAGCAAGAAGATGATCTCCGCGGGGGGCAAAACCCTCTTTAAATATGAACAAAATGAGAAGAAAGTCATGGAAAGTTATATTCTAGAACACATTGGTAAGAAGAGAAGAATACAACAATAGAATGCAAGCCTAAACACAAACATTCCTTATTTTATAGGCACAATAGGGCGCTCTGATTGGCCCTTCGAAAGGTGAACTGATCGTACGAGATAAACTGCATCCTTAATGCTCATTGTTTCTAATTAGTAGCAAGGTAAATGGGCAGTTGGAAAACAGCATAGATTAAAGGCTAAGCTTTAATGGATTTTTAATTCCCGATAAAGCTGAGGCAGTGATTTCCCAAGAAAGCTCAGTACTGTCAAGGAGTGTGGAAAAAGTCAGAAAACCATGTGAAATTATACATAGGGGCAAAAGATACACCTCAGATGGCGGGATGGTGTCATATACCAACCCTGGAGGTACTCCGTAATAATGGACCTCAGTCTAAATGGATTTTTATCTATTGAGTGCCATGGGTTCTCTTCAAATTTAGAATCTTGACACTTAACTATTCCACTTAAGCACCAAGCTGGGGGCAACTATTCTGGACCATACCCTGGGCTCTCGATATGTAGTGCAGCCTAGTACATATACATGCAGATGTCCAAGGCTTCGCGCCTCCACCCGAGTCAGCTTAACATGAGATCCCAATTTTGGATGGTAACAACTTTACCGCAAGATCCGCGCAATGGATGAATCTTATGATATATCTTAATTGCCAATCATGATCTTATGGAATAATTGCACTATAACTGCCATACTAGTATTACGATAATATAGGGATTCTCTATAACTAAATAAAGAACATATTTTCTCCTACAATTATAATGACAATGTATCTCTTCATTAAGAAGAGGTATCGATTCAACCTCTATAAATGTCAGGCTCAGTCACCTAAATTAGGTATGAGTTCTCCCATTACATAAACCCAATTAGTGCACATCTTGACTTGAGTATTAGAGTCCTTTTGCAAGTACCCACCCCTAATTCAACACGTTTGGTAACAAATGTGCATTAAAGGAGTCTTACCACATACGTGCCTATCTCAGATACCCCTCTGAATATACTTCAAAACAATAATAGATTTTATCTCTCCTCAAATTAAGCCTCGTACTGGATATGGAGAAAGTGGATGACCATAATTAGGTTGTCTTTCAAGGGCATTGAAATTGAAAGCTAAAATGCTTCCTCCATTCCTTGCTTGTAAAATGGTCTCACAACCTTTCATGGCTAGCTGCTATTTTGCAATCAGAATTTGTAATATAACCCCCCCCCCCCCAAAAAAAAAAGGAAAAAGCTTCCACATTCAAGATAACCAAACGTTTTCCACGTGATGATTTTGTACAAAAACATAATTATATTTATTACTAATTATGAGCATAAAAATAAATCACATTAATTAACATGATTACTTAACAAGAACATGTCTCTCTCAAGCATGCTACAATATGTTAATTTAGCACCACAATTTATAACCATAGAAGAGATAATAACATTCTATGCTCCCACCATGCGGCTATGGTTTTTCACTTTCAGTTTTCTTGTGGACCCTCACTTTGAACCCACCAGCCATATGAACTGTTAGAAGAGGAACAAAAACTGGCTGATCCACAGAAACCGGCCTAACCTCAAACTGGTTCAGGATTGAAGCTGCTACATACTCCATCTGAATGAAAGCCATCTCCTTCCCAAGACACACTCTTGGACCGGCCTGAAAAACGAGAAACTTATAAGGGTTCACACATTTCCAAACCCCATTGTCTTCTCCCGGTTCATTGAACCACCGGTCCGGTTTGAACTGATAACAATCCTTCCCCCACAGCACCTCCATCCTCCCCATCCCATATGGGAAATAGGTCACTCTATCTCCTTTTCCTACCCAAGTGCCGTCGGGCAACACGTCCCCACCTGCGGCGTGTTTCGAGTCCCAGGCCACCGGCGGGTACAACCGCATGGACTCACACAAGCAAGCTTTCAAGAACCTCATCTCTTTCAAACCCTCATAATCAAAAGGTCTTATCAAGTCATCAGTTCGTCCATTTGTTGCTCCAAAAATATCCTTCACTTCCTTCACTATCAATGCCTCTTTGCTTGGGTGCTTGGATAGCAACCAAAATAGCCATGTCATGGCTGCAGAGGTCGTGTCCCTCCCCGCCATTATCATGCTGATAACCATATCTCTTACCATGATTTCATCATGCCCCGCCTCCAGCAAGCGTGTTAACAAATCGCTGCCAACTCTGCCATTATTCTCACTGATTTCTTTCTTCTTGATCCTGATTATCTCGAGCACCGACTCGTGCACGAGTTTAACAGCTTCTTTGAGTGACTTCTCAGAGCCAATATTTAACGCCCTTTTGATCTTCCACATCATAAACACAGGTGCAGCTGCACGCATGGCGCTTATCTCGGAAGCACTGTCAAATGCCATCAAAAGTGGCGGCAAGGGTTGAGATTGGTCTAAGCAACAAGGGTCATTGCCTAATGACACTTTACACACAGTGTCAAATGTGAGTCTCCTTAATATATCTTGCAAGTCCACAACGTGGTTGCCATTTGAAGCCCATTCGAGCAATGGAAGTAGCCTCTGTTGGACTTCTTCTTCGAGGGTTTTCATGATGAACTCTTTGAGGGACCTTGTGCTGAACTCATGGCTCGCCAACTTGCGCTGTGTGTACCGTAACTCACCGTCAACGTTGAATATGCCACACCCAAGAAGGTCACCAAGGATTTCGGTGAAGGGTTTTCCTTTGGGGAAGTTGTTGAAATTGGTCTTAAGGATGTACTCAATGTTACAAGGATTAGCGGTCACAATGGTCCGCCGCGCGCCGAGGCGGCGCACCACGATGGTTTGAGTTGGGGATTGGGATAAGTGTTCAGTGTACCAATCTAGAAGCCGGTGGCGGTTTTGGTAGAAGGAGACGAGGCAGCCAATGATTGGGTATGAAGGAGGGGCATGGGTAGAAGAGAAGGGTGAATGCTTAGGCTTATTGCGATGATAAGATTGTGAGATGAATGAGGAGAGAAAGGAGAGAAAGGAGAGAAGGAGAAACCCTAAGGAGAAGAAAAGAGCAAAGAAAATGAGCATAACTGGTGCCTGAGAAATTGTACTAAGGTTGGAATATGAGTAGGGTAGCTAGGTTGAATGAAAGAACAAGCAGTTAGAGGTACATATATAGTTGCATGCATGTATTAAGAAAGACATGGGCAGAACAGGGACCGCAGACCATTAAATGTTTGTCAGAAAGAGACAACAAAGACTTGAGCACATGGTTCATAAGCTACAAATGAGGATGCTTGCCATGACGTACCAAGCCAAAGTGAAAAACGGAGAAAAAAAAAAAAGGTTAGGCATGAGGTTATAATGGTAACTTTGTAGTAAGCCTAATTGAACATAACTTTTTATAATAATTTATTTATTATTTTTATTTTTATTTTTCATAGTATCATATTAAATTTTTCCACTCAAATTTAAGTATAATTAATGTCCTTATTACTCAACAAAAAGGCATCACGCAACTTTGGCTAGAAGGTGATTCGCAGGTTGCAATCCAGTTTGCTATGAATGGGTGTGATCAAAAGTCAAAACCATCCCTGTGCATCCATTGTTGCCCGCATACAAGAGCCTAAGGCAAACTGTTGGGATGTTAATTTCAGCCACATATATCGTGACGGAAACACGGTTGCCCATCTCTTAACTAATCATGGGCATAACCTACCACTTGGCCATCATGTTTTTGCTCAACCTTCTGCTGTTGTGGAAATCTACTTATGGAGGATTGTTTAGGAGTTTCTTATCCTAGATCAGTTGCTGTTTCTTAGGTGTCTTGCCTCTCCAATGTATAAAATAAAAAAGTATAATTTAATGCCACACATATTTTTTTCATTTTAATGTTATTCAAATAACATTAATTAATATACTAAAAAAATAAAATTAATTAACAAAAATATGGTAAGAGTATTTATTTGTCAGTTTCTGTGTTGGTTGAGACTAGTTCCCTTTTCCAACGATTTTGAGAACACAGTTTCTATAAGCTTAGTTGATTTATCATGAATTATTCTAATTAAAAAAATGATTATATTATAATGTCTCTAATAAAAATCTTCACACTCATGAAACTGATGGACTTTTTTTTTCTTTGCAAGAATCATCATTTGCTCAATCGTAATCTTTTGAATTCATTGTAACATAATAAATTCTTACATATATAATAATGAATAGATTGAGAAATGCAAAAATAAATCAGGTTTAATACTGAAAATAAATCTGTACTAAATAAAAGTACATTATTATTTTGGCAAAATTAATGTTGTATAAATTAATGTTAAAACCATATACTTTTTTTTTGAAATATTTTACATATTAATGAATATTAAGAATTTGGGGAGGGTGGGGGAACTCTTGCATTTGTTTAACGAATAAATGCAAAAATATTTTTAATTCATAACTATAATTTGGCTAAATTAATTTTATGTCGAAATTTAGTTATTTCTAATCTATTTAATAATAATTATTATTTTAATCAATTAAGGTCTGAATGAAAATTAAATTTGTGGTAAACATGGAAAAAACAAATCCTCTAACCACTTTGACCTAAGTGTAATTATATGATCTTAGTCGATAGTACGGCAAACATAATAAGTATATCACTTATTCATTGGCTAGGTTGGTAAATGGCATGACCTTGAAATCCATTGATAATTCCTAATCTATGATATCCATGATCAATAGTTTATGTTAGGCAAAATAGGTATTTTAGTTTTTTTTTTAATTTAGTCTCTTTTTTTTTTTATTAATTTTGTTCCTTATTTTACAAGTTGTTATTCAATATGGTTATCTGTCAAGATTTTTTTATACATCCTAACAGAAGTAATGACGTTTCATTAACGGTGATGACATGGCGATAACATAGCCATCATCGGTTTGTGTCACATCATTATTTTTGTTAAGAGAGTAATGGAATCATGATAGAGAATGACATTAAACGACGATTTGTAAAATAAAATACCAAATTACAAAACAGAAATAAAGATAAAGGATAAAAAAACTCTGTTTGCTTTTATTTTATTGAAAGCATGATTTTTAACAAGTCCCTCATAATTGATAAAAATGTTAGAAATTGATTCTTTAATTCTTTAATCTATAAAACAAATTCTAGATACAAACACCCTAGAACAAAACACCATAAAGCCTAGGATCTACATCATACCAGATTAATAAGGATTCTTAGATTTTCATAAATACCTAAATCCATAGCTATTGATCACCAACTGTTGCGAAATCTTTGCGACAATCAATCACGAATAAGGGGGTGACTTGTGATCTTCCTTAACCAAATCGCCTTGCTCCTCAATGGGATCGTCGTCTCTCTTCTAGATAGGAAGAAGGGAAATTGTGTTATAATTTGGTATATTAGGGATCATAACCATTTCTGACGTATATTCACCTATTAGGGTTCTGATAATCCCCTAATGGGTCAATATGATATCTACTCATTAAGTCCACATGAAGTTGTGAAGTCTACGGGCTCACTAAATTAGATCACTTAATAACAAGCCCAATAAATTAAATAGCTAATATAATTGTCAATTAAATATGATGCTCAACATTAATTAGAAAACGTAAATTTCCTAACAATCTCCCACTTGGGCTTCATATTATTCTTGAAACAATTATACTACAAATTCTTTAGGCACGCATCCGTATGCTATTTATCTTTAGACTTCTCTGGTCTATCTCATATATTAGCCATGGAACCACTGCAGCTTTTATCACAATAAAGCGTAGCTAAACCACAACAATCACCATAGCAATATACTTAATGACATAGATCAAATATGGATGAGTAGCGTGGAAATTATATGCAATGTGATCTCAAACATGCCTATTTCCAATTGGTCATTCTTTAGTCCTTAGTGAGATCAATCCAAAGTCCTTAAATGCAACACTAATGTTGCATATACAAAGCATAAACAAGTTCAAAAATAGAATCATAAACCATCAACTTTATTTTACAGAAAATCAAATAACACAGTGTCCAAAGTAAAACATAGAACATAAAAAAAAACTCCCATTAAACTAAGGTATCCTCAGGAATAACACCCATATGAGCAGTATGCTCATGAAAAACCTTAGGTGTCAAGCCCTTTGTTAATGGATCAGCTAGCATAAAATATGTCCCTATATGTTCTATAGAAATCTGTCTATCCTTAACTCTTGCCTTAATAACTTGAAACTTGATGTCGATAAACCTCGACTTCAACGATCTCCTATTGTTGTTGGATTAAAGAACTGCTGACTTATTGTCATAATAAATCTTTAGTGGTCTGTTAATTCCATCAACCACATGCAAACTATTGACAAAGTTTCGCAGCCATATCCCGATGTTGGATGCCTCATAACAAGCTATGAACTCCGCTGTCATGGTCGAAGAAGCTATAAGAGTCTGTTTAGTAGACTTCCATGAGATAGCTCCTCCAGCCAACACATAGATGTAGCCTGATGTGGAGCGCCTACTATCTTGACATCCTGCAAAATTGGAGTTAGAGTACCCGATGATCCCTAAAGTGTCAGATCTCTGATAAGTGAGCATGTAGTCTTTTGTTTTCTTCAAATAACGCATCACGCGTTTGGCCGCTTTCCAATGCTGTATACTAGGATTGCTCAATTATCTTCCCAAAACTCCCACTATAAATGCTATGTCTAGACGAGTACAAACTTGAGCATACATTACTGATGAGATCACGGCAAGTGTATCGGATCGTCAAGTAATAAAAACGGTGAGCAAACTGGATATCGTTCTCAGGGATCAATGACCAATTACCAATTCACGAGCTTAACTGCTATTCAAACAGAACTTTTGTTCAAAGGGAGCTTAATTGTAAACAACTAAGCATGTAAGAAAATAAATTAAGGAAAAAGATTCTTTTTGGTATTTTAGCTTTGACAATTTAACAAACACTTAGAACACAAAAGAGATAGGAATTCAAAGATAAGAAAGAGTTGGGATCAAGTTTCATTTGATTTCATTTGCTGCATATTAACTTGGAGTTAAAACAAATTTCTACTTCTATTTTGTTATCGGATTCTCCAAAATATCCAAGTCCTAATTCCTTAGGCACAAGAATCTTAAATCCTAGTTAAAAACCTTAATTCCTTAGGTGATTCTAAAAAGGAAAAAGCATTAAGATTAAGAATCCAATGAGATAACAAACATTCATCAACTATTTCTAGCACAATGAATCACAAGGTTCACAATCTCAAACATAGTTCACACATCAAATTTCCATCCAATGCATAAACCTAAAAATCATTCTAAGGATGATCAAACCCTAGAAAGCTTTAAGAATAGAGATTATAAACTCAAAACAGAAGTATCCATTAAGCATAACTAAAACCCAAGTTAAATACAAGCAAAATCCATCAAAATTCACTCAATCCCAACAAGGGAGAGTTTATCTAGACATAGAAACAAATACAGAAACTAAAACAATAGAGAAGAAGATGAAAAACTTCATGAAAGATTGAAGAAAATCTGAGCTTCCACTCTTCTTCTCTTCAAGTCCCCTTCCAAGTTTTCTAAATTAGGTCTTCTTTTGTATCCCTCTTCGTCTCCCTTTCCCAACTGCAAAAAAAAATCCCTTTTCTGGAAAAAACATGCTTTTTATATGTATCAGGAGCAAGCAGGGAGCCTAGCGCTCAAAAGTCCAGTGCCTGGCACTCAAAAGTCCACTTAAAATTGAGTCTCGGAAAGGTGAGCGCCTGACGCTCAGAATTTGGGCGCCTAGCACTTGAACTCCAGGAAATGTAGCTTGCTATATGCTGAGTGCCTAGCACTTTGAATTTGGGAGCCTGGTGCCTGGACTCCAGAATATGAAGCTTTCTGTATACTGAGCACCTAGCGCTCAGCATTTGGGCGCTTGACGCCTGGACTTCAGTGAATGTCCTTTACCCTGTTGAGCTTCATCCTGTTTCCTTTGGTACCTACAATCAAAACATTAGCAAATGAGATAAAACACCAATATTTCTAATGACTCAATCTAACGAGCTAGAATGGATTAATTAAAAAGATAAAATAAAGTTGTCTTAAGATCAAAACAACATTAAAAGTTGGGCTTTGGCGGTGAAATCCACTCAAAAAGCTATGGAAAAATAGATAATCTAGCATATTATCACCACCCCAAACTTAAAACTTTGTTTGTTCTTAAGCAAAATAGAATAACCAACTAGCCAAACAAAAAGATAACTCCACAACTCAAGCACCAACGTTGAACTAAATAGAATAAACCAAGAGTGTCCCACAATTCAAAAGCATCAAAGTGACAGCAAATCAATTCATATATGCATTCCTGAAAGTAGAACTCTCAACTGTGTAACTGAAACTCAGAGGGTCAAAAATAGGGATCATCACAACCATGCACTGATCAATTACAGCTTGAAAGCTAATGAACATGAAAATAAAGTACACCTGATAATTGGGTCACTCGAACTTTCTATAGGTGACAAAAGACTCTCAATCACTCGTGTTTGGGCTTGTGTTTCCCTCAGTCATCACTTATTGAGCTCATCCTCCTTGAATTTGCTTTTCATCTCAAACATACAAGCATGCAACTCACAAATGCAACAATCAAAAGGACTTATTAAGGGTTGTAATGGGGTCAAGGTTAAGAGTGGATGAAATAAGATTTGACAGGCTAATATCCTAGAGAATAAGTGAGCATTAAAACTTTCATTACACTTCGCCTCATGAATTTACGCTCCTCTTGATTCTCTTTCCCTTTTTCCCATACAAATTTTCTTTTCTTTTCTTTTTCTTATTTTTCCCCTTTTCTTCTTCTTTTTCTTCTTTTTTTTAAAAAAATCTGTCTTCATAATCATTAATTTTTTTTTCAAATAGCACAATGGTAACCCCAAACTTAGTATATTGTTAACCCACAGAGTCGATAAATTCAATGCTCTCCTACTCCTTTCGAGTGGATAAGACATTAATTATTTTGGCTAAGGCATGCTGTATAGGTCAAACAAAGAATTCAGTTTATTAGGCTCAAAGGGGCAACACAATAGACACAAACATCATTTGGTTGGCTATATGGCTATCTGGCATAACAACAAAAATGCCTTTATCATGTCGATGCATTGCGCAAGTCACGGCATGCAAATGAGATTCAAGCAAAGCTAGGAGAATAGAAACTCACAAGTGACCTCTCATCAAAGCAAAAATGTTGAAGGCTCAAAACAACTCCCAAGGATGAATTATGAAATCCAATCACAAAAATCACCAAGTACATTAACAATAAGCTATAAGATTCATGCATGGAAATCATAATCCTTATTCAAGTACCACAATCTAAGAAATAAGTTCATAAAGCTTCCAAGTTTTCCTAACAGGCAGTGCATGCATGGTTGGCTCACATTACAATGATACTATCAAACATGGGGACCCACAATAGTAAACTCCAAATAGTTCAATATTGGCTTGACTCAATTGAACAACTACACAATAAAAGAAAATAAAACAATTGGACTACGAACATAAAGGAAATCTACACACAAAACAAAAAAATAAAAAAAATAAAATTAAAACAAAAATAATAAATAAATAAATAAAAAGAAAAAGAAGGAAGTCAAAGTTATTTGATGGGCTCTATGAAGAGCCCTTTCCAAATTCCTCCACTGGTCTTTACTTCCCTTGAGGCTTTCTTGGCTAGTCATTATCTCCTTCTTCAGACTCAGTGGATTCATCTTCTTGGTCTTCTCCTTCTTCATCTTCCTCTTCTTGGTTTTCTCCTTCTTCATCTCCCTCAGCTTGGTCATCCTCAACTTGGTCCTCTTCAAATGATCTCCAATTAACATAGTTCTTTATCTCTTCATCAGATTTGGAGTTCATCGGTCCCAAAGTAAGATTAAATTTTTCTCCCAACTTTTGCAACATACTCTCAAGCCCTTTGTTGTCTTCTCTCAACACGTTCATCATTCTCAATCCGGCTTCCATGTTGTGGTGAATAGTTGACATTGACTGCTCGAGTGATGCAAGTCTTTGCTTTTGAGACCTCTGATGAATTTGCGGCTGCGTCACTCTTGCAGGTGCTTGACCTTCCACTGGTTATACATCATTCACTGCACAAAACTTGACAACATAGCCATGTTGATGGAAGAAGGGCTCTTCATGGTCTGAAACTCTTCTTTGGGCACCCCGGTTCTTTCACACAATATAGTGATTAAGCATGGGCATGCTAGTGCTTTTGAAGAGGAGTTTGCTATGGCTTGGATACTTGAGGCAATAATGTCACTTATATTTATGCTTAACCCTCTCATTATGGCAAACACCATTGGAGCTCGATCCACCTTGACATCTGACTTGTTTGCACAGGGTAAGATATTGGTAACCAGGAAAGATGCCCAGATTTTTGGAATTATCTTCAAATCAGTGGAGGACAATTTTTTTGGTTGACCTCCCTTAGTGCTCGTCCACTGGGCTCCTAGTCAGCATAATGTGCTAAGAATACCTTCAGTGTTCACTGTGTAGCGCTGAAGATCCTGCCAACCGCTGTTTCCAACCCAATATGGCTTTGTACCTAGGAGAGTGTCTATCGTCCTACGATCAAATGGCACCCTTTTTCCCCTCACAAAGCTTTCATATTTTTTTTTCTTTTTTTTTTCTGTGGCATAGGCATTCGAGTAAAATTCCTTCACCATTTCGGAATAAGCTATTTTGGAGTAGGAAATTAAAGTCCTCCATCTTCTAGTTTCAATTGCTCTGTCTATTTCTTCGATTTCCCTACTAGTCAGTTCCAATCTCCGCTCTTGAATTATTTCTCTTTTGTGCATTGTCTCATACCTCTTCTCATGTTCTTCTGTTCGGAATCGGGTGCCATCAAAAGTAGGACCTCTTGAAGAAGATGCCTCTGACTTTCTTTTCTTTGAATTTCTTCGGACAGGAAGCTTTGGAGCCATAAGAGTACCTTCAAAATACCAACAGTCAGTAATGCAACTCAATAACACAACCAGTATATATAATATGCATCTAACAAAGCCCAAGCAAGATCATATAGCAACCATGGTTGAGACAGATCAGTTTGTAACTGTATGCGCATGTGAAATGCAAAAGACAACGTCTCCACATAATTGAACATGCTGAAGATAAAATCACTCCCAAAATTCAAACATGATCACAGGCTTAGGGTGACATTTACACAAAGGGATAACACTGAGGGGTGCAAATATTCTACATAAGGTAATTAAACCTCTTGAACAAACCCAAATGCAATCCCAAACTTCAATTTATCCAACAAGCGCAACAATCCCAAAATTTCAAAAATTAAACCCGTGCTTTCCAAAATTGAATAATCCAATAGCTTAATGGAGGGTTTAATTTCATCACCACTCTTATAAACTCTCAAAATCCCTCATACTTCAACAACCCCCAAATTGACAATTCCAAACCCTAACCCCAAACCTACACTCAAATCTTACAAAAAATGAGAACACTCTCATCATTCAAAACACCAAAGAAAACCCACCATCAATTGCAAAATGAGTAACAACCAAATAGAGATAATAATTAAGCTTGAAAATAATTAGAAAAGGTAACTTACTGTAAGAAGGCAAAAATGGAGGAGAGAAAGAGCACGGAGAGGGAGAAAACACAAGGAGAGAGAAGACACGTGAGAGAGAATGTGACAAGGGATAGAGAGGAAGTGAAATGAAATTATGGTGAGGGGAAAAGGAGAGCTATGGACATGGGGAGCTTGAGGAGCTCTATTCTCTGTGTGTGAGAGTGAAAGAAAGAGTGAAAAGTGCAGAAAGTGTGTGCTACGTGAGTTAAAGTAGAAGGTTTTTTATTTAAACAGAAAAACTGAGCGCCTAGCGCTCATATCTCAGGCGCCCAGCGCTTGAGGGGCTGAGAGGGCAAAATTTTTTTAGCACAGGGCGCTTAGCGCTGTAACAGAGAGCGCCCAGTGCTCTTAGACTCGAGAAGGTCTTCTCCTTTTTTAACTCAGAGTGCTCAGCACTTGAAAATAGGGCGCCTGGCGCCCATAAAGCCGAGAGGCCCCTTTTTTGGGATGAACTAGTGCCTGACACTTATGTATGTGGTGCCTGGCGCCTATGTATGTGGCGCCTAGCGCCTAACTCACAGGAGGGATATTCTGCAAAAAAAAAAAAAAGAGCGCCTAGCACTCTATTTGTAGCGCCTAGCACTCATAAGGTCAAGAGTCCTAATTTTTGGACTTCCAGATAGCGCCTAGCGCTTGAACTACTGGCGCCTAGCGCCCATACTCTTCTGCATAATTATGCAAAAAGTGGCAAATGCAGATTTTTAGCGCCTAGCGCTTGAGAAATAGGCGCCTAGCGCCTGGACTCTTCTACAGAATTATGCAGAAAGAAAATTTTTTTTAAAAGCCTAAGCAATTCATTCCCCCTATTTTTCAAAGACATCAATTGGAAAACGCATCTAACTAAATTGCAAATCATGCATGAAAATAATAGTAGAAAGACAAAATGAGTTCACACACTCCAAACTTAAATAAAAGCACTTACACACAAAATTTTAGAATTAACCAACACACTAAAGATGCAACAAAGCTAACAAAACAAAATAAAAATTAGAAAATCATAAACAAATGCAAAAGTAAAGTTAGGAAAACTCCCTAAGCGCTTGTTTAATGTCATTAGCTCGATGTAGCCTCTTCAACTCATCACGGTGGCTTGAAACAGGAGAAGTAGGAAGATACTTTTCTTTTCTCAGACCTTTGCCACCATTCTTGGTCATTGACCTTGCAATCCCCTCCAAAGGCGTTTGGAACTTGACTTGAACCTGATTGTTCTGAATACACCTTAGCATGTAAAATCTCATCAGGCCATGGAGGTCTCAATTTTTCAACAGATAAGTGATTAGCTTTCAATGAACCATGGCTAGGGGGAGGACCTTTCTCCTTTTCATCAATAATCTTGGAAGTGGGAGAGTCAACAATATTGGACGAAGAAGAGTTCTTACCATCTAACCCCTTTTGAGATTTATTTTGAATGCAATTAACAGGGGCATAAAGATTTGATATTGGGGCAGACTTATTAAAAACATTTATAATCACTTGATCTCCATCTACCCTCAAAACAAGCTCTCCTCTAGGTACATCGATCAACGCTCTTGATGTTTCTTGGAATGGTCTCCCAAGAATAAGCGGGATATCAGCATCCTTTTCTATATCCAAAACCACAAAGTCAACTGGGAAAATAAATTTGTCAACTTTTACCATCAAATCTTCTACAATACCATATGGATGTCTGATTGATCGATCTGCTAGTTGAAGAGAAACCATTGTAGGCTTAACTTTATCAATTCCCAGGTTGCGCAAGATAGACAATGGCATCAAATTAATGCTAGCTCCCAAGTCACATAAAGCCCTATCAATGCTTAACTCCCCAATAGTACAAGGGATATTAAAACTTCCAGGATCCCTTAACTTGGGTGGTAGCTTTCTCTGAATAATGGCACTGCACTCTTCAGTAAGTGCTACAGTTTCATCTTTTTCCAACTTCCTCTTCTTAGATAGCAAGTCCTTCATGAACTTTGCATAAGAGGGCATCTGTTCAAGTGCTTCAGCAAAAGGGATATTAATCTGTTACTTTTTAAAGACATCTAAGAACTTGGAGAATTGCCTTTCTTGAATCTCCTTCTTAAATCTTTAAGGATATGGAAGTTTAGCATAGAGTGAATGATCAACTATTTTCTTCAGCTCCAAGTCTTTCCTTCTTCTCTACACTCTCGGTTGTTCCTCCTTAACTTCAACCTTTTTACTATCACTCTGAGACAAAACCTCTTCACTCGGAACCTCAATATTTTCACTCTAATTTTTTGCAGATCTAGATGCTTTATTCTTGTCTTCTTCTAACGTCTTACCATTTCTTAAAGTGATTGCATAACATTGCTCCCTTGGAGTTACCATAGAATTACTGGGCAGACTGTCTGGAAGTCTCTCTGAAATCTATTTTTCAAGCTGGCCCACTTGAGTTTCTAGATTACGGATTGACGCATCTTGATTTCTAAACACATCTCTTGTCTCATCTATGAAATCAGTAGTCTTTTGGACAAAAGAAGAGGTTCGAGAAGCTAGTTTCTCCAAAACTATTTCCCAAGAAGCTTTCTTCTCAATAGGTGGAGGTTGAGATGAAGAACCTTGATGCGAAGAGCGTTGAGGAGGACCTTGCTATGAAAATTGTTGTCTTTGTGGAGCTTGGTTGCCTTGATTACCTTGATTACTCTATGAAAAGTTCGGGTGATTTCTCCACCCCGGATTATAAGTGTTGGAGTAGGGGTTGTGTTATTGCCTTAGAGGGTTATTCACGAAGTTGACTTCTTCTTGAGATGGAGATCCAAATATGTTACCCAGACAATTTACACTCTCGTGTTCTTCTCTACAAAAATCACACGACAAAGGAGCATTATTTACTGCATTCACCTTAAGAGTGTCAACCTTCTTCATGAGATTCTCAAGTTATTGAGTCAAGATTTTATTCTGGGCCAAGAGTGCATTCATCGAATCAACCTCCAAGTACCCTTTCTTCCCCACTGCTCTTTCCTCATTTCTTTGGTAGTCATTGTTGGCCATCATTTCAAACAAGTCCCAAGCTTCTTCTAGAGTTTTATAGTTCAAGGCCCTGCCTGCTGCAGCATCAACCATTGCTCTAGTTTGAGGTAGCATGCCATTATAGAAGCTTTACACTTAGATCCAAAAGTCAAAATAGTAGTGTGGGCATTTCCTCAATATTTCATTGTATCTCTCCCACGCTTCACTGAGAGACTCCCCATCAAGTTGCCTGAATGAAGTGATCTCACTTCACAACTTTGCAGCCTTGGATGGGAGAAAATATCTTGTCAAAAATTTCTGGACCAAACTTGCCCAAGTAGTTATGCTTCCTCTTGCCAATGAGTCTAACCAACTCTTAGCCCTGTCCCTCACAGAGAAAGGAAACAATCTTAGACGAATGGCATCCTCACTCACTTCATTCAACTTCACAGTATCACAGATTTGAAGGAACCCTTATATGTGTGCATGTGGGTCCTCAGTATCGAATCCCCCAAACTGATTATTCTGAATCAAATGGAGTAGAGCTAGCTTCAATTCAAAATTGTTTGCTTGAACTGGAGGTCTGGTTATGCTCGCCCCACACCAATCCATGCTAAGAATAGTGTAATCCATAAGAGTCCTAGCAAGTTGATGTGGTGGTGGAGGATCTACATTTTCTTCATTATTTTCTCCATTGGGGGATTTGTTTTCCCCATTGTCCACCATGTCTTTAACAGCTATTTGAGTGTTATCCAAATTTCTTCTTTGTTCTCTTAATTACTTCCTCAAAGCTCTTTCAGTCCTTCTTATTTCTGGGTTAAAAAGAAGTTGATTCGGATGAACTTTACCTCACATACAACGAAGACAATGTATCAAAATAAAGATAACTCAATAAAATGCAAGAATTTAGATATAAAATTCTAAACGTACTAAAATAAGTAAAATAAAGAAAACTAAACACAATAATGAATAAATGAAAGAAAAGATAAATGTTTAAACTAGTAGCTGCCTTCGATATTACCGATATTGGTAAAATCAATCCCCAGCAACGGCGCCAAAAACTTGATGAGATCATAGCAAGTGTACTGGATCGTCAAGTAATAAAAACGATGAGAAAACCAGATATCGTTCTCAGGGATCAATGACCAATTACCAATTCACGAGCTTAACTACTATTCAAACAGAACTTTGGTTCAAAGGGAGCTCAATTGTAAACAACTAAGATGTAAGAAAATAAATTAAGGAAAAATATTCTTTTTGGTATTTTAGCTTTGACAATTTAACAAACACTTAGAACACAAAAGAGATAGGAATTCAAAGATAAGAAAGAGTTGGGGTCAAGTTTCATTTGATTTCATTTGCTGCATATTAACCTGGAGTTAAAACAAATTTCTACTTCTATTTTGTTATCGGATTCTCCAAAATATCCAAGTCCTAATTCCTTAGGCACAAGAACCTTAAATCCTAGTTAAAAACCCTAATTCCTTAGGTGATTCTAAAAGGGAAAAAGCATTAAGATTAAGAATCCAACGAGATAACAAGCATTCATCAACTATTCCTAGCACAACAAATCACAAGGTTCACAATCTCAAACATAGTTCATACATCAAATTTCCATCCAATGCATAAACCTAAAAATCATTCTAAGGATGATCAAACCCTAGAAAGCTTTAAGATTAGAGATTATAAACTCAAAATAGAAGTATCTGTTACCAAGTGGCCTCAATACTCAAGAGGGGGGGTGAATTGAGTATGAAAACTAAGTTCGCAAATCTTTCACAAATTGTTTGATAAATAATTTTCGTTGAAGCTAATTGATGATTAGAGATGATTGGATATAAGAGATAAACACTTTCACTTATAAATACAATAGCCAAAGGTACCAATATTCAAGTAAATCAATAAAACAGTACTCAATGTAAAGAGAAGGGTTTAGAGAAAATAAACACAATGATTTATCCTGATTCGATCACTAATCCACTTGTGATCTACGTCCAGTTCTCAAGCAACCGCTAGAGATTTTCCACTATTTCTTCAAGCTTCAATAGGTGCTTGATAACCTTTACAATCTTGAGCACTCAACACTTTGGGATACCTCACCCTTGGAGCTTGAGTCTCTTCAACTAAGGGATACCTCACCCTTTACACTTTTGGAGGGATGCCTCACCCTTTTTACAAAGCAATATAGATTGATTGAATGAAGCTCTCACTAGAGTAGATGATTACAAATTGAAGCTCTAATATGCTCTCAAAGATTATCCCACGTTTTTACAAAAAATAGAGCAAGAAATGGATTTGAGGATTGATTCACGTTTGGAAGTATTGATGATCAGTTTTTGGTTCAAGGTCAACCTCAAATGAAGACCCAACATTGGTATTTATAAGTTTCTCAATAAATGGAGCCGTTGGAGGGTTTCGGGCATGCATTTAATGCATTTAATATAGCCGTTGGACGTTGTCAGGGTGCGTGTAATCGATTACACAACATATGTAATCGATTACATTGTTGGTCCAACATGTTCTTGCCTTTTTGGACTCTGTGTAATCGATTACATTCTTGGGGTAATCGATTACATGGCTTCTGACTTTGCTTGTAATCGATTACAATATCCATGTAATTGATTATATGACTTCTGACTTACTGTGTAATCGATTACAATATCCATGTAATCAATTACATGACTCTTTGAACGTGTTCTTGCCTTTCTGGGCTTATTGTAATCGATTACATTAATTGTGTAATCAATTATATGGCTTCTGACTTGCTTGTAATCGATTACATTGCTCATGTAATCGATTACAAGGCCTCTGCTTACTGTGTAATCGATTACAAACATCATGTAATCAATTACATTGGCCTTTGAACACATTTTTCAAGTCCAATAAAGCTTGTAAGTCATTTCTAACACCTCAAGACATTTGATTAAACATAAATCCTTTTAAGAATGTTAGATTTAAGATTGAAACTCAAGTTTCTTGAGAAGCCATGTTTAAGTTTGAAATTTCCCACTTTATTTTGAAATGATATATTGAAAAACCATTTGAGAAATCTTGAGAGCATTTAACATAAATGTTCTAAGTCTTATAACTACATAAACCTCTTGACTTCTTTCTTTTGATCTTGATTTTCCCTTTTGCGCTTGATCTTCACTTTTGCACTTGATCTTCACTTTTGCCTTTGTTATCATCAAAAACTATTTGACATGCTTTAGGGACATAAGCATTCATATTCTCCCCCTTTTTGATGATGACAAACTGATCATAGGAAAAAGAAAGAGTTTTTGCATTTGTATATAATAGACATTTAGGCACAATGCTCCCTCAGAGTTTATGCATGATATTGAGTTAGATTTTGCATATAAAAAGCTTAAGAGCTCAAAAGCTCAATAACTCCCCCGTACTCATGCAACCTTAATTACTCATGCAACCTTTAATTAGATTTCATTTCATTTTTCCTTATTCTCTCCCCCGTTGGCATTATCAAAAGACATAAGCATTTAAAGAAAAAATGGACAGCATGACAATTATATTTCTTGATTTCCCAAATTTTGCCAAAACAACAAATCCAAAGAAATTAATCAATCCAATCAAATTTTCAAAAATCCAAACATTCAAAGAATAGAAGCAAAGCTGAAACAAGTTCATATATCATTAATCAGCATGTACAAAGTAACTTTTCACAACCAGTATAGCCAATAACCAAAGCACCAGAAATGTATACCAATGTTATATAATCAGAGTCAAAACAAAAAAAATACAAGGTAGTCATCAAAAAAACATTAGGGCAATGGGTCATGATCACTATCAGTAGCCTCGCTGTCATTGTATGGATCTGTAGCAATGTCTCCTAAATCAACGTTATCATCACAGGGCTCAAGATCGTCCTCAGAGTCTAGAAGCTCCTCATCATCAGCAGGGACGCCAGATGGACCAGCAAAGGACAGGGGAACCGAAGAGGCAGAGGATGTGGGAGGTGCAGCAGCAGCACTCAGAGGAATAAGAGGTCCACCCAGGAAGGATCGAATGGAGGCAAGCTCCTGATCTGAGTAATCCATCCTCAGCTCAAGGTGATCTATCTTGCGCTTAAGTGGTCCATGCGTGTGTCTACAGTAGCGCTCAAGTTACGCATCTCTTGGAGCAGGAGGTCAAGTGTAGCTGGAGTAGGACCAGGAGCAGGGGCAGGAGCAGGATGCTGAGCCTCTTCATCATCATCACTATCCGGATCATGATGGATATGACCAAAAGTGTCATGAGCAATGTAATACCACCTATCATCCACTTTGTAGAGCTGGAGCTTCTTCAGGGTATGCAAGCCAATGGATTGTGGTCCCTTCGAGCTGGTGTCCTTGGACTCCTCAGCCAGGGAAATGCGACAGTGCTCTAAGATGGTGGTTACCAACATAGCAAATGGGAGAGCGGAGTTCTTCTTTTTCTTTACATCCAACATATGCTCTATAATGTAATAACCCCAGTTTATTGGCCGCCCTGTGGTCATTGCCCATAAGGCCACTGCATCGTCCTTGAGAACCTGGGAGTAATTCCCTCCCGTAGGAATCAATCCTCGGACCAAAAGGTAGTGGAGAACCCTGTTCTCCATAGTTAGGTCAGTGGCCATGATTCTTCTTTTAGGATCACTAGGGGGTAGTAGCCAGTCATAATCAATGAGAGAAGAGCAGCCTTATGCTCAAACTCATGCCCCAAGACATTTGCATTCCCACAAAAGTTAGCTCCATCAGGAGTGAGCTTTGTTAGCCTATACCACTCAGCCATAGTTATCCTTATTTGTAGCTTTTTCACTTCAAAGATCAAGCAATTGTCCTCAAATTTCAGGTTCGCATAAAAGTCTCGCACAAGGTTAGGGTAGATAGCCTTCTCTATACTCAGGAAACCTGTAACACCCCAAATTTTCCATCTCTTAAATAGTAATTTTGACAGTTAATAGAATTTTACTGTTTAGAAATTTTTGGATACTGTAAAATTATTTTGATTATTCCGTCAGCGTATTTGATCATTTTGAGTGATTTACTCCGTGTCAAGAAAATAATAATTTTTGGGCCGGGGAAAATCTTTTTGTATTTATTTCTCTTGACCATCAATTATTTTTAACAATCTGACTTGATTTTCATACGTTTTCTAATTTTTGTGATTTTATGTGTGATTTTGAATTTTTTTTCTATTTGTGGGCCCCACGAGGTGTTTGTGGGCCTAGGTGTTGGTGTATGCCCTAGTGGCCAATACATTTTGTTTGTATTGACATACATTATATTATGCTATTTTATATATGAGGCATTTCATTTATTGTGTTCTTTTTTGATAAACATAATAAAGTCCTTAGAATAGTAAGTTTGATGCCATAGGACATCAAGTGAATGACTTGATCGTGAGATCCTTTTTGGTTACAACACTATTCTTAAATGTCCCTAGTCAAGTATTATTATTAATTAGGACAACAATAATGCATTGAGACTAGTATGTGTAGAGACTGATGACCGCATCTCACGGGTCATGGATATGAGATATCAAGTCTTCACATTGGTACATATTAGAGTAATGATGTACTGGACTGACCCACCATGAGAACGCTACATGGATTGTTACATGAGTGTCATAAGCGATTCTCATAGTGATAATGGTGTTTGTGGTCCTTTGACCTGAAATCACTACGATTCCTACATGAGGAGTTGTGTGTTTTAATGCCATCAAACATCATCTGTAACAAGGTGATTATAAAGTTGGTTATTGGACATACCGCAAATCATGCAGAGGGATGTGAGTGACCTAGATGGAATTTGTCACTCCTACATAACAGGAGCGATATCTTGGGCCCCCGATTGAGTGAGATCGCGAAATGCATGGCCATGCTCAAATGAGTCAATATGAGATATTGATCTCATTTATTGTTACAAAGTCTACTCGAGTATCAGGAAACGAATGATTGGACTATACAAGGGTGACGCATTCCATGCCTTGTGTTCAATCTAGATATCTTGACAAATGGACTAAATTACACGGAAACATTGATCACAGATAGGTTATGTCAAATCACTGACATTCTCATTACTTGGGTAGCAGTGATGTGTTGCTAGATACCGCTCACTATTTGTAATATTAAAATGAGATTTTAATATTACTACCAACGTCATGAGAACCTGCAGGGTCACACACTTAGAACAGACTAAATTGGAGCAATAAGGATCCAAGTTGGACTCGGATTCAATTGTGGCCTAACTCATGACAGATGGGTTTTAGGGTTGCACAACTTACCTTGCTAGCACGCTCACACTCACTTAAGGCAGCCACTATTATAAATAGTACTTGTTATGGGGGCGCTATACATGTTACATCACAACCCTAGCCGCACCTAAGAAAGTGAGTGAGAGACAAGTGAAAGGTTCTTCTCTTCTATTCGCAGACTAGCACCGCGAAACAGAGGCGTGACTCCTTTTGCAAGTCTGTTCATGTGGATACCGCAGAAACATCGTCGCTATTACGGTGTTGGTGATTCACCTCGCTTGTGTTTATCACGCTTCAAGAGGTAATTTTTAAAAAAAACTCAGATTATGGATTTTTCGCATGGATCCTGTGTGGGAATCCTATTATTCCGCTGCGAGATATTTTGATCCGCAATTCCCAACAGTGGTATCAAAGCCACTTGCCAAACTATGATTCGGTTTTTCTACTTTTCTTGTTATATGCGATAACATGATTCGTTGTTTTCCTTTCATAAAAGATATGATCTTTATATGTTATTTCTGAAATTGAAATAATGCTGTATAAAATCGTGTTCTGTTTTATTTGTTGTTTACGAAACATGTTGATGTTTTTGAAACCATGAAGATGTTCATATAATTCTACGAAAAGGGTTTTGAATGCTTTCTGTTCTTACGTTTTTCTGATATCTATATATGTGATATGTATGATTCGCAAAACGGTTTTGAATGCTTTCTCGTTTTCTTGCTTTTTTCGATATCTATATATGTGATATGTATGATTCTGCGAAAATGGTTTTGAATGCTTTCTGTTCTTGCATTTTTCTCGATATCTCGTATATGTGATATGTATGATTCGCGAAAAACGATTATGAATGCGATATACACAAAGAAGCAGCGACACAAGGTTTTGGAAACCTTGTTTCCATTTTGCGACGGCTATGAAGCTTCCTCGTGACATGAAGTGTTCATGTCTTCACGACTCGAAACCCTGTTTCTCGGATAGGTGATAAGTGTGAGTTACCCTGCGGCACATGAAGCGTTCATGTGTTTGTGGGCCTTAGGGTTCAAATGTTGTTGCCCTAGCCGTCATGGAGGCAGAAGGGGTCCAACTCGAATTTTTCTCCAAGAAACCAGGGGTCCAACCCCGTCGGGGCGCTGCCCCGAACCCCGTTGCGTGGTGTGTGATATTCGAAAGCGCGATATTCAAATCTTTGTTTTATAATTCACAAAATAATAATGTGTTATTTCTTTGTGTTTATGTATTCTTAGAGATGCATGGTGCATGGTTATGGCCTTAGTCTTTATTTTATGCTATTTTGGTTATTTTAAATACAACCTGCGTGTCGTGCCTTTCTCTCTACATTCTGATTGTACATTCTCTTCTCATCTAACTCCCCTCGAATGTAAAAGAGGTTTCTATAATGTAATCATCATGTGGAGACAAGGAGATGGCATCAAGTGAGGACGTTGGTGGGAGACGCTTGGTGAAGCTGGCTTTTTTAAAGCTAATCTCTTAGAGGCCATAACCATGTCACATTTATTATTTGCTTTATATGTATGAGATGCTTGGATGATGTTTATGGTATGTTAAACAAGTTTAATAAATGGTGAGATCTAATAATAAAATTCCCTCAAAGAAAATATTAAGTCATTATGTGATGCCTTCCAATGCATGGCACTTCATCAAGACTAATATCGATTAAGTGTAGGTCTGCCAAAAGTGCCTTTATCTATATTAGTAAGATGCGATGGGATAAGAGTAATATCCAAATGCCAACCATTGGGTCCGACTTAACTAGGCCATTTCAATAGGATTGAAGGCTTAGAGGCATGAAGTTGGGCTTTAGTCCATTAGATGGATTAGAATAAGTGTTATTCACCCAACTATCCAAGAGTTGCATGTGATGTAATTGGAAAGAGTTTCCTACCTAAATAACTGAATTTTGGGCGATCAGCCAAAGCTGACTCAAAGCTAGGTAAAATATGGATCTTGGCCCACTAGAAAATCTTTAGATGGGATTTTTCGAGTCAATGCTGAGGGTCATTGATTTGAATAAAATAGTGGGAGGCATATTTAATTAAAAGACCTCATTAAATATGTTTATGGCATGATACTTATATTTTTGCATGTTTCTGTTAATAGATAACCATGGCAACAAACACATCGGGTACTTTATCATTGCGATCCGTCCTTGAGAAGGACAAGTTGTGTGGAACAAATTTTCTAGAGTAATGGGAATTTGAGGATTGTCCTCAAGCAAGAGAAAAAAGTGTATGTTTTGGAGAAATGCCCTATTCCGAGCCACCGTCGCCGATGCCCCTAGAACTAAAAGAGATGCTTATAAGAAGCATCAAGATGATGCCTTGGACATTGGATGTCTAATGCTGGCCACCATGAACTCTGAGCTCCAAAAGCAACATGAGAACATGGATGCATACGATATGATCGTACACCTTAAGAAGCTCTATCAAGAGCAGCCGAAGGCATGAGAGATTCGAGGTCTCTAAAGCATTGTTTCAAAGTGCTTTGGTAGAAGGAAGCCCTGTTGGTGCTCATGTACTCAAGATGATTGGGTACATTGAAAACCTAGAGAGACTGGGTTTTCCTTTGGGCCAAGAGTTGGCCACTAACTTAGTCCTGCAATCGTTGCCGGAAAGTTTAAGTCAATTTGTCATGAACTACAACATGAATGAGATTGACAAATCACTACCAGAGCTGCTAGGCATGTTGAGAACTGCTGAGCAGAACATCAACAAAGGTAAAGGGAAGGCCATAATGATGGTCCAAAAGAATAAGGGCAAGAAACAAGAGAAAAAGCCCAAGGACAATGGAAGGGCAAGGGCAAGGACAAGTCCAAGCCTAGACTTCTAGCTTGAAACCAGTGGGTGGAATGGCTAAGGAAGGTACATGCTTCCATTGCGGTCGACCAGGACATTGGAAGAGGAGGCGTGCCAAGTTCCTGGAGGAGCTCAAAAGAAGAAGGGAAGTGAGACTTCCACTGTCAGGTATTTTTGTTATTGAAGTCAATTTATCTACTTCGCATCATGGGTATTAGAATTGGATGTGGATCTCACATTTGTGTAAATGTGCAGGATCTAAAGAGCAAGAGACCATTGACGAAGAGGCTTAAGTCGACCTACGAGTTGGAAATGGAGCAAAAGTTGCTGCATTAGTCGTAGGGACTTATTTATTATCTTTGCCCTTGGGCTTGTAATAGAGTTAGAGAACTGTTATTTTGTGCCTCGCTATTAGTAGGAATATCATTTCTGTTTCTTGTTTGGACAAGAAAGGTTTTTCTTTATAATAAAGGACAAGTGTTGTTCTATTTATATGAATGATATTTTTATGGTAGTGCACAATTGAGTAATGGACTTTATGTACTTGATCTCGAAACGCCCATTTATAACATAAATACAAAGAGGTTTAAATCAAACGATCTGAACCCAACTTTTCTCTCTGGCATTGTCGTTTGGGCCACATAAATGAGAAACGCATCTCCAAACTCCATAAAGATGGATTCTTGGACTCATTTGATTTCGAATCATATGAGATATGTGAATCTTGTTTATTAGGGAAGATGACAAAGGCCCCATTCACTGGACAAGGTGAAAGGGCTAGTGATCTTTTAGGCCTTATACATAGTGATGTATGTGGGCCACTAAACACAGTCGCTAGAGGTGGTTTTCAATACTTCATTACATTTACTGATGATTTCAGTAGATATGGATTTGTATATCTTATGAAGCACAAATCAGAATCCTTTGAAAAGTTCAAAGAGTTCAAGAATGAAGTACAAAACCAACTTGGCAAAAGAATTAAAATCCTTCGATCAAATCGAGGAGGTGAATACTTAAGCCAACAATTTGATGATCATCTGAAAGAGTGTGAGATAATATCTCAACTCACTCCTCCTGGAACACCATAATGGAATGGTGTTTCTGAAAGGAGGAACCGGACTTTGTTGGACATGGTCCGATCCATGATGAGAGTCATGGACCTTCCAGGCTCCTTCGGGGACATGCTCTGTTAACAGGAGCTTTCACACTTAACAGTGTTCCATCTAAGACGGTTCAACAGACACCATATGAGATATGGACTGGGAGACGGCCCAATATGTCTTTCATGAAGATTTGGGGTTGCGAAGCTTATGTGAAACGTCAAGTTTCTGATAAGCTTGGCCCTAAATCAGATAAATGCTTCTTTGTGGGGTATCCAAAGGAAACCAAGGGATACTTTTTCTTTAATCTTACCGAGGGCAAAGTGTTTGTCGCACGGACAGCTGTGTTTCTAGAAAGGGAGTTTATCTCCAAAGGAACCAGTGGGAGAAAAGTAGAACTTGAAGAAGTTCAAGTTTCACAAAGCAGAAATGAACCAATGGTGGAAATAAAGCAGCCTCCACAAAATGTTGTGGAACAAACAACTGCTCTAGTAGCACAAGACTGCGTAGGTCTAACGGGATACGTCATCAACCGAGAGAGATATGGATTTCTCATGACCCAACAAGGTGACATATTGCTCATGGATCAAGATGAGCCTGTGACTTACCAGGAAGCCATTATTAGCCCAGACCGAGAAATGGCTTGAGGCCATGAGATCTCGAAATGGATTCCATGTATAGGTATGGACCTTGGTTGACCCACTGAAGGGTAAAACCCATTGGTGCAAGTGGGTTTTCAAGAAGAAAACCCATGGATGGTAATGTGCATACCTTTAAGGCGCGATTGGTGGCTAAAGATTTCAAACAAATTCATGGTGTAGACTATGATGAAACTTTTTCCCAGTTGCGATGCTTAAATCCGTTCGGATCTTGCTTCTGTTGCAAAGCATACCATGATTATGAAATCGGCAAATGGATGTCAAACTGCTTTCCTTAATGGAAATCTTCTCGAAGATGTGTACATGACATAACCTGAGGGTTTTGCCACTCCAGAGGATGCTAGAAAAGTATGCAAGTTGCAACGATCTATTTATGGATTAAAGCAAGCTTCCCGAAGCTGGAATCTTCGTTTTGATGATACAATCAAACAGTTTGGTTTTATCAAGAATGAAGAAGAATCTTGTGTCTACAAGAAGGTTAGTGGAAGCACAGTTGTCTTTCTAGTATTGTATGTAGATGACATACTACTAATTGGAAATGACATCCCTACCCTACAGTCTGTAAAGACTTGGTTAGGGAAGTGCTTTTCTATGAAGGACTTGGGCGAAGCCACCTATATATTAGGTATCAGGATCTATAGAGATAGATCACTGAGACTGCTTGGCCTAAGTCAGAGTACATACGTAGACAAAGTGTTAAGACGATTTAACATGCATGAATCCAAGAAAGGACTCTTGCCTATGTCACATGGTGTAAGCTTATCTAAGGCTCAATCCCCTTCCACCCAGGATGAGAGGGATCGCATGAGCAAGATTCCATATGCATCTGCAATTGGATCTATCATGTATGCCATGTTATGTACTTGACAGACATCTCGTATGCTTTGAGCATGACGAGTAGGTACCGATCGATCCCGGTGAAAGTCATCGGATCGCTATCAAGAACATCCTTAAGTACTTAAGAAGGACTAAGGATTCGTTTTGGTATATAGAGGCGAGGAAGAGCTAGTCGTAAAGGTTACACCGATGCTAGCTTTCAAACCGATAAGGACGACTCCAGATCGCAATCGGGTTATGTTTTTGCCTAAATGGTATTTGTGAGTTTGGAAGAGTTCAAAGTAGGAGACAATCGCCGATTCTACCACGGAGGTGAGTATATTGTTGCCTCCAATGCAAAGCAAAGGAGGCCATTTGGATCGGGAAGTTCATTACCGAACTTGGCACTATTCCTAGCATTGTGGACCCGGTGGACCTCTTGTGATAACAATGGAGCCATTGCACAAAGGAGCCTAGATCTCACCGGCCGATCCAAACATATACTTAGGCGCTTCCATCTCATTCGAGAGATCATCGATAGAGGAGATGTGAAGATATGCGAGTACCAACAGATGATAACATTCTTTGATCCACCGACGAAGCCTCTTGCACAGCAAGAAGCATGAGGGTCACACTAGGTCTTTAGGCATTAGATATATGCCTGATTGGCTCTAGTGCAAGTGGGAGATTGTTGGTGTATGCCCTAGTGGCCAATACATTTTGTTTGTATTGACATACATTATATTATGCTATTTTATATATAAGGCATTTCATTTATTGTGTTCTTTTTTGATAAACATAATAAAGTCCTTAGAATAGTAAGTTTGATGCCATAGGACATCAAGTGAATGACTTGATCGTGAGATCCTTTTTGGTTATAACACTATTCTTAAATGTCCCTAGTCAAGTATTATTGTTAATTAGGACAACAATAATGCATTGAGACTAGTATGTGTAGAGACTGATGACCGCATCTCACGGGTCATGGATATGAGATATCAAGTCTTCACATTGGTACATATTAGAGTAATGATGTATTTGGATGACCCACCATGAGAACGCTACATGGATCGTTACGTGAGTGTCATAAGCGATTCTCATAGTGATAATGGTGTTTGTGGTCCTTTGACCCGAAATCACTACGATTCCTACATGAGGAGTTGTGTGTTTTAATGCCATCAAACATCATCTGTAACAAGGTGATTATAAAGTTGGTTATTGGACATACCGCAAATCATGCGAGAGGGATGTGAGTGACCTAGATGGAATTTGTCACTCCTACATAACAGAGCGATATCTTCGGGCCCCCGAATGAGTGAGATGCGAAATGCATGGCCATGCTCAAATGAGTCAATATGAGATATTGATCTCATTTATTGTTACAAAGTCTACTCGAGTATCGGGAAACGAATGATTGGACTATACAAGGGTGACGCATTCCATGCCTTGTGTTTAATCTAGATATCTTGACAGGGACTAAATTACACGGAAACATTGATCACGGATAGGTTATGTCAAATCACCGACATTCTCATTACTTGGGTAGCAAAGTGATGTGTTGCTAGATACCGTCCTTGTTTGTAATATTAAAATGAGATTTTAATATTACTACCAACGTCATGAGAACCTGCGAGGTCGCACACTTAGAACAGAGACTAAATTGGAGCAATAAGGATCCAAGTTGGACTCGGATTCAATTGTGGCCTAACTCATGACGAGATGGGTTTTAGGGTTGCACAGCTTACCTTGCTACTACTCACACTCACTTAAGGCGCCACTATTATAAATAGTATTGTTAATGCTATACATGTTACATCACAACCCTAGCCGCACCTAAGAAAGTGAGTGAGAGACAGTGAAAGGTTCTTCTCTTCTATTCGCAGCTAGCACCGCGAAACAGAGGCGTGACTCCTTTTGCAAGTCTGTTCGTGTGGATACCGCAGAAACATCGTCGCTATTACGGTGTTGGTGATTCACCTTGCTTGTGTTTATCACGCTTCAAGAGGTAATTTTTAAAAAAACTCGGATTATGGATTTTTCGCATGGATCCTGTGTGGGAATCCTATTATTCCGCTGCGAGATATTTTGATCTGCAATTCCCAACACTAGGTGACCATACGTGGGCCTAGGTGGGTCCCGCAAAGTGAAAATTTTTCTACGCATAGAAAAATTTGTACTATTTAGACAGAGACAGGGGATCTTACTAAACCTGAATCTGGAAACAGTTTTAGAAAATTTGTTTTGTACTGTATTTATTTATCAGAAGATAAAAATACAGTAAATATATTCTTTCGTGGGATTTTTAGTAGATAAAAATAGAAATTATATTGCTTAAGTCAATACTGGTGGTTTGGATATCTACCATTGATTTAATTAACGGTTAAGAAAAAAATTTAATAAAGAAGTATTGGATAATCATCATTGATTTAATCAATGGTGTGAGAATAAACTTAGTTAGGCAAGCTTCAATATCAACCGTAGATTTAATCAACGGTGTAAATTTGATTATATAAAGTGACCATTTACAACCATTGGATTTAGAATTGATCAAGGGTGGAGATTTGGTCTTGTAAAGTAACAAGGACCATTTATGACCATTGGATGAAGAATTAATCAAGGGTGGAGATTTGGTCTTCTAAAAAGGTTATGACTAATTATAACCCTTGGATTTAAAGTTTGAAGGAGCAATCTTGACCCTTAATTTTGGAGACACATCTAATGGCTAGAATCTAAAGGAGAAAGATCCAATGACTTAGATTTAGTCTTCTAAAAATTAAAAGTCTACCTAAATCCTAACCATTGAATTAATCAATGGCTAGAAATGCTTCAAATAATGGCCTAATTAACAAGCCAAGTAAACTAAATTAAATGTTAAATTGTTATAATCTAATTCTTAATTAGATATCCTAATTTTAATTAGAGATTACAATATATGAAATAATATGTCTAATTAATTAGTTATGTAATTAGAAAATTAGTTAAGATTGATTAGGAAACTTAATCTAATGAATTAACTAATCAATTAGCAAGTAATTATGATAACTTTGGAGTGCATGATGAAGGGGGGACGATTTTGGAGTGTTAGGAAGGAGGAGACATGTTTAGACATGCTTGTATAGCCTTTTTAGGCTAAAGAAAAAGATGACAAAGTGGAACACTTTGTGCATCATGTGATAGCCTTCAATTATGCCAAATGAATTCATATCTCTCCATTCTTTCACTCCCATGGCAGCAGCACCTTTAGTTACACTCTCCATATTCATTTTTTTATTTCACCAAAAAGCCTTCATTAAATTCTCTCAAAGTTCCAAGAACACAAAACAACCATTTTCCTTCCTTTTCTCACCTTATGATTCGGCCCAGCAACCCACAAGCACCATTACTCACCTATAATTTTCACTCACATCATTTTCTAAACCTAAACACCATTCTAAGAACATCTCTAGTTATGAGTTTTTCCAAAATCATTCATCTTGAGCTTCAAATCCAAGCTTCAAGTTTCTATCAAAAATCAAAAATTTCATCTTTGTGCTTCAAGAGAAACCATTCGGTCAAGACACTCAAAACCACCATCCAATCTCTTTTAATTTCATCCAACCATAGATCTTGAATCTACATGATATTCTAAGAGACTTTAATGTTGGAGACTTTCTCTAAATCATTCATCTTCATGGACTTTCTTCAAGATCAAAGTTATTGGATTTTTGAGGTGAAGTGTAAGGAAACTTCATTTCTTTTCTCTTTTTCATGATCTAAACCATGTTTGATCCATGGTTCCTATTAATCAAGCTTAGTATACTAATTTCTATGTATTTTGTTTTGAATTTGAGAAGCCCTTGGTGTTGAAGGACTTGGAAAGAGAAGCAAAATCAAGAAGCTTTGAGGATCTTCAAGAGGTAAGAGGGAGATCCATCTCACCAACCAATTATGGTAGTAGGAGATGGTCTTATATTTGATGGATTATGAATTCAAGTGAGAATTCCAATCTATGGTCATGTAATAATTAATTGTGTGTTTATGAGCTTTGCTTTATTTTCTTGTGCCTTGATTATTTTGTCTATGCTTAATATGCTTTGCATGATTTTATGGCTTTGATAGTATACTTATAATATGCATTATGAGTATATGACATGTTTTTGATATTTATGATGAAATATATATTTGTATGCCATGATGTGTGGATGGAAAGAAAATTGATCTTGGTTCCAATGGCCAAGGAAGAGTTACGGTTTTGATGCCCTTGATTTGGGTCAATGTTGAAATTTTTTAAGAATAAGGAAATTAAATTTTGATCCCTAGAACAATAAAAATTTCGGCCAAGACACCTCAAAATAGGTGTTTACAAATTAATATGTTTATGGAAGAATAAAATTGGATTGATTTGAGGAGTATGGAAAATGAACTAAAGGTTTGTTTTTTTTAAGAAAACATGAACACAAATTTTAGAATGAAATTTTATTGATTTATTTTGTGTAGAAACAACAATGAAATTTATTTAAGTTAGAAGAAAAATATTTCATGGTTCCAATGGCCATCTATATGGTTTTGATAATTTAGAAAAATGTTTTGATGCTATGAAATACAAGAATTTTCAAATAAGGATTTTTAAAAAGGGAATTAAGTGTTATAAATTAAGTGAAGTGGAATTTTCATAAATAAAAGAAAAAGAGGATTGAAAGTATTGAACTTCAAATTAATTTAAAAAGAATCAATTTTTAGAAGTGATTTAGAAATATAAAAGAAAATGTTTGTAACTTAAATTTACTCACGAAGAATTTATTTTGGTTTTGGAAAACGTTAGGAAATTTAAAGTTAAGAAACAATAATTAAAACAACTCAATATGATTTTGTAAGACTAGATCAATAAAAAGTGATTTTGAGAAAATATATATTAAGGAAAAGATTTTTGACTAAGAATGAAAAAGGATTTGCAAAGAAAGTGAAAATGAATTTGAACAAATGGGTTTGTTATATGACCAATCGGTACTTTGGTTTTGAAAATAAAACTTTAATGGTTTTGTTTGTGTAAAACCATATCAATTTAAAAGAAAAAAATGTTTTGATAATTTTTCAAATAGTAATGCCTAAATTTTGATGAAACAAAGTAATTTTTCAAGTGGAAATATAATTGATTTAATACAAGAAATTTGAAAAGGGAATCAGAGTATTTTACTCACTTGAAAAATTAAGTTTTGTAAACGAAAATATTTTCAAACTTCAATTTATTTTGACGTAGGTTAATTTGGAAATGATTTGGGGAAAAATGGAGAATATAATTGGTATTTTGAGAATTTACTCAAGTATAACTTATTTTCAAGTTTTGAAGTACGTTTGGAAATTTTAAGATTTGAAACATTGATTTATATCAAAGGAAAGGTAATTTTGTGGATTATAATTGAAAAAGAATTTCTTGAGTAAAGAAACGTGGAAAAAGATTTTCTTGAGTAAGAAAATGTGAAAAATGAAGTACAAAGTCATAATATTTTGAGAAATGATGAAATGGAATTTTTGAAGGTTAAGAAATATTTTTCGTAATAGAATTGTGGTGAAAAATGATTTACGTATCTTAAAAACGATTTAGAATATAGTAAAATATTCCTATGCGATTTAAAATATGTTAAAATATTTCTACGTTACGTTTAAATATTTTACGTGAGTTTAAATATTTGACGTACTGTTGAAAAATCACTATGTGATTTAAAAGTAATAGAATATTTTTACGGTATTGTGAAAATATAATGTAAACGTTTCAAAATTTTGAAAACGTAATGTGAAGTGTTACGATATTTTGAAAACGAATGTAAACATTTTGGAATTGTGAAAACATAATAAAAATGTTGCGCAATCTTGTGAAAATACGGCGAAAGTGTTTTATAACTATGAAAATATGATAACATGATTTTATGTTGAAAATACAGTATAATTATTATTTAACCAGTGTATGGACACTGTATGAGAGAGTAACGTGTTTTGCCTATGATTGGTATTTGGTGCATTTTATATGCATTGGAAAGAGATGCTCGTATTTGGATTTGGTGCATTATACATGCATTGAAAAGATTTGACCCGTTGGGGTTGGACTTGCACTGATATACTCATGCATTGTACTAATGAAATTGAAAAGATTTGGCCCGTTGGAGTTGGACTTGCACTGATAAATTTGTGCATTGTATAAAATATAGCTAATGCTATTATGGCCCTTGTGGTTGAAGAGGGAATGAGAATTGATAGTGAGGTCTATGATGGATCTTGGGGGCGTCGAGGTGCGGTGGTCGACCAGTGGACAGTTGGCGAGTACCCTGTGCCACTTGGCGATGCAGTCCGTTGCAATGCATTGACGATACCCGACAAGAACACGATTCTTTTAAATGACTGGGAGATTGTCTTTGGGCTAAGGCTGACAATTGACCAGAGCATTCTTTTCGAAATTATGAAAACTTCCATGGAGTTGTTTTTGAAAAACTGAGTCTTTGTACATATGCATAAATCTGAGCATTTATATCTGTGTGATATATTAGTTGAGGAATATTGGTTATTGGTTATGATAATTGAATTGATAAATGATTGGATGATGATTAAACTGATAAATGATTGGATGATGATGATGATAATGCTGATAACATGATTATGGTATGATCTGTCTATATGATATTGTTGGCCGTGTGTTATCTCTGTGCTGCCATGTTGGTATTGGTGTAGGTGATCTCATCTCTTTGTTATGTTGTTTTGCTGTGTCTATATTGTTAAAATCAAACAATAGAAGGATCGAGTTGTCTTAGACATAGCGGGCGATAAATACTCTGAGATTGGTGACAACAATAAGGAGTGGACATTCAGGACTCGAAGGTGTGCAGTGTTGACAAAGGAACAGATGTTTGATGCATCAAGATGGACAGATAAGGAATAAGTATGTTAAAGTTTCTCGCTAGTATTGTACCGTGCTATTAAGTAGGACCCGTCATGGGGTTTGCTACTGTCTATCAAAAATATATAAGTCTGTTAATTTTATATTTCTCTTTGAATTGTGATATTAATTAGTGTCAATATTGCATAATGAATAGTTAAAATATGATTTTCAATATTACCTAATATTTTCAGTAAATTTACGTTTCAGTAAAGAAGAAATTTTGAAACTCATCTTTTATAACTCAAACTTTGTGCGAACTTATTTTCAGATTATGAGTCAGAAGTCAGAAATGTGATGCCCTAGCTAGGGTGTTACATTAGTTGGTATCAGAGCTAGGGTGTTACATTAGTTGGTATCAGAGCACGGTTTGAGTCTTTTGGGGTTTGTGGTTAGGTCTATTTTGCTTGTGTTGTGTTCTCTGTGTATTTATTTTTTTGAAAGGAAATAATGTTGTTTATAATGGATATTAGATCCATTGTATTTCGATCTGCACGCCTCGAGAAAAAAAAAGGAATGGCTCGGGATAGTTATAGTTGTGTGGAAGTGAAACATGTTACTAGTAATGCAATTGCAGCTACGGGAGCAACGGGAGCAATGTGGAAAGACGACTGCACGAACAAAGGACTGCTGTTCAGTGGAAACTGGAAGTTGAAGTTTAGGATCTGATAGAAGAGAATCAGTCTTGGAATATAAGATTTCGTAATTTTGGAACCTGGTATTTTTTTAGGATATTGAGAAAGTAATGGATTTCGACGGAAGATGAATTTACAACCATTGAGGAAACCAAAAGCAGTAAGTGATGTGAAAGAAAGTACTTAAATAAAGGAATGTACGTCAAGAAAACAATTTGCGGAAAAGTTGGACACATTTCCAAAGAGTATAATCTCTGATGTCTTCTTTGAAAACAGAGTTTTCTATTAGTAAAATTTTAGATAGTAAGGGAAGTTGTTACTCTGAATGAACGGGAGTGTTCTGAGCGAAAAATTTAATCAATGGAGATTGCGTCATTGGAGCTAATCCTATAAATCATACTGAATATTTCTGTGAATAACCTATTCCTTATGACATATGATTGAGTAGATCAATTATATGTTAGAGTTATTCGTTATCCTCTGATTTGTTTACTTCTGTTTCTATTCTTAGCTGATCGAGCTATTCAAGTTATTCAAATTGTTGTTATAGATCAAATTTTTGTGTTAGTTTGATCTGTTTCATAAACAGACATAGTCTTTGAAAATGGATTGGTTATTTTTCAACCAAATCCAATGAGATTATTTCAACAGACTGTGAGTAGTCCAGAGAAAATTCATTTTGAAAAATCGGGTTACATCCAATTCTTTGCTGGATATGTTCGATAACAGGTTCGATTCATTTTGTTATCTTCCATGATGTTTTCTTTCATCTCCTGCAACTGAAGGAATATCTAGCAAGAAAGGATATTTCTATATTTGTATCCATGTTAACGTATCTGAGTAACGCAGCAGAAGCGTGGTGAATTTTTCAAAAGATTGGAACAATTCTTCTATGGGAAAACTTAAGACGGTAATGGAAAATCGTAGAAAAAAAAATTTGTGGAAGTATCCGGTATAGTGCTGTGGAAAGAAGAACTCAGTTAGTGAGATATTTCCTGTTAAAAGAAAAAATCTGGAATATGTAGTGATACGAAGATAAGGAAATTTTAAGTAATACATTACATTAGCTAAACATTACATTACATTAGTTGGAAGTTATCTGAGAAAAACTATTCTAGGCATAAATGAAGATCGGTTGTTGTTATGTTGAAATCAGAGATATGGAAATTCTTTCTTTCTGGAGTAACATTCAACATCTTCAGTAATAACCAACAAAATCCCTATGATAGGAGTCTGAGATATCTGTTTGATCAGGAGAAGTTGAACATCAGCAAAGAGATTTTGTGGGATTAGAATAGTATAGCAAGATGTAAGAGAGGAAGCTTCATGGGAATTGAAAAATAAAATGAAAGCACCATATCCGTATTTATTCTGAGGGTGTGAAATCATGTTTCTCAAATTTCGAGGACGAAATTTCTTTTTAGAGGGGGAGTATTGTAACACCCCAAATTTTTCATCTCTTAAACAGTAATTTTGACAGTTAATAGAATTTTACTGTTTAGAAATTTTTGGATACTGTAAAATTATTTTGATTATTCCGTCAGCGTATTTGATCATTTTGAGTGATTTACTCCGTGTCAGGAAAATAATAATTTTCGGGCCGAGAAAAATCTTTTTGTATTTATTTCTCTTGACCATTAATTATTTTTAACAATCTGACTTGATTTTCATACGTTTTCTAATTTTTGTGATTTTATGTGTGATTTTGAATTTTTTTTTGTTTGTGGGCCCCACGAGGTGTTTGTGGGCCCAGGTGATCATACGTGGGCCCAAGTGGGTCCCGCAAAGTGAAAATTTTTTTACGCATAGAAAAATTTGTACTGTTTAGACGGAGACAGGGGATTTTACTAAACCTGAATCTGGAAACAGTTTTAGAAAATTTGTTTTGTACTGTATTTATTTATCGGAAGATAAAAATACGAGTAAATATATTCTTTCGTGGGATTTTTAGTAGATAAAAATAGAAATTATATTGCTTAAGTCAACACTGGTGGTTTGGATATCTACCATTGATTTAATTAATGGTTAAGAAATAAATTTAATAAAGAAGTATTGGATAATCACCATTGATTTAATCAATGGTGTGAGAATAAACTTAGTTAGACAAGCTTCAATATCAACCGTAGATTTAATCAATGGTGTAAATTTGATTATATAAAGTGACCATTTACAACCAATGGATTTAGAATTGATCAAGGGTGGAGATTTGGTCTTGTAAAGTAACAAGGACCATTTATGACCATTGGATGAAGAATTAATCAAGGGTGGAGATTTGGTCTTCTAAAAAGGTTATGACTAATTATAACCATTGGATTTAAAGTTTGAAGGAGCAATCTTGACCCTTAATTTTGGAGACACATCTAATGGCTAGAATCTAAAGGAGAAAGATCCAATGACTTAGATTTAGTCTTCTGAAAATTAAAAGTCTACCTAAATCCTAACCATTGAATTAATCAATGGCTAGAAATGCTTCAAATAATGGCCTAATTAACAAGCCAAGTAAACTAAATTAAATGTTAAATTGTTATAATCTAATTCTTAATTAGATATCCTAATTTTAATTAGAGATTATAATATATGAAATAATATGTCTAATTAATAAGTTATGTAATTAGAAAATTAGTTAAGATTGATTAGGAAACTTAATCTAATGAATTAACTAATCAATTAGCAAGTAATTATGACAACTTTGGAGTGCATGATGAAGGGGGACGGTTTTGGAGTGTTAGGAAGGAGGAGACATGCTTAGACATGCTTGTATAAACTTTTTAGGCTAAAGAAAAAGATGACAAAGTGGAAGACTTTGTGCATCATGTGATAGCCTTCAATTATGCCAAATGAATTCATATCTCTCCATTCTTTCACTCCCACGGCAGCAGCACCTTTGGTTACACTCTCCATATTCATTTTTCTATTTCACCAAAAAGCCTTCATCAAATTCTCTCAAATTCTCTCGAAGTTCCAAGAACACAAAACAACCATTTTCCTTCCTTTTCTCACCTTATGATTCGGCCAAGCAACCCACAAGCACCATTACTCACCTATAATTTTCACTCACATCATTTCCTAAACCTAAACACCATTCTAAGAACATCTCTAGTTATGAGTTTTTCCAAAATCATTCATCTTGAGCTTCAAATCCAAGCTTCAAGTTTCTATCAAAAATAAAAAATTCCATCTTTGTACTTCAAGAGAAACCATTCGGTCAAGACACTCAAAACCACCATCCAATCTCTTTTAATTTCATCCAACCACAGATCTTGAATCTACATGATATTCTAAGCAACTTTAATGTTGGAGACTTTCTCTAAATCATTCATCTTCATGGACTTTCTTCAAGATCAAAGTTATTGGATTTTTGAGGTGAAGTGTAAGGAAACTTCATTTCTTTTTTCTTTTTCATGATCTAAACCATGTTGGATCCATGGTTCCTCTTAATCAAGCTTAGTATACTAATTTCTATGTATTTTGTTTTGAATTTGAGAAGCCCTTGGTGTTGAAGGACTTGGAAAGAGAAGCAAAATCAAGAAGCTTTGAGGATCTTCAAGAGGTAAGAGGGAGATCCATCTCACCAACCAATTATGGTGGTGGGAGATAGTATATATTTGATGGATTGTGAATTCATGTGAGAATTCCAATCTATGGTCATGTAATAATTAATTGTGTGTTTATGAGCTTTGCTTTATTTTCTTGTGCCTTGATTATTTTGTCTATGCTTAATATGCTTTGCATGATTTTATGGCTTTGATAGTATACTTATAATATGCATGATGAGTATATGGCATGTTTGTGATATTTATGATGAAATATATATATGTATGCCATGATGTGTGGATGAAAAGAAAATTGATCTTGGTTCCAATGGCCATGGAAGAGTTACGGTTTTGATGCCCTTGATTTGGGTCAATGTTGAAATTTTTCAAGAAAAAGGAAATTAAATTTTGATCCCTAGAACAATAAAAATTTTGGCCAAGACACCTCAAAATAGGTGTTTACAAATTAATATGTTTATGGAAGAATAAAATTTGATTGATTTGAGGAGTATGAAAAATGAACTAAAGGTTTGTTTTTTTAAGAAAACATGAAAACAAATTTTAGAATGAAATTTTATTGATTTATTTTGTATAGAAACAAGAATGGAATTTATTTAAGTTAGAAGAAAAATATTTCATGGTTCCAATGGCCATCTATAAGGTTTTGATAATTTAGAAAAATGTTTTGATGCTATGAAATACAAGAATTTTCAAATAAGGATTTTTGAAAAGGGAATTAAGTGTTATAAATTAAGTGAAGTGAAATTTTCATAAACAAAAGAAAAAGAAGATTGAAAGTATTGAACTTCAAATTAATTTAAAAAGAATCAATTTTTAGAAGTGATTTAGAAATATAAAAGAAAATGTTTATAACTTAAATTTACTCACGAAGAATTTATTTGGGTTTTGGAAAATGTTAGGAAATTTAAAGTTAAGAAACAATAATTAAAACAACTCAATATGATTTGTAAGACTAGATCAATAAAAAGTGATTTTGAGAAAATATATATTAAGGAAAAGATTTTTGACTAAGAATGAAAAAGAATTTACAAAGAAAGTGAAAATGAATTTGAACAAATGGGTTTGTTATATGACCAATCGGTACTTTGGTTTTGAAAATAAAACTTTAATGGTTTTGTTTGTGTAAAACCATGTCAATTTAAAAGAAAAAAATGTTTTGATAATTTTTCAAATAGTAATGCCTAAATTTTGATGAAACAAAGTAATTTTTCAAGTGGAAATATAATTGATTTAATACAAGAAATTTGAAAAGGGAATCAGAGTATTTTACTCACTTGAAAAATTAAGTTTTGTAAACGAAAATGTTTTCAAACTTCAATTTATTTTGAAGTAGGTTAATTTGGAAATGATTTGGGGAAAAATGGAGAATATAATGGTATTTTGAGAATTTACTCAAGTATAACTTATTTTCAAGTTTTGAAGTATGTTTGGAAATTTTAAGATTTGAAACATTGATTTATATCAATGGAAAGGTAATTTTATGGATTATATTTGAAAAAGAATTTCTTGAGTAAAGAAACGTGGAAAAAGATTTTCTTGAGTAAGAAAATGTGAAAAATGAAGTACAAAGTCATAATATTTTGAGAAATGATGAAATGGAATTTTTGAAGGTTAAGAAATATTTTTGTAATAGAATTGTGGTGAAAAATGATTTACGTATCTTAAAAACGATTTAGAATATAGTAAAATATTCCTATGCGATTTAAAATATGTTAAAATATTTCTACGTTACGTTTAAATATTTTACGTGAGTTTAAATATTTGACGTACTGTTGAAAAATCACTATGTGATTTAAAAGTAATAGAATATTTTTACGGTATTGTAAAAATATAACAGAAACGTTTCAGAATTTTGAAAACATAACAGAAGTGTTACGATATTTTGAAAACGTAACAGAAACATTTTGAAATTGTGAAAACATAATGAAAATGTTGCGCAATCTTGTGAAAATACGGTGAAAGTGTTTTATAACTATGAAAACATGATAACATGATTTTGTGTTGAAAATACAAAGATAATTATTGTTTAACCAGTGTATGGACACTGTATGAGAGAGTAACGTGTTTTGCCTATAATTGGTATTTGGTACATTTTATATGCATTGGAAAGAGATGCCCATATTTGGATTTGGTGCATTATACATGCATTGAAAAGATTTGGCCCGTTGGGGTTGGACTTGCACTGATATACTCGTGCATTGTACTAATGAAATTGAAAAGATTTGGCCCGCTGGAGTTGGACTTGCACTGATAAATTCGTGCATTGTATAAAATATTGCTAATTGCTATTATGGCCCTTGTGGTTGAAGAGGGAATGAGAATTGATAGTGAGGTCTATGATGGATCTTGGGGGCGTCGGGGCGCGGTGGTCGACCAGTGGACAGCTGGCGAGTACCCTGTGCCACTTGGTGATGTAGTCCGTTGCAATGCATTAACGATACCCGACAAGAACACGATACTTTTCAACGATTGGGAGATTGTCTTTGGGCTAAGGCTGACAATTGACCAGAGCATTCTTCTCGAAATTGTGAAAACCTCCATGGAGTTGTTTTTGAAAAACTGTGTCTTTGTACATATGCATAAATCTGAGCATTTATATCTGTGTGATATATTAATTGAGGAATATTGGTTATTGGTTATGATAATTGAATTGATAAATGATTGGATGATGATTAAACTGATAAATGATTGGATGATGATGATGATAATGCTGATAACATGATTATGGTATTATCTGTCTATATGATATTGTTGGCTGTGTGTTATCTCTGTGCTGTCATGTTGGTATTGGTGTAGGTGATCTCATCTCTTTGTTATGTTGTTTTGCTGTGTCTATATTGTTAAAATCAAACAATAGAAGGATCGAGTTTTCTTAGACATAACGGGCGATAAATACTCTGAGATTGGTGACAACAATAAGGAGTGGACATTCAGGACTCGAAGGTGTGCAGTGTTGACAAAGGAACAGATGTTTGATGCATCAAGATGGACAGATAAGGAATAAGTATGTTAAAGTTTCTCGCTAGTATTGTGCCGTGCTATTAAGTAGGACCCGTCATGGGGTTTGCTACTGTCTGTCAAAAATATATATGTCTGTTAATTTTATATTTCTCTTTAAATTGTGATATTAATTGGTGTCAATATTGCATAATGAATAGTTAAAATATGATTTTCAATATTACCTAATATTTTCAGTAAATTTACGTTTCAGTAAAGAAGAAATTTTGAAACCCATCTTTTATAACTCAAACTTTGTGCGAACTTATTTTCAGATTATGAGTCGGAAGTCAGAAATGTGATGCCCTAGCTAGGGTGTTACATTAGTTGGTATCAGAGCTAGGGTGTTACATTAGTTGGCATCAGAGCTAGGGTGTTACATTAGTTGGCATCAGAGCTAGGGTGTTACATTAGTTGGTATCAGAGCTAGGGTGTTACATTAGTTAGTATCAGAGCTAGGGTGTTACAAAACCCAGTAAGCCTAAATTTTTTATGGTTCTAAAGCTCTCCAAAGGTTCATTCTCACAAAAGGTGATGGGAAGATACCTGGGAGAAATGATCTTGCGTAGCTAAAAGTTCTTCCGGAACAACTCAGCTTACTTCACTGTGGAGAAGTGGCGCGTGAGGTCCAGGCCAGAGATGTTGCGTGAAGCACCACTAGAGGACCCTCCAATGGCAGCCCCTGTTCTTGGGCGCTTTGAGCGATGAGAGGATTCAGCTATGTGAGGAGAAGAAGTAGAATGGGATGAGTGGTAAGTGGTTGGGGATGAATGAGGAGATAGAGAGGGATGAGGTTAGGGCAGAGGAGTGGGGATGGGGTTTGTGAGAGGTGATGGTGAGATTTGGGTGAGGGATGTGAGGGGATTTGATGGATGGGTTTGTGGAGAGAAGAGATTTTAGAGTTAAATGAAGGTGAAATGAAGAATTTTGAGGGAGGTTTGAGTGAGAAATGAGAGATTAGAAGGTTTAGGTTGCGTGGGAGCAGAGGAGGAGGGCGAAGGAGATGAAGAGGTTCTGAGAAATGACCTCTGCGCGTGTCAGAAACCTTTTAAAAAACCCTGTGTAATCAATTACATTGGGTGTGTAATCGATTACATGTATTCTGGTGGATATGTAATCGATTACATTTTTGGTGTAATCGATTACCACGCTTCTGGGGAACCTCGTAATCGATTACATAGTGGATGTAATCGATTACCTGAGTTTTGAGTTGATTGTAATCGATTACAAAAGTTGTGTAATCTATTACATGCTTGACAGAACCTGTGTAATCGATTACAAAGGCATTGTAATCGATTACTAGCACACTTTAACACAGATTTTACATTCCAATCAGTATATAATCAATTTTAATCCATTCTAATCAGTTCCAAAGCAACTTAGATAAATTCAAATCATCATGCAAACATATAATCTAATCATATTATGATTCAACTCACATAATTGATCAAAATTACCATTTTTACCAAGAAGTACACCATTTTTGGTGAAATTTTGAGGATGTTGAGTTGCTTGGGAGTCTTGGGCATGAGGGAGCACCTGCAAAACAACTTAGGGGAAATCTCCGACGCTCAAGTCAGTATTGGATTCAAATATGATGAAAAATTCAGAGATTGTGCAGCAATATGGCATGATTATGCAGAAAAAATACAAGTTAGGCATTGGTTTTATGATTATGCAAATAGTTAATTTATGCATGATTGATCCAATATACCAAGTTCATTTCTTATATAGAAAAATGCTTCTTTTGCTAGGGGTTTAGTGAAAATGTCAGCTAGTTGCTTAGTGGTTTCTACAAATTCAAGCATATAATCACCCTTTTGGACATGGTCTCTAATGAAATGATGTCTTATTTCAATTGTTTAGTCCTAGAATGCAAAATGGGATTTCTGGACAAATTGATTGTACTAGTATTATCACATCTTATGGTGATGTGATCAAACTCAAGACCATAGTCCAAGAGTTGTTGTTTCATCCAAAGGATTTGAGAACAACAACTCCCAGCTGCAATATATTCAGCTTCAACTGTAGACAATGTCACACTATTTTGTTTCTTGCTATGCCAAGAAACTAGTGAGCTTCCAAGCAAGTGGCATGTCCCACTAGTGCTCTTTTTATCCATTTTGCATCCAGCAAAATCAGAATCGGAATATCCAATAACGCTACATGAGGCACCTTTAGGATACCATAAACCCATTTGTGATGTGCCTATTAGATATTTCATTATTCTTTTAACAGCACTTAGGTGTGATTCTTTAGGATTAGCTTGATATCTAGTACACATGCATACACTAAACATTATATCAGGCCTACTTGCAGTTAGATAAAGGAGTGAGCCAATCATACCTCTATATTTCGTAATTTCTACTAATTTACCTCCTTCATCCTTGTCCAAATAGCAAGAGGTGCCCATAGGAGTGGCCATATGCTTGGCATTGTCCATTCCAAACTTCTTGAGCAGCTCCTTGCAATACTTGGATTTGCTTATGAACGTTCCTTCTCTTGTTTGCTTGATTTGGAGACCAAGGAAGAAGTTGAGCTCACCCATCATGGACATTTCAAACTCACTTTGCATAATATTTGAAAATTCTTTACAAAGAGAGTTGTTAGTAGCTCCAAATATAATGTCATCAACTTAGATTTGAACTAGAAGTATATCATGCATTTTGTGTTTTATGAAAAGAGTAGTGTCAACTTTGCCTCTAGAAAAACCTTTTTCTAAAAGGAATTTACTCAACCTTTCATACCAAGCTCTAAGAGCTTGTTTCAAGCCATACAAGGCCTTTTTCAGTTTAAAAACATGGTTGGGCATTTCAAAATCCTCAAAACCAGGAGGTTGTTCTACATGCACCTCTTCTTGTATAAAACCATTCAAAAAGGCACTTTTGACATCCATTTGATAGAGTTTGAAATCCATGATGCAAGCATATGCAAGTAACATTCTAATGGCCTCTAACCTAGCTACGGGAGCATAAGTGTCTTCATAGTCTATGCCTTCTTCTTGATTATATCACTTAGCTACAAGCCTAACTTTATTTCTTATTATTAAGCCCGTTTCATCAAGTTTGTTCCTAAAGACCCATTTGGTGCCAATTATAGGATGATCATTGGGTCTTGGAACTAATTCCCAAACTTGATTTCTCTCAAATTAGTTTAGTTCTTCTTGCATGGCCAAGATCCAATGCTCATCATTAATGGCCTCATTTATGTCTTTAGGTTCAACTTGAGAGACAAAGGCTAGGTAATTACATACATTTCTAAGTGAGTTTCGAGTGATTACCCCTTTTGATACATCACCTATCACCTTGTCGAGAGGATGATATCTTGAAGTCCTCCATTCCTTGGGTAGATCCAAGATTTCTGAATCTTTTTGCCATGAGTGATCAAGGACTCTCTCTTCTTGCTTCTTGGACTCTTTCTCTTGATTTTTCAAGTGCATTTTTGCCAAGATTTCTGCAACATCATCAACAAGCTCCTTTCTCGGCTTATTTGGGTTAGTTTCATCAAATGCAACATGTATGGACTCTTCTATGGTCATAGTTCGTTTATTATAGACTCTAAAGGCCTTACTATGTATAGAGTAGCCGATGAATATTCCCTCATCAGATTTTGCATCAAACTTCCCCAAGTTATCCTTTCCATTATTCAAAACAAAGCATTTACATCCAAAGACATGAAAATGTGACACATTTGGCTTCCTTCCTTTATACAATTCATATGGGGTTTTCTTTAAAATTGGCCTTATTAGGGCTCTATTCGTAACATAACAAGCGGTGTTAACCGCATCCGCCCAAAAGTACATAGGAAGATTAGCCTCATTGAGCATAGTTCTTGCCATTTCCTCTAAAGATCAATTTTTCCTTTCTACAACACCGTTTTGTTGTGGTGTTCTAGGGGCAGAAAAATTATGCTCAATGCCATGTTCATCACAAAAAATTTCAAAATCTTGATTTTCAAATTCACCACCATGGTCACTTCTTATGGATGCAATACAAAAACCTTTTTCGTTTTGGATAACTTTGGCAAGCTTTTTAAATGATTGAAAATCATCATTTTTGTGGGCCAAGAATAATGTCCATGTAAACCTAGAAAAATTATCCATAATCACTAATGCATAGTAATTTCCACCAAAGCTCATAATTCTAGAGGGACCAAAAAGATCCATGTGCAAAAGTTGTAAAGGTCTAGAAGTTAAAATTATGTTTTTAGCTTTAAAAGAGACCTTTACTTGTTTTCCCTTTTGACATGCATCATAAAGTTTGTCTTTTTCAAATTTGAGCTTTGGAAGACCAATTACTAGTCCTTTAGAAACTAATTTGTTTAAGTGATCCATGTGAATATGAGCAATTCTTCTATGCCATAACCATGAATCATTTTCTTTACTCATAAAGCATTTAGAATCATTTAAGGAGATATCATCGAGACTAATCATATATATATTGTTGACCCTATGACCAACAAACTTAACTTGCTTATCATCCTTTCCCTCAATTAAGCAACAAGAGGAATCAAATATAACTCTATTGCCTTTATCACATAATTGACTAATACTAAACAAATTATGTTTAAGTCCTTCAACAAGCAAAACATTATCAATAGATGATGAAGGGATCTTACCAACTTTGCCAATTCCAAGAATCTTCCCTTTGTTGTTGTCACTATATGTGATATGTCCATGTTTCTTATGAGTAAGGGAGGAGAACTTGGAGCTATCACCGGTCATGTGCTTGGAGCAACCACTATCAAGATACCAACCTAAGCTCTTGGTCTTCAAGCACACCTACAACACAAATTCAAGTTTTAACCTTTGGTACCCAAATTGTCTTGGGTCTTTCTGTGTTAGAGTTAGGCATGCTGCCTTTAGGAACCCAAACTCTTTTTATTCCAACTTTAGTGCTTATGTTCTTGTTAGCCAAGTGGCCTCTAACTCAAGAGGGGGGTGAATTGAGTTTATGAAATATTTTCGCAAATCTTTCGTAAAACGTTTGTTAAATAATTTTCGTTGAAGCTATTGGATAATTGAAGTGAATAGATAAATGATATTGAATACTTCACTCACAAATTAAATAAACCAAGATGAATAATATTCAAGCAAGCATATAAAGTAAATGCACAAATGTAAAGAGATAGGGTTGAGAGAATCAAACATAAGGATTTATTCTGGTTCAGCCACCCCTTGTGACGTACGTCCAGTCCTCAAGCGAACCACTCGAGATTTTCCACTAAACTTCAAACTTGAACGGGTGCTTGAAAACCTTTACACAATAGAGCACTCACCAACACCTTGGGATACCTCACCCTTGTGCTTTGAGCCTCAAAAACAGGGATGCCTAACCATTTACCACTTTTTGAGGGATGCCTCACCCTCAAGGGATACCTCACCCTTTTCTAACTTTGAGAGATACCTCCTCTAAGGGATACCTCACCCTTCACTCTCTAAGGGATACCTCACCCTCTCTTTTTCAGATTACACAAAGTATAGAAGATAGAAACTCTCTTAAAGAGTAGATAAATACAAATTGAAGCTCTTAATATGCTCTCAAAGATTTTTCACGTTTTTGACAGAAAATAGAGCAAGAAAATGATTTGAGGATTGATTCACGTTTGGACGTATTGGTAATCAGTTTTTGGTTCAAGGTCAACCTCAAATAAAGACCCAACTTTGGTATTTATAAGTTTCTCAATTAATAGAGCCATTGGGGTGGTTTGGGCATGCATTTAATGCATTAAATATAGCCGTTGGCCGTTGTCAGGATTCTTGTAATCGATTACTCAATTTATGTAATCGATTACATATGTTGTTCCAACGTGTTCTTGACTTTCTAGGCTCTGTGTAATCGATTACATTCTTGGTGTAATCGATTACATGGCTTCTGACTTGTGTGTAATCGATTACAATATCTGTGTAATCGATTACATGACTTCTGACTTGCTGTGTAATCGATTACAATATCCATGTAATCGATTACATGACTCTTTGAATGTGTTTATGCTTTTCTGGGCTTGATGTAATCGATTACAGATATTGTGTAATCGATTACATGGCCTCTGACTTGCTTGTAATCGATTACATTGCTCATGTAATCGATTATATGCCTTCTGTTTGCTGTGTAATCGATTACAAACGTCGTGTAATCGATTACATTGGCCATTGAACACATTTTTCAAGTCTAATAAAGCTTGTAAGTCATTTCTAACACCTCAAGATACTTGATTAAACATAAATCCTTTTAAGAGTGTTAGATTTAAGATTGAAACTCAAGTTTTATTGAAAGCCATGTTTAACTTTGAAAGTTCCCACTTATTTTGAAATCATATATTGAAAAACCATTTGAGAAATCTTGAGAGCATTTAACATTAATGTTCTAAGTCTTATAACTAAATAAACCTTCTTGTCTTCTTTCTTTGATCTTGATTTTTCCTTTTGCGCTTGATCTTCTGTTTTGCACTTGAACTTCACTTTGGCCTTTGTTATCATCAAAAACCCATTTGATATACTTCAAGACATAAGCATTCACATTCTCCCCCTTTTTGATGATGACAAACTAAACATTCAACAGAATGAGAAATATATGCATTTATTTGATTATCAGATAATTAAGTGCAACACTCCCCCGTAATGTATGCATGAGATAGAATATGTGAAAGTGCAAAACTCCCCCGTACACATGCAATATATTTCACTAATTTCTCCCCCGTTGGCATTATCAAAAAGAAGACATAAGCATTCAGATTTGATATATTTATTTCAGCCCAGCAGGATCAATATAAGAGTATAATCGTTTAGCACATCAAGATGTGATACCAATAGCAAATGCATATGAAGAGAAACTTAGATAGTATTTATCATTTATGCCAATAGAAATCAGAGTCATATACAAAAGCAATATGGGATTAGATAAAGATTAAGCAAAAGGAAAGCATCATGAAGGACCAAACTTGAAACAATAAAAAAGGTTCCAAATCATTCCAAGACAATTTCAAACATCATTTAAGCATATATTCTAGTCAGATTATGATCCAAAACACATTATTGTGTAGCAAAACAACATATTATGCATCAAGTTGATGTATTATGCAGAAGATTGTGACATTATGCAGCAAAATGTTATGCAATAAGACATTATGCAACAAGGTGACCAATTTATGCAGTAGATAAGCATATTATGCAGTAGACCAATATATTGTACAGCAGAATTAGATGTATGATTGATCCATTATGATAAGTTCAAAGATATTGATATTATACATGCCATTTCACATGAAAAATATATTCATTTAACATATTCAAGATATTGAACTAGTAAAGCATAGAGCAAGTCACACTTAACCAAAGGATGCAAGTTCAAGCTTCTTGGAGACAGGGAGGATAGCTTGAAGTATTTTCTGGTTTTATGCTTGGCGTAGCCACTTTTCAATATATCCAAAGTTAGTTCTTGGCCTTCAAGTACACCTGCAACACACTTCAATTTGTGACTTTTGGTACCCAAATTTTCTTGGGTTCTTGTGTGTTAATTTTTGGTAAAGTGCCTTTAGGAACCCAAACCAATTTAGTTCCTAGCTTGTTATTGATATTTTTCCTTATATTGCAAGTTGATGCACTATGCCCTTTCCTATCACAATGAAAGCATTTAATAAAGGGACTATTTGATGTATTTGATGAAACAAAGAAGTTCTTGAGAAACTTTTGTTGTTTATTGGGATTATACCCCAAACTAGCCTTTTGAAAAACACATCTTCGGTTTCCAAGCAAAATGTTCAAATTATCTCTTCCATAGGTAAATTTTGAAAGAGTGTTTTTCAAGTCCTCAATCTCAATTTCAAATGCTTTACATGATGAGCAAGATGAGGGTGTAGATGCATTATCAAGTGATAAACATGTCATACATGAAGAATTTGCATCAATCAACCCAAGAGTTTCATTTTCTAATTTAAGTTCCTCAATTTCCTTATTTAACATAGATATCTTGTTTTCAAAAGAGGAAATTGATTTCTTGGAAGATGAAACAAGTTTTGCAAGTCTTATAGATTCATTATGTAATTATTCAAAAGCATCTTGCAATTCATCATAGGAAGGGGAAGAGTTTGATTCAGAATTTGAAGATGTTACCTCTATGTCATTTTCATCTTCCTCTTCTCCTCTAGCCATGAAACATAGATTGGCTTTCTCATTATCCGAGCTATCGGTTGAGTCTATGTCATTATCATCCCAAGCTATGTAGGCTCTTCTTTCTTTCTTCTCCTTTGAGGATTTTTTGTGGTATTTTTCCACTTTACTTTGATAAATCGGGCACTACATCTTTATGTGACCCAACTCTCCACATTCATAGCATTTTGGAGTGGATGAGGTTCCTTTCCCTTTGTGATAGACATTCTTTTGGGGAAAGAGAGGTCTTCCATAAGCTCTATTCTTCTTAAAGAATCTTCTGAATTTTTTGACTAGTAGAGCAAGATTCTCCTCATCTATTTCCAAGTCATCCTCATCATCTTTATCATCTTCATTTACCATGGAGGAAGTGGCTTTGAGAGCGATTCCCTTCTTTTTGTTGTCAACTTCTTCATTTTGTTTGAGTCTATTCAACTCCAATTCATGTTCTTAGAACTTGCCAAAAAGTGTGGCTAAGGTCATGGTTGAGAGATTTCTTGACTCTGCAATAGCCGTCACTTTAGGTTGCCAATGCCAGCTCAAACATCTCAACACTTTGTTAATAAGATCTTCATTAAGAAAAGTCTTTCCCAATGAAGCAAGATGATTTACAATATGTGTAAAATGTTTTTCCATTTCTTGAATGCTTTCATTTTGATTTATTCTAAAAAGCTCATACTCATGAGTGAGAGTATTGATCATTGATCTTTTCACTTCACTAGTACCCTCATGGGTCACTTCTAAAGTGTCCCACATTTCTTGGGCAGATTTACAATTTGAGACTCTAAAGAATTCATCATACCCCAAGGATGTGGTAATGATGTTTTTGGCACTCAAATTATATTGGACCTTTTTCTTATCATCATTAGTCCATTCACTTCTTGGTGTATTAACCCTTACACCATTAACATATTTTGTGGGGATAAAAGGACCATTTTCAATAGCATCCCATACATCCAAATCAATAGCTTCAATAAAAATTTTCATTCTTTCTTTCCAATAAGCATACCCATCCCTATTGAAAAAAGGAGGTCTATAAATAGAAGAACTTTCTGAAAACTCCTTTGAGGAGGCCATCACTTTCTCTTGAAGCTGCTAAGCCCTTTACACAAGAGCCTAGCTCTGATACCACTTGTTAGCCAAGTGGCCTCTAACTCAAGATGGGGGTGAATTGAGTTTATGAAATATTTTCGCAAATCTTTCGTAAAATGTTTGTTAAACAATTTTTGTTGAAGCTATTGGATAATTGAAGTGAATAGATAAATGAGATTGAATACTTCACTCACAAATTAAATAAACCAAGATGAATAATATTCAAGCAAGCATGTAAAGTAAATGCACAAACGTAAAAAGATAGGGTTGAGAGAATCAAACATAAGGATTTATCCTGGTTCAGTCACCCCTTGTGACCTACGTCCAGTCCTCAAGCGAACCACTCGAGATTTTCCACTAAACTTCAAGCTTGAATGGGTGCTTGAAAACCTTTACACAATAGAGCACTCACCAACACCTTGGGATACCTCACCTTTGTGCTTTGAGCCTCAAAAACAGGGATGCCTCACCCTTTACCACTTTTTGAGGGATGCCTCACCCTCAAGGGATACCTCACCTTTTTCTAACTTTGAGAGATACCTCACTCTCTAAGGGATACCTCACCCTTCACTCTAGAGGGATACCTCACCCTCTCTTTTTCAGATTACACAAAGTATAGAAGATAGAAACTCTCTTAAAGAGAAGATAAATACAAATTGAAGCTCTTAATATGCTCTCAAAGATTTTTCACATTTTTGACAGAAAACAGAGCAAGAAAATGATTTGAGGATTGATTTACGTTTGGACGTATTGGTAATCAGTTTTTAGTTCAAGGTCAACCTCAAATAAAGACCCAACTTTGGTATTTATAAGTTTCTCAATTAATAGAGCCGTTGGGGTGGTTTGGGCATGCATTTAATGCATTAAATATAGCTGTTGGACGTTGTCAGGATTCTTGTAATCGATTACTCAACTTATGTAATCGATTACATATGTTGTTCCAACGTGTTCTTGACTTTCTGGGCTCTGTGTAATCGATTACATTCTTGGTGTAATCGATTACATGACTTCTGACTTGTATGTAATCGATTACAATATCTGTGTAATCGATTACATGACTTCTGACTTGCTGTGTAATCGATTACAATATCCATGTAATCAATTACATGACTCTTTGAACGTGTTTATGCTTTTCTGGGCTTGAAGTAATCGATTACATATATTGTGTAATCGATTACATGTCCTCTGACTTGCTTGTAATCGATTACATTGCTCATGTAATCGATTACATGCCTTCTGTTTGCTGTGTAATCGATTACAAACGTCATGTAATCGATTACATTGGCCATTGAACACATTTTTCAAGTCCAATAAAGCTTGTAAGTCATTTCTAACACATCAAGACACTTGATTAAATATAAATCCTTTTAAGAGTGTTAGATTTAAGATTGAAATTCAAGTTTTATTGAAAGTCATGTTTAACTTTGAAATTTCTCACTTATTTTGAAATCATATATTGAAAAACCATTTGAGAAATCTTGAGAGCATTTAACATTAATGTTCTAAGTCTTATAACTAAATAAACCTTCTTGTCTTCTTTCTTTGATCTTGATTTTTCCTTTTGTGCTTGATCTTCTCTTTTGCACTTGAACTTCACTTTGGCCTTTGTTATCATCAAAAACCCATTTGATATGTTTCAAGACATAAGCATTCACAGTTCTTTCTAACATTGTAAGTTGATGCACTATGCCCTTTCTTATCATAGTGAAAACATTTGACAAAGGGACTACTTGAAGTATTTGAGGAAACAAAGAAGTTCTTATAAGATTTTTTATGGTTATTTGGATTGAATCCCAAACCGGCTTTTTGAAACACACATTTTTATTTCCCTAACAACACATTCAAGTTATCTCTTCCAAAAGTGAATTTTGCAAGAGTGTTGTTCAAGTCTTCAATTTCTTTTTCAAAAGCTTTGCATGATAAACAAGGTAATGATATGGATGTATTATCATGTGAGGAACAAGTCATGCATAATGAATTAGCATCAATGAGTCCTAAGGTCTTATTTTCAATTTTAAGCTCATTTATCTCCTTAGTTAAAATAGAAACTTTATTTGCCAATAAAGAGATTGTTTTATTAGAAGACAAAACCATTTTGTAAGCCTCAAAGATTTATCATAAGAAGGTGACGGTTCTAGGTTAGAAGAGGTTACCTCGGTGTCGCTTTCTCCACTTTCTTCTCTTTGAGCCATGAGGCAAAGATGGGCTTCTTCATTCTCTGAATTATCGGAAGAGCTTAAGTCATTGTCCTCCCAAGCTATATATGCTCTTCTTCCTTTCTTTTCCTTAAAATGCATTTTCTCAAACTTTTTCATTTTCTTGAGATACATAGGACACTCCATTTTCATGTGTCCCCGTTTTCCACATTCATAGCATTTTGGAGGAGTAGAGGATCCTTCTCCTTTGTGATACACTTTCTTTTGAGGAAATGGTGATCTTCTTTGAAATCCCTTGTTCTTTAGGAATCTTCCAAATTTTCTCACAAGGAGACTAAGATTCTCCTCACTTAGCTCAACACTTTCAGCATCCTCTTCACCAATTTCATCATCATCTTCAGTTGTAGAGGAAGTGGCTTTGAGTGCGATTCCCTTCTTCTTTTTGTCATGCTCTTCATTTTGATTGAGCCTATTTAGTTCCAACTCATGTTCTTGAAGCTTCCCAAATAAAGTGGCTAGAGACATTGTTGATAAATCTCTTGATTCCGCAATCGCCGTTACTTTGGGTTGCCAATTCCTGCTTAGACATCTCAAGACTTTGTTAATAAGATCTTTATTAGGAAATGTCTTTCCCAATGAGATAAGATGATTAACAATATGAGTAAATCTCTTTTGCATATCTTGAATACTCTCACCTTGGTTCATTCTAAACAATTCGTATTCATGAGTAAGAGTGTTTATTCGAGATCGTTTTACCTCACTAGTACCTTCATGAGTTACTTGTAGGGTATCCCACATTTCTTTTGCGGTCTTTCAATTTGACACCCTAAAGAATTCATCATACCCTAAGGATGTGGTGATGATGTTCTTGGCTCTCAAATTGTATTGAACCTTCTTTTTATCATCATCGGTCCATTCATTTCTAGGTGTATTGATTTTCACACCATCTTTAGTTTGTGTAGGAACAAAAGCACCATTTTCAACGACGTCCCACATATCTAAATCAATAGCTTCAATGAAAATTTTCATCCTTTCTTTCCAATAGGCATAATCATCCCCATTGAAATAAGGAGGTCTGTTTATAGAAGAGCCTTCATTTGAAAAATCATTTGAAGCCATCACTTCTCTTGAAGCTACTAAGCTCTTTATACAAGAGTCTAGCTCTAATACCACTTGTTACCAAGTGGCCTCAATACTCAAGAGGGGGGTGAATTGAGTATGAAAACTAAGTTCACAAATCTTTCACAAATCTTTTGATAAACAATTTTGGTTGAAGCTAATTGATGATTAGAGATGATTGGATATAAGAGATAAACACTTTCACTTATAAATGCAATAGCCAAACGTACCAATATTCAAGCAAATCAATAAAATAGTACTCAATGTAAAGAGAAGGGTTTAGAGAAAACAAACATAATGATTTATCCTGGTTCGATCACCAATCCACTTGTGATCTACGTCCAGTCCTCAAGCAACCGCTAGAGATTTTCCACTATTTCTTCAAGCTTCAATAGGTGCTTGATAACCTTTACAACCTTGAGCACTCAACACTTTGGGATACCTCACCCTTGGAGCTTGAGTCTCTTTAACTAAGGGATACCTCACCCTTTACACTTTTGGAGGGATGCCTCACCCTCTTTACAAAGCAATATAGATTGATTGAATGAAGCTCTCACTAGAGTAGATAATTACAAATTGAAGCTCTAATATGCTCTCAAAGATTATCCCACGTTTTTACAAAAACCAGAGCAAGAAATGGATTTGAGGATTGATTTACGTTTGGAAGTATTGATGATCAGTTTTTGGTTCAAGGTCAACCTCAAATGAAGACCCGACATTGGTATTTATAAGTTTCTCAATAAATGGAGCCGTTGGAGGGTTTTGGGCATGCATTTAATGCATTTAATATAGCCGTTGGACGTTGTCAGGGTACGTGTAATCGATTACACAACATATGTAATCAATTACATTATTGTTCCAACGTGTTCTTGGCTTTCTGGGCTCTGTGTAATCAATTACATTATTGGTGTAATCGATTATATGGCTTCTGAATTTGCTTGTAATCGATCACAATATCCATGTAATCGATTACATGACTTCTGACTTGTTGTGTAATCAATTACAATATCCATGTAATCGATTACATGACTCTTTGAACATGTTCTTGCCTTTCTGGGCTTATTGTAATCGATTATATTAATTGTGTAATCGATTACATGGCCTCTGACTTGCCTATAATCGATTACATTGCTCATGTAATCGATTACAAGGCCTCTGTTTGCTGTGTAATCGATTACAAACATCATGTAATCGATTACATTGGCCTTTGAACACATTTTTCAAGTCCAATAAAGCTTGTAAGTCATTTCTAACACCTCAAGACATTTGATTAAACATAAATCTTTTTAAGAATGTTAGATTTAAGATTGAAACTCAAGTTTCTTGAGAAGCCATGTTTAAGTTTGAAAATTCCCACTTTATTTTGAAATGATATATTGAAAAACCATTTGAGAAATCTTGAGAGCATTTAACATAAATGTTCTAAGTCTTATAACTACATAAACCTCTTGACTTCTTTCTTTTGATCTTGATTTTTCCTTTTGCGCTTGATCTTCACTTTTGCACTTGATCTTCACTTTTGCCTTTGTTATCATCAAAAACTATTTGACATGCTTTAGGGACATAAGCATTCACAGTATCCATTAAGCATAACTAAAACCCAAGTTAAATACAAGCAAAATCCATCAAAATCCACTCAATCCCAACAAGAGAGAGTTTAGCTAGACATAGAAACAAATACTGAAACTAAAACAATAAAGAAGAAGATGAAAAACTCCATGAAAGATTGAAGAAAATCTGAGCTTCCACTCTTCTTCTCTTCAAGTGTTCTTCCAAGTTTTCCAAATTAGGTCTTCTTTTGTATCCCTCTTCGTCTCCCTTTCCCAGCTGCCAAAAAAATATCCTCTTTCTGGAAAGAACAGGCTTTTTATATGTATTAGGAGCAAATAGGGCGCCTGGCGCTCAAAAGTCCAGCGCCTGGCGCTCAAGAGTCCACTTAAAATTGAGTCTCGGAAAGGTGAGTGCCTGGCGCTCAGAATTTGGGTGCCTAGTGCCTGAACTCCAGGAAATGTAGCTTGCTATATGTTGAGCGCCTGGCGCTCTGAATTTGGGCGCCTAGCGCCTGGACTCCAGAATATGAAGCTTTCTGTATACTGAGCACCTGTCGCTTAGCATTTGGGCGCCTGGCGCCTGGACTTCAGTGAATGTCCTTTACCCTATTGAGCTTCATCCTGTTTCCTTTGGTGCTTACAATCAAAACATTAGTAAATGAGATAAAACACCAATAATTCTAATCAGAATGACTCAATCTAATGAGCTAGTATATATTAACTAAAAAGATAAAATAAAGTTGTCTTAAGATCAAAACAACATTAAAAGTTGGGCTTAGGCGGTGAAATCCACTCAAAAAGTTATGGAAAAACAGATAATCTAGCATATTATCAATTACACTCCCTACCGCTAATTCATATGGAATCTTTTGTATCTCTTTCATTTCAAGATCATTATTGGGGCACTTTTTAAGACTAAACTTGTCTCCTTTAACAACAGGTGTGTCTCCTGGTTTACTATCTTTTATGCCGAATCTATTTAAGACTTTATTGATATAGCTCTTTTGTGACAACCTAAGGATACCTCGAGAGCGATCTCTTAGTATCTGAATACCCATTACAAAAGAAGAGTCCCCAAGATCTTTCATCTCGAAATTCTTCATTAGAAATTTATTGGTTTCATACAATAAGCCTATATCACTATTAGTAAGCAGAACATTATCAACATATAATACTAAGAAGATGTATTTACTCCCACTGAACTTGTCATATACACAGTCATCAACGACATTTGCCTTAAAACCACACAAGGTAATGACTTGATGGAACTTGTGATACCATTGATAGGAAGCTTGTTTGAGACCATAGATGGATTTTTTTAGCTTGAAAACCATAGACTTTGTAACACCCTCCTTTGGATGTCACATTTTACTACCGATTCCTTTATATAATTCCTTTTTAACCAATGATTGATAAAAGTGCGGAAAATATAATATAATATAATAAAATATAGGTTTCTTTTTTGAAAAAAAAAAGATAGAAACCTGAATAAAAGCATGAGCATATACAAGATATAGTCATTACGTAATTACATCTCAAAAATGGTATGCATCAGTGGCATGGATCATGGTCCACCCAAAATATAATAAAGTTTGTACTAAAAAAAAGATATAATGACCACTGACAACAAAATATACACTGGCCCAAGTATAGACTACCTAGAGAGCAAGATCTTCCCCAGAATTCCCATTGGATCCTTCTCAGGATCCTCCTTAGACCCCAAGTCAACAAAAGTCCCCACATGGGACCACAACTCACGAACTAGCATTCTGGCAGTAGAAACCATTGGGTCCGAATCCTCCCTAGGGGTATAATGTAGGTCACCCTACATCTCCCTAACCGGCATGAACAACTCTAAGTACATAGCAATAGTAAGAGAAAAGAAAGGAACATCAGAACGGTTCCTATGGATGGTTAAAGTTACATCTCCAATATATCTAATACATTTATTTTCCCAATCAATATGCCAGGCACTCGCCCGACATGAAACTCTACTCAGACGTAACTAAAAAGATCCCTTCTAGTAGTCATCCCAAAATACAATAATAGCCATTCCTCGTAGTCTTTATCCACAGGAATACATAAAATAGAAGCAGGCAGAACAACAATACAAAGAGGTAAGATTCTCTATATCATTACCAATACAGTAGTAAGAGACAGCAACATCAGTAATTTTGCAGAATGCAATCATAGTAATTTACAGTCAATTAAGCTTTCTAATAGACATCTCATCTATTCACCACTCACATTACATGGTCGTGTCCCATTACAGGGCCTGGGCCGTGTTCTCCTCTGGCTTTTGAAGCGTTTGTTGTGTTTTTCAGTGAGTCACATGGCCTGGGCCGTTTACACTCACACAGCCCATGTATTTTGCTCAAAAACCCCAAAATAGACTTTCAAACATTCAATCCTACAAGTCACACAAATCATATAGGCAAGATACAACCAAATATCAATAATCAAACACAAATCAAGTGAAGAATCCTCACATAGATTCTTCACACCCAAAACCCCCAAACATCCCTCACCACCATAGAAAGTAGACAAGAGAAATTTCCCTCTTAGCTCAAGAGAAAACCAAAGAGGGCAAGCTCCTTGCAAGATTTCATCCACCACTAATAAGAAAACCCTAGAATGGTCAAACTCACCCAATCAACAACCAAAGCTTGAAAAGAGGAGTCCTTGATCACAAGGGTGACCAAGGACCACGAAAATGAAAAGAGAAAGGAGGAAAGCTAAGAACTTTACCTCAAAGTCTCAAGCTTTTGGGCTTAGTAGAAGATGATGAAGATGGAGGAACCAATAGATGCTCACCAAAGAGAAGAGCTTCAAGATGATGGGAGGAGTCAATAGCCTAGGTTGACTTGAGCAAGAAAACTTGAACGGTCACAAATGGTGGTGTGGCTGTATGGATGAAGAGAGCAAGCTTACAAATAAGAATAGTAATGTTCGGGTCAAAAGGAAGCAAATAAACAGACAACCCAATCCCAAAAACAAACTTTTAATTTTTCATTGGAATATTTCAATAGGATATGGTCGGAAGATAACTAACCCATTTGTTTTGACATCACATCAGATTTATGAAGAAGGTAAACAAATCCAATCAACAGAAAAGACTCAGTCTTTAACAGACATAGATTAATTTAAACAACTAGGCTAGCAACAACACGTTCCTAGTAGCAGAAATAGAAATAACTTAGTCAAAAGATGACGAAGGTACAAACGATCCTAATAGACTCATACAATCATATGTCACAAGGAAATGGGTTATCCCCAGAGTTATACAATGGAATCACAGGGTTATCTACTATAGCACAGTCCCTCTCTTCATTTTGATCTTCAGTTTGGGTGGAGGAATTAACTCTCCCTTGTTCGTGAGATTTTGAAGTGCATACATCTCTGACGGAAGGCTTTATCCTATGCAAGGTACAATTTCTTGCCACATGTCTTGGCTTTCCACATTTAAAACAAATTATTCTTTCGATCGTACAGTCCTTTGTTAAGTGATCATTTCCACACTTGAAGCAGATTACCCTTTTGATCTTATATTCCCTCATTGAGTGATCTTTTCCATACTTCTTACACTTCTGTAAAAGTGTCACGTGATGACTAGGTCTGCCACCACTAGCATTACCCCTAGTCGGTTGCTGTCGTCGTTGATTCCCTAGTGGTCGTGAGTATAATTTTTGCTTGATCTGATTGATCATTCTATTATTCCTCTTTCGCAACTTAGGTAGCTCAGAGTTATTCCAAAACTAACTTTCTCCCAACAAGTTCTGAACCTCGACTTCTAACTCCTGTTGCTGTGTGGTCCTCTGACTCGGTTGTACTGTTACACCAGCCATTCCATGCATTGCTTCCACATTCGCATCCACCCCTTTGTTATTGCGTTCCACATTCCTACGCGTACGTTTGCTGCGAGCCATTGCCTTTCCTTTGAAAACAAACAGTCAAGCACAATGGAAACAAGAAGTAACCATTTCAAACAACATTATCTCCTTTTGGAAACCAAACAAAAAAGACACACAACACAGCAAGACAAACCAAATCATCAAACCCAAAAGATTCTAACTTGAGCTCCTTCATCCAGCCTTATATGGCGTGATCTTCCGCAAGTCTTTAACTTCCAAGCAGCTCCTCGAACCATACTTACGCCAGATATTCTTCTCCCAAGAGAATTCAGTTCTCCAAAACGTCTTAGACGCTTTAGTCCACAAACCTTACAAGTCCTATTTAACTACCCATTTCTAACCCATTGACTTAAACAATTCTAGAGGTAACACAACAAGGGTATAAATGCAAGTAAACCCTAGACAAGTTCAGTTATACCAGCTGAGCTTCTTACTAAAAGAACTTCTATTTCGCTTAATACGCCTAGGTGAAGTCATAGTTTCTTGTTCACATAGAACATTACACATTGAGTGGGCCAATACTCAATGTCATGTAACTATGCAACAGTAGCTAACAGCATTCAATCTATGGCAAACCATACCTTCCTTTCCCAAACATCTCTATCAAGAGACAAGGAAATGCACAACATACAAAGAAACTTCTAACATGGCTAAGCATAGTCAATCCATATCCCGGCTCAACAGGATGAACTGAGCTCTGATACCACCTAATGTAACACCCCTTGGTTTAATAGCCATGGTATAATCCTCATTATACCACGGATACTAAATGTTGGCGTGCTACAACTTTCAAATAATATTTATCCAAATTAAACCTTTGTACATATATAGAAAATATGAGCCACAGATGAAATAATACATAAGCCATCATTAGCACATATGATTCAAATGGCCAAAATCAAAACACAGTTCATGGGACTAGATAATTAATTTAAAGCATACCTAACGTGACGTATTTCACATACTGCTCAAAATAAAATACATCAAATTGGACTTCAAAGTGCAAGTATACTCAAATTACACTTTAATATAAGTAATACAGAAGGAAACATAAGCTACCTATAAAGTCATCCACATCTAAGGAGTTGGGTACTCCATCGGATCCACCTCGAGATCCTCTCCCGGCCCATCTGAAGATATAAGGACAAGACCAAGTGCGGTCCCACGGGCAGGTGCCCTAGCAGCTGATGCCATGGAATCCTCATCCTTTCTAGGGGTGTGAATCGGATCACCCCATAGCTCCCAGATAGGCAAGGCGAACTCCAGATGTACCGAAGTAGTAAGTCTCAGGACAGGATCTCCATTGTGGGTCCTCCTTACGGTCAAGATTAGGTCTCCAATATATCGTATACACTGTCCAACCCAGTTGATGCACCATGCATTGGCGCCATCAGTGAATACAATCCTAACAAACCTAATGGAACCTCTTCTTGATGACATCCTCGAGAGCAAGAGATCAATACCTAGTAAAGTCTAGGAAAACTAGTCTTGTCCCCTCTACAGTCTTTAACTAATTGCATAGAACAAGAACAATACAAGCAAGAGGTGAGATATCCAACTTCATTACCAATTATGGCAATAAGAAACATAAACGGCGTAGGACGCCCACATAGCATAACGAAAATAATAAACGATATCAAGAAGTAGATATTAAGCAGTTTAACAGTTTCAGGCGGTATATCATCAATAAGATAGCAGATCCAATTATCATATAACTTAAATGCCAAGTAATGTATTGACTCACTTTGCACATGTATATGATATCAAAATCCTACTCCATAGAGCTAGACACAAACATCAGAGAGAATGATCAGGGAGACATGCCAGTATCTCGTCAGCCTACAATCAAGTGCTTCCCAGAATAATAATAGTTTTACGCAACAAGGCTTTATACAACGGCATTCCCACAAGATCGCGATATAGGATAGTGTCTCGGTCAGGATCGTCAGTGCATTTGCATCGGTCTGTCTCACGGCCCAGAGGGGCTACCAACTGTCCCCTATGAGACACCCGCGCCCCAACGCCCCCAAAGTCAACAACAGGACCTACACTAGTCTATTCGTACCCGCATAAGGTGTGATTCAACTCCTAGGCCACATGGCCTTGACAAATAGTCCATCAAACTTCCACAATGCATGATGACTCGATGTATATCACATGTATATTCAACAACAATATACTTTCCATAACATGCCACAATTTTGGCTAAGGAAAGCATCAACCTATTCTTGATTCACTCATGGACCCCCAATAATTATTATTAGGTCCTTAAATAATGCATTACACCTTTAGGATACATTATGGAATTATGCCAAAATTTTTATGTTCTTCTCGATAAGTTTCTCTTTTAGCAGAATTCCCTCACATTATTCATTTAATCATTATTATTTTAATTACATAAGTCCATCATTAAATTTTTTTAAACCTAATTCCCTTAGAATGATTTAAATTGAGTTATTTATCATTCTTACTTGCACTCATGGTCTTGCTCTAATTAAAATTTATTCTAAGTTTTTAGATAAAACTCTATTCTTGATTCTTTCCATTTTATGAAATCCTATGTTAATTTCTAATTGCCCAAATTAACTAAGTTTCACTTTGATTTAGTATTCCTTAAGAAATTCTTCTCTAGGAGAATTCTTTTAATCATTTAGTTCCATATTTTAAGTTTGGTTATATTCATTTAGAAAATTATTCCAAGTCTCACACATCCTTATTCACTTTCTTAAGTCCAAAGATCCTCTTTAAGTTATCAAATTTGTTTCCTTCTATCTCATTATTAACCATTTAATCACTTGATTAATTCAATTTTAAAGTTGTAAAAAGTTACATGGTTGAGCCCTAATGAGCTCTTGAGGCCGTGAGCCTCCCTAAAATTAGGAACCCCAATTTTTCTTTCCATTCATTACATGTTACTCCCTTAATTAATCACATCTTCAACTAGTTACAAATTTTCACCAACAACACCCCATTTGAGACTTGAGGCCATGAGCCTCTTAGAAGAGAGCAAGGATTATTTTGCTTCCATTTAAGTTTCCAATCCATACCAATCAAACCAAGAGCACCAATGTACATATAAAATCAACCAATCAATTCAAACAAATTAAAAACAACACATAGTCATAAAAGTCATGCAACAAAGAGAGTAACCCTAGTAAGGGTGTCTCATAACCAATCATAAATTCAAGTTTCCTACTACCAAGAGAAGTTGGAGAGGATTAGCTCCCTCTTACCAAAGAGAAGAAAACAAGCAATGGAACTCCCTTGAAGCTCCTTGCAATTTTTGGATTCACACCTCCAAGAACCCTAAAATTACAACTTCATTAAATCAACAAGAAAACTTGAAAAAGAATGGATCAATGGTCATCAAGAAGACCTTGAACACGAAGATGAAGAGAAAAGGGTGACGAACCAAGAACTTTACCCAAAAGCTTGAAGCTTAAAGCTTGAAGAAGAAGATGGTGAAGATGAAACCTTTCCAAGAAATGACTAACTAGAGATGTGTTTAGATGATAGAGGAGATTAAGAAAATGTGTTTAGTTGAAAATTTTGTGATGATTGGGGCTTGAGAGAGCGGCTGGCCGTGAGGTGTTGTAGAGAGAAGGAAGAGAAAAAAAAATGAAAGGAAGATGAAGGTAGAGAGAGAAGTTGATAGTAGAAAGTGAAAGGTGCTTTAGGGTTTGAAATTGGAAAATAATGATTTAATTAATTGAAGTGTAATTTGGGCTCCAAATTGAAGCATTCAGCCATGTGGTGAGAGGAGAGAATGGAGGGAAAATGGTCAATTGCTTTTAGGGTTAGCATGTGGGAAATTGCAAAAAGTAGATATGATTAGACATAAAGTAGATTACATTAGGATAAGATAATATGATTTAGTAATTAAATAATAAGGTGGTTAGGATTTTACTACAAGCTATTACCCAATAGATAATTGTTGTAGTACACAAGCCAGTAATAATTATCCATCGAATAATGGAGTGCACTGCAAAATTTTATTTAACATTACGTACAGAGATTTTATTTATCAGATAAGCCTCGAAAAATGTAAACTTTGTAAATTGTGCCCGATCTCAGGTTTAGTAAGATCCCCCGTCGACGCTTCCACAGTTCAAGGTTTACTAGCCTCAGGAAAAACATTTTGTTTTCCTGGCTCCGCTTAGTGCGCACGCAAAATGATGAATATACTATAATATTTGATGTTTCCAAAAAATTCAGAAAAATTCTCAAAAATCACAAATATTGGAAAATGACTATTCATGATGAAATAAACAATTTTCGGAGGTGTTACACTGACTCTGCTTAGTGTGCACGTAAAATGAGAAATATATTAAAATATTCAACGTTTCTGAAAAAATCCTAAAAAATTCCTAAAAGTCTCAAATATTATAAAATGATTATTTATGATGAAACAAATAATTTTCAAAGCGTCGTATCGATTCTGCTTAGTACACACGTAAAACGAGAAATATATTAAAATATTTAACTTTTTCAAAAAAATTCACAAAAATTTTCAAAAATCATAAATATTATAAAATGATGATTTATGATGAAATAGATAATTTTTTGGATGTTACAACTCTCCCCTTCAAAAAGGAATTTCATCCTCGAAATTTGGTCTATTTTAGAATACATGTGGATATTATTCCTTGTAGAATGTTTCCAAATCTTAATGCAATTCCAATGGCTAACTTTGAGTTTTCGCGTAGAGTAAGTCTTCTCATGTGCTTTCAGTTGTCTTGAAGCATGCGCTACTACTCCTTCTATCTGCACCAGCTCACGTTCCAAATTCTAACGCAAGGCATCAATGGGTATCTCAAAATGTTCGTTGAGATTAGGCAGAATCATCACTAGTAAAGTAGTTGAGTGTTTCTTCAACCCTTGAAAATTTCCTCCGTATGCATCGGTACATACAAAACTTGACTCTCTCGTATGAGTTAGATGAGAAGTCTTGCCACATTGGAAAATTCTACGATGAGTCTCCCGTATTGACCAACTAATCCCATATGGCTACGAACCTCTATTATGGTCGTCGATCTTTCTCATCGAAGAACTGCTTCGACTTTCGACAGCTCCATAGCAACTCCTTTATTTGAGATCATGTGACCCAAAAGTTGAATTGCCTCTAACCAGAATTTACACTTGAACAACTTCACGCATATCTTCTTCTCCTTCTTCAGGATTTGAAGAATCACAACAAAAGGTTCGGTATACTCCTCTGAACGTTAAGAATAGATCAGAATGTCGCCAAGAAAGACAATGACAATTCTGTTTTCAACAGGGAACAAGATCCTATTCATGAAATCAATGAATGTTACTGACGTGTTTGTTGCACGGAACGACGCTACCAAACACTCGTAGTGCCCATAACGTGTCCGAAAAAGCTATTTCAGAAATATCTACTACCTTCAAGCAAACTTGATGATAGTCCAGAACACCAGCTAATATTGGAGAAAATAGCAGCTTCCTTCAGCTGATTCATTAAGCCATCTATATTTGATCTTAATAGAAATGTCACATAGGGTATGTTCTTCTCTAACCGTGCTGCATTCGGCGCATCGTTATGGTTCAAATTCTGGAGCACATTTCCTCAGTCGAAGTGTACTAGAAACATTATAACAGTTAGAAGGAAAAGATAGGGAAGTCACTCGGTCTACCACCAGACCCTTTCGATGAAGAATTTGGCAGGGTTTAATAAAATTTAGGAATGAGTGTCATGGATTCAAATCTAGGAAATTTCTATCTCAAGACACACTAAATTTCTGTTGAAACAAAATGACGAGACCTAGTTAGAAACAACCAATCCCCTTTCTGAGATCAAGCCTATTCACGAAGAAAGTAGATAATTAAATTGGAAAAAGGGTATCAATTTCTAACAACAATAGGATAGTTTTAAACAAACTTGTGTAATGAGAGCAAGCTTACAAACGAGAATAGTAATGTTCAGGTAGAAAGGAAGTAAATACACAAACAACTTAATCCCAAAAACAAACTTTTAATTTTGCATTAGAATATTTCAACGGGATATGGTCGGAAGATAACCAACCCTTTTGTTAGATATCACATTAGATTTATGAAGAAGGTAAACAAATCTAATCAACAGAAAGACTTAGTCTTTAATAGACAAGATTAATTTAAACAACTAGGCTACCAACAACACGTTCCTAGTAGCAGAAATAGAAATAACTTAGTCAAAAGATGACGAAGATACAAACGATCCTCATTGACTCATACAATCATATGTCACAAGGAAATGGGTTATCCTCAAAGTTATACAATGGAATCACAGGGTTATCTACCATAGCACAGTCCCCCTCTTCATTTTGGTCTTCAGTTTGGGTGGAGGAATTAACTCTCCCTTGTTCGTGAGATTTTGAAGTGCATACATCTCCGGCAAAAGGCTTTGTCCTATGTAAGGTACAATTTCTCGCCACATGTCCTGGCTTTCCACACTAAAAACAAATTATTCTTTCGATTGTACAGTCCTTTGTTAAGTGGTCCTTTCCACACTTGAAGCAAATTACCCTTTTGATCTTACATTCCCTCGATGACTGATCTTTTCCATACTGCTTACACGTCTGTAAAAGTGTCATAGGATGACTAGGTCTGCCACCACTAGCATTACCCCCAATCGATTATCGTCGTCGTTGATTCCCTAGTGGTCATGAGTACAATTTCTGCTTAATCTGATTGATCATTCTATTATTCCTTTTTCACAACTTAGGTAGTTCAAAGTTACTCCAAAACTGACTTTCTCCCAACAAGTTCTGAACCTCGACTTCTAACTCCTGTTGCTGTGCGGTCCTCTGACTCAGTTGTACTGTTACACCAGCCATTCCCTGCATTGCCTCCACAATCACATCCACCCTTTTGTTGTTACGTTCCATATTCCTATGCGTACGTTTACTTCGATCCATTGCCTTTCCTTTGAAAACAAACAGTCAAGCACAATGGAAACAAGAAGTAACCATTTCAAATAACATTGTCTCCTTTTGGAAACCAAACACAAAAGACACACAACACAGCAAGACAAACCAAATCATCAAACCCAAAAGATTCTAACTTGAGCTCCTTCATCCAGCCTTCTATGGCGCAATCTTCTGCAAGTCTTTAACTTCCAAGCAGCTCCTCGAACCATACTTACGCCAGATATTCTTCTCCCAAGAGAATTCAGTTCTCCAAAACGTCTTGGACGCTTCAGTCCACAAACCTTACAAGTCCTATTAACTACCCATTTCTAACCCATTGGCTCAAACAATTCTAGAGGTAACACAACAAGGGTATAAATGCAAGTAAACCCTAGACAAGTTCAGTCATACCAACTGAGCTTCTTACTAAAAGAACTTCTATTTCGCTTAATATGCCTAGGTGAAGTCATAGTTTCCTGTTCACACAGAACATTACACATTGAGTGGGCCAATACTCAATGTCATGTAACTATGCAACAGTAGCTAACAACATTCAACCTATGACAACCCATGCCTTCCTTTCCCAAACATCTCTATCAAGAGACAAGGAAGTGCACAACATACAAAGAAGCTTCTAATATGCCTAAGCATAGTTAGTCCATACCCCGGCTTAACAGGATGAACTGAGCTCTGATACCACCTAATGTAACACCCCTCGGTTTAATAGCCATGGCACAATTATCATTATACCACGGATACTAAATGTTGGCATGAGCCACGAATGAAATAATACATAAGCTGTCATTAGCACATATAATTCAAATGGCCAAAATCAAAATACAGTTCATAGGACTAGATAATTAATTAAAAGCATACCTAACGTGACGTATTTCACATACCGCTCAAAATAAAATACATCAAGTTGGACTTCAAAGTGCAGGTATACTCAAATTACACTTTAATATAAGTAATACAGAAGGAAACATAAGCTGCCCATAAAGTCATCCACATCTAAGGAGATGGTACTCCATCGGATCCACCTCGGGATCCTCTCCCGGCTCGTCTGAAGATATAAGAACAGGACCGAGTGCGATCCCACAGGCAGGTGCCCTAGCAGCTGATGCCATGGAATCCTCGTCCTCTCTAGGGGTGTGAATCGGATCACCCCATAGCTCCCGGATAGGCAAGGCGAACTCCAGATGTACCGAAGTAGTAAGTGTTAGGATAAGATCTCCATTAGGGGTCCTCCTTATGGTTAAGATCAGGTCTCCAACATATCGTATACGCTGTCCAACCCAATCGACGCACCACGCATTGGTGCCACTAATGAATACAATCCTAACGAACCCAATGGAACCTCTTCTTGACGACATCCTCGAGAGCAAGGGATCAATACCCATTAAAGTCTAGGAAAAACAGTCTCTTCCCCTCTACAATCTTTAACCAAATATCGCATAGAACAAGAATAGTACAAGCAAGAGGTGAGATATCCAACTTCATTACCAATAATGGCAGTAAGAAACATAAACGGCGTAGGACGCCCACATAGCATAACAAAAATAATAAACAGTATCAAGAAGTAGATATTAAGCAGTTTAACAGTTTCAGGTGGTATATCATCAATAAGATAGCAGATCCAATTATCGTATAAATTAAATGCCAAGTAATGTATTGACTCACTATGCACATGTACATGATATCAAAATCCTACTCCATGGAGCTAGACACAAACATTGAAAAGAATGATCAAGGAGACATGCCAATATCTCGTCAGCCTGCAATCAAGTGCTTCCCAGAATAATAATAGTTTTGCGCAACAAGGCTTTATACAATGGCATTCCTACAAGATCGCAATATAGGACAGTGTCTCGGTCAGGATCGTCGGTGTGTTTGCATCGGTCTGTCCCACGGCCTAGAGGGGCTACCAACTATCCCCAGTGAGACGTCCGCGCCCCGACGCCCCCAAGGTCAACAGCAGGACCTACACTAGTCTATTCGTACCCGCACTGAGGTGTGATTCAACTCCTAGGCCACATGGCCTTGACAAATAGTCCATCGGACTTCCACAATGCATGATGACTCAATGCATATCACATGTATATTCAATAACATTATACTTTCCATAACATGCCACAATTTTGGCTAAGGTAAGCATCAACCTATTCTTGATTCACTCATGGACCCATAATAATTATTATTAGGTCCTTAAATAATGTATTACACCTTTAGGATACATTATGGAATTATGCCAAAATTTTTATATTCTTCTCGATAAGTTTCTCTTTCAGCAGAATTCTCTCACATTATTCATTTAATCATTATTATTTTAATTGCATAAGTCTATCATTAATTTTTTTAAACCTAATTCCCTTTGAATGATTTAAATTGAGTTATTTATCATTCTTACTTGCACTTATGGTCTTGCTCTAATTAAAATTTATTCTAAGTTTTTGGATAAAACTCTATACTTGATTCTTTCCATTTTATGAAATCCTATGTTAATTTCTAATTACCCAAATTAATTAAGTTTTCACTTTGATTTAGTATTCCTTACGAAATTCTTCTCTAGGGAATTCTTTTAATTATTTAGTTCCATATTTTAAGTTCGGTTATATTCATTTAGAAAATTATTCCAAGTCTCACACATCCTTATTCACTTTCTTAAGTCCAAAGATCCTCTTTAAGTTATCAAATATCTTTCCTTCCATCTCATTATTAACCATTTAATCACTTGATTAATTCAATTTCAAAGTTGTAAAAATTTACATGGTTGAGCCCTAATGAGCTCTTGAGGCCATGAGCCTCCCTAAAATTAGAAACCCCAATTTTTCTTTCTATTCATTACATGTTACTTCCTTAATTAATCATATCTTCAACTAGTTACAAATTTTCACCAAGAATACCTTATTTGAGACTTGAGGCCATGAGCCTCTTAGAAGAGAGCAAGGATTATTTTGCTTTCATTTAAGTTTCCAATCCATACCAATCAAACCAAGAGCACCAATGTACATATAAAATCAACCAATCAACTCAAACAAATTAAAAATAACACATAGTCATAAAAGTCATGCAATAAAGAGAGTAACCCTAGCAAGGGTTTCTCATAACCAATCACAAATTCAAGTTTCCTACTACCAAGAGAGGCTGGAGAGGATTATCTCCCTCTTACCAAAGAGAAGAAAACAAGCAATGGAACTCCCTTGAAGCTCCTTGCAATTTTCGGATTCACACCTCCAAGAACCCTAAAATTACAACTTCATTAAATCAACAAGAAAACTTGAAAAAGAATGGATCAATGGTCATTAAGAAGACCTTGAACATGAAGATGAAGAGAAAAGGGTGACGAATCGAGAACCGTACCCAAAAGCTTGAAGCTTGAAGCTTGAAGAAGAAGAAGGTGAAGATGAAACCTTTTCAAGAAATCACCAACTAGAGATGTGTTTAGATGATGGAGAAGATTAAGAAAATGTATTTAGTTGAAAATTTTGTGATGGTTGGGGCTTGAGAGAGCAGTTGGTCATGAGGTGTTCTAGAGAGAAGAAGGAGAAAAAAAATGAGAGGAAGATGAAGGTAGAGAGAGAAGTTGATAGTAGAAAGTGAAAGGTGTTTTAGGGTTTTAAATTGGAAAGTAATGATTTAATTAATTGAAGTGTAATTTGGGCTCCAAATTGAAGCATTCAGCCATGTGGTGAGAGGAGAGAATGGAGGGAAAGTGGTCACTTGCTTTTAGGGTTAGCATGTGGGAAATTGCAAAAAGTAGATATGATTAGACATAAAGTAGATTACATTAGAATAAGATAATATAATTTAGTAATTAAATAATAAGGTGATTAGGATTTTACTACAAGCTATTACCTAGTGGATAATTATTGTTGTATACAAGCCAGTAATAATTATCCATCGAATAATGGAGCAAACTGCAAAATTTTATTTAACAGTGCGTACAGAGATTTTATTTATCAGATAAATCTTGAAAAACGTAAACTTTGTAAACTGTGTCTGGCCTCGGGTTTAGTAAGATCTATCATCGATGTTTCCACAGTTCAAGGTTTACCAGCTTCAGGGAAAATATTTTGTTTTCCTGGCTCCGCTCAGCGTGCACGCAAAACGAAGAATATACTATAATATTTGACGTTTCCAGAAAAATCCAAAAAAATTCTCAAAAATAAAAAATATTGGAAAATGACTATTCATGATGAAATAAACAATTTTCGAAAGTGTTACACTGACTCTGCTCAGTGTGCATGTAAAACGAAGAATATATTAAAATATTCAACATTTTCTGGAAAAATCTTGAAAAATTCTTGAAAATCTCAAATATTATAAAACGACTATTTATGATGAAACAAATAATTTTTGGAGCTTCGTACCAGTTCTACTCAGTGTGCATGTAAAACGAGAAATATATTAAAATATTCAACATTTTCAGAAAAATCCCCAAAAATTTTTAAAAATCATAAATATTATAAAATGATGACTTATGATGAAATAGATAATTTTTGGGATGTTACATGTAACACCCCAAAAATTATTTATTTTATCATTAATCATCATTTTATAATATTTATAATTTTTGGGAATTTTTGTAGATTTTTTTGAAAATGTCAAATATTTTAATATATTTCTCATTTTATGTGTACACTGAGCAGAGTCAATGTAACACCCTAAAAATAATTTGTTTCATCATGAATAGGCATTTCCTAATATTCGTGATTTTTAGAAATTTTTCTAGAATTTTTCAGAAATGTTGAATATTTTAATATATTTCTTGTTTTACGTCTATACTGAACAGAGTCAGTGAAATGTTGCGAAAAATTGTTTGTTTTGTGATGAATAATCATTTTTCAATATTTGTGATTTTTAGGTATTTTTGTGAATTTTTCTGAAAATGTCAAATATTTTAATATATTTCTCATTTTACGTGCACACTGAGCGGAGCCGGGATAACAAAATGTTTTCCCTGAGGTTGGTAAACCTTGAACGGTCAACCTGTTGACGAGAGATCTTGCTAAGCCCGAGGCCAAGCAAAGTTTATGAGGTTTACATTTTCTAAGGTTTTATCTGATAAATAAAATCGCTGTATCATAAAATTATTCGATGAATAATAAAATATTATTTTCATCAACTGTAACTTTTATTCACTGGAAAAATAATTCTAATAGTATAATTAATCATCTGTTCAAGAGTATTTAATTAAGGAGACAAGCTTACTTTACACTTTATTGAGAAACGTGCAAAGCTTCTCAAGGAAGCTTCTAGGAAATTTCCTCCAAGCTTCCCAAGGAAGCCATGCACTTCCTCTCTCCTCTCTCCACACTCACGGCTGCAGCACCTTGGGAGCACAAAATTGTGCTTCAATTCAATTAATCAAAAGTATTTAAGTTTTCAAAAATACTAAAAAGCTATCATCTTTATTTTCCTATGCACTTTCTCTCTCTACCTTCTTCTTCATTTGAATTTTCTCCTCCTTCTCTCTAAGAACCACACGGCCAGCAGCCCTTCCATACGTCATCCATCACAAAAATTTCATCCAACTCCATTTTTTTAATCCTCTCCATCATCTAAACACTTCTCTAGTCGGTGGTACTTTGAAAAGCTTTCATTTTCACCATTTTCTTCAAGCTTCAAGCTTAGGGTTTTTGGGTAAGCTTCTTGATTCTTCACTTTCTTTTACCCATTTTCATTTTTATGGTCTCCTTTGTGACCATCCATGCTTTATTTTTTAAGCATTGGTGTTGTTTTGATGGGATTGAAATTTCTAGGGTTTGGTTGAGTGCAAATCCGAAATTGCAAGGAGCTCTAGGAGGGCTTCTCTTGCTTTCTTCTCTTAGGTAAGAGGAAGACACTCCTCCTCAACCTCTATTAGCAATAAGAAATCTTGTTTGTGATTGATTGTGTGAAAACCCTATTGAGGGTTATTCTTTGTTTGTATGGTTGGTATGATTATATGTTGAATTTAATTTGTTTAAGTTATTTGTTTGATTAGTTGTGTATATTGATATATTTGAATGGATTGGAGAGCATGAAATGGAAGGAAATAATTTTGGATTCCCACTTGAATGGCTACGGTTTTGGGGCCCTAAAATTAGGGTTCTTGATGAACAATGATAACAAGTGGAAGACATAATTAATCAAGTGTACAATGTGCAATTAATGGGATGGAAAATTTGGGAACTTAATTCCCTAGGGAGGCCACGGCCTCTAGGGCCATTTAGGGCTTGATTATGCAACTTTAGGTAATCTTGGAACTTAAATAATCAAGTGATTAAATTGTTGGTAATAGGGTGGAAAATTAATAAATTGGAAGATTAGAGAAATAATTGGAGATTCATAAATTTGAAAGAACCAAGAATGAAATTTTTCATAAGACTTAGGGTAATTTAATTCGAATAATTTTCTAAGTGTGTGTGTGTGAATAAATTACAACAGAAAATTTAAATTAACTAAGAGAATTCCTCTAGAGACTAACTTTGTAAGAAATGCTATATTTAAGCAAGAATTCATAATAAACCTTGATCATGTATTATTTTATTTAAAGTCTAGTATTATGATATTGTGAGTCCATGTGAGTGACCAATGATGTGTTAATACTTACCTTGGCCAATTGTGGCATATTGTGGAAAAACATGTAATGATAAACATACATGATCATGCATTGAGTCGTCATGCATCGTGAAAGTCCGTTGGACTGTTGTTAAGGCTGAGTTGCTTAGGAGGTGAACACACCTTAGTGCGGGTGCGAGTAGACTAGTGTAGGTCATATTGCTGACCATGGGGGCGTCGGGGTACGGGTACCTCACAATGGACAGTTGGTAGCTCTTCTGTCCGTGGGGTAAACAGATGTAAACGCACTGACGATCCTGACCGAGCACTGTCCTATATCATGATCTAGCATAGACTGTCTGTACAATGCCTTGATGTCCACGTGGATAAACTAATGAATTATAGCACTTTGACCACAGTAGTCGAGTTGCAGACATGTCTCCTGATCTTTCTCTCTGGCTGTTTGTGTCTAACTCCATGGAGTAGGATTTTGACTTTATATGCATGTGCATAGTGAGTCCATGTATTATCTGGCATATATTTATTATAACAAATGGAACTGTGGTATTACTGATACATAACTGCCTGGAACTGCTTAATTGTCTATTGCTGCTATTTAATGCTTATGATTATTATTTTGAAATGCTTTGTGGGCGCGTTGCGCCGTTTTGTTTCTTGCTGTTATAATTGGTAATGATGGTAGGATGTCTTACCTCTTTCCGTATTTCTATTATTTTTTATCTGTATATTGTGTCCCATCGAAGACGATGGCAAGGAGGTTGGAGCTCCTGATTTCCCCGGCTTCTGGCCCGATCGCAATTAGCGTCTATTATCGGATCATAACGACACGCCTGCTTGGATTTCTAGGTTATGTACGTCTGACCTTCCTCGGAGGGCTAGACTGCTGGTACATCAACCTAAATTCTGAGCATTTTAGCTACGAGGGAGAGGTGTTGATTTCACTAGCTTGGAGGCGTCATGATCCGCCCATCTTCATGGGCAGCGTTAGCGTGTGCTTGGATTTCTACTTGCTCATCCGAGAAATGTGGGGTGATAGCTACTACACCCCACTGGAGGATTCTTTGTTTTCACTGCTCAGGCCCTAGCCCATCATTTAGTGGCTCCTATTTGGGTTTCCTCGGATGAGGAAGACCCCAAGGAGGATCTCACGGAGGATCTTGAAGAGGATCCTGACACGATTCCTCCTCATCTGAGGGACTGATATTGCTAGTAGCTACTAATGGCTACCAGTGTTTTATTTTAGGGGCCTGATGTCTTTATTTTGGTGGGCTGTATATTTCTGATATCTTAGGGATATATATGTATGATCCTTTGGGCAGGTATAGTTTTACTTTTTGTACATTGGGCTTTGTAACTAAACATATTTGATATATATATATATATATATATATATATATATATATATGAATATGCAATATTGATCAAATGTATGCTTTACTTTTGTTTTTCTCTTTATTGCCATTTATGTTTCGTCACTATATTTTATTAATTATTATAACAAAAAAAATATTATCGCCACTTTATTTATGCAACCTTAGCCGGATAAATTTAATTGTAATAAAAAGAACCGGGTCTTAACTATTATTTCTATTTTCTGTATTGTAAATGACAATGTTACGTTCCCTCCAAAAAAAAGGGGCGTTACATTAAGTTGGTATCAGAGCCCCGGTTTATGTTTCTTTGGGTCTTGTGATTGAGTCTGTCTTGCTTGTGCTGTGTGTTTCTATGAAAACCAAACATAGAGATGTATTGTCTGGTATTCTTAGTGGATGCAACTGACTTTCCTTGTGTCTTTCAGTTACTCTGACTTGAGACAGTAAGATGGTACGACGCGAAGACATGGCAGCTGCTATAGAGGTGATGCAGAGGATGGCTGAGGCCAATCGCACAACAAACTGAACGAGCTACTCAACAATAAGAGAGAGTTGCTCAGTAACAAGAGAGGGCTGCTCAACGGCTCGAACCTACTGTTGATGCTCAGAACTTGGCGGAGTTTTGTCACCACATTCCTCCCCAATTCAAAGGAGAGTTCGATCCGGACAAAGCTAGTCTATGGATCAAAGAGTTAGAGAAAGTCTTCCAAGGCATGAATTGCGCTGAGAATAAGAAGGTGAGTTGTGCTACCTTTATGCTAGTCGGCAATGCTGAGAACTGGTGGACCGGAGTGCAGAGAATGCTGGAGGCTGAAAATCGCGAGATCACTTGGGGTTTATTCAAGGACAAATTCTTGGATAAGTATTTTCCTGCGAGCGTGAGGCACGCGAAGGAGGCAGAGTTTCTCAACCTACGGTAAGGGAATATGACCATTAGTGAATATGCAGCGAGATTCAAAAACTTGTCACAGTTTTCAACTTACTTTCAGCACCAACCGAATGAATCCTGGAAGTGTCGGAGATTTATCGAAGGACTGAGATATGAGGTGAATAAGGCTGTTATCACCCTGAAGATCAATGAGTTCTCGGAGCTGCTGGATACGTGTTGTGAAGTAGAAGCTCTAGAGCAATCTAGAGATACGAGGAGCAGGAACTTTGGGCCTACAAGGTTCCAAAGGGGCGGTGGCAACAGTTCCAACCGCTTCCAAAAGAAGCCCTATTCCCGACCAATGGAGAACCAGCAACAGACAGCAGGTGGAAGCTCTGGTGGAGGTTTTACTGGGAACCGGACTGGCCAAAATATGACGTATCCCTCAAAATGCCTAAAGTGTGGGAAAGATCATCTCACGAGGGACTGCACTATAAAATGAGTTATCTGCTCCAGATATGGCAAACTTAGCCACGTATCCCGAGACTACAATCAAGCGAAGGCTGAACCTTCAATCAATGCTGTAAGAGCCAAAAAACCACAAGCAGGAGGGCGATTTTTACCATGAGCGGTGCTGAAGCTTCCGAGTCAGAAGACTTGATTCAAGGAGAAGGCATCATAGAAGGTAACCTTTTAACTATACTGTATGACTCTGGGGCAACCCATTCTTTCATATCTTATGACTGTGTGCTACGACTTGGTTTACTAGTGTCTACCTTATCTTTTGACTTAACTGTTTCTACCCCTACCGATAAATCGGTAGTTACTACCAAAGTCTGTCTAAATTGTCCCTTGATTGTTGAAGGTCAAATCTTTTCTATCGATTTGATCTGTTTACCCCTATCTCAACTAGATAAAATTTTAGGGATGGACTGGTTGTCTTCCAACCATGTTCTATTAGATTGTTCAAGAAAAACCATAGTTTTTTCCATGGATGAGGATTCTAGATTCTTGACGGCCAACTGAGTTCAAGCTCTATTGAAAGAAGGAGCTTATGGATACATGCTACTGTCTTTTTTGAAAGTCGAGAGTGAGGTTGATGTGAACACAATTTCAGTGGTGAATGAGTTTCCCGAAGTCTTTCCTGAGGATGTGCCTGGCTTACCACTGGCACGAGAAATAGAATTTGTTATTGACCTTGTATCGGGAGCTGGTTCCATGTCTATAGCACCTTATAAGATGACACCAACAGAATTAGCTGAGCTTAAGAAGCAGCTAGAGGAGCTTTTGGAAAAACAATTCATCAGACCGAGTGTGTCACCGTGGGGAGCACCAGTACTGTTAGTTCGCAAGAAGGATGGTTCATCAAGGTTGTGCATGGACTATCGACAGCTAAACAAAGTGACGATCAAGAATAAATATCCACTCCCAAGAATTGACGACTTAATGGACCAACTGAATGGAGTAGCAGTGTTTTTAAAAATCGACCTGTAATCTGGGTATCATCAGATATGAGTAAAGATGGAGGATATACCCAAGACTGCCTTTTGTACCCGATACGACCATTACGAGTACCTCGTGATGCCGTTTGGCGTGACGAATACGCCTGCTATCTTCATGGACTACATGAACAGGGTCTTTCGTCCTTACTTGGATAGGTTTGTTGTTATCTTTATCGATGACATCCTGATCTATTCTCAAAATCAGGAGGATCATGCTGAACACCTCAGTATAGTTCTCCAGATTCTGAAGAAGAAAGAATTATATGCCAAACTGTTAAAATGTGAATTTTGGCTGGAAGAAGTTAAGTTTTTGGTCACGTAATGTCGAAGGAAGGGATTGCGGTGGATCCATCGAAAGTGGAGGCAGTGCTACAATGGGAAAGGCCTAAGTCGGTAATGGAGATTCGTAGCTTCGTGGGTTTGGCTGGATATTACCGGAGGTTCATTGAGGGATTCTCCAAAATTGCAGGACCTCTTACCCAACTCACAAGAAAGAACCAAGCTTTCAAGTGGACCGACAGTTGTGAACAGAGTTTCCAAGAGTTAAAAAACTGACTAATTACCTCGCCAGTCTTAGTGCTACTTGATCCAAATGAACCCTTTGAGGTGTATTGTGACGCTTCATACCAAGGACTAGGATCTGTACTTATGCAGCATGGAAGAGTAGTGGCTTATGTTTCAAGGCAATTGCGAGTACATGAGAAGAATTACCCGACGCACGACTTGGAGTTAGCGGCTGTGGTTTTCGCTCTGAAGATATGAATGCATTTTCTCTATAGAGCGACGTTCAACATCTTTAGTGATCCCAAAAGCTTGAAATATTTGTATGATCAGAAGGAGTTGAACATGAGGTAGCTAAGGTGGCTGGAGTTCCTGAAGGACTATGATTTCTAACTTATCACCCCGGCAAGGCAAACGTCGTGGTAGATGCCTTGAGCAAGAAGATGATCAGTGTCTCTGCCCTAATGATCAAGGAAAATGATCTAATAGAGTAGTTCAGAGATGTATGGTCTTTTGTGGAGTTAGAACCAGGAAAGATCTGCATGAATATGGTTACCATCTCAAGTGAGCTAATGGATGACATACGGGAAAAGCAGAAAGTTGACAAGTTCTTGCAAGAAGTGAGAGAGTTAATGAAGCAAGGCAACGAAACAACATTTGCGGAAGGAACAGACGAAATTCTGAGATTCCGAGGTAGAGTCTGTATTCCCCGTGACCAAGAGCTTAGAGAGTATATTATCAACCATGCTCACACAAGTCAACTGAATATGCATCTTGGCATAACAAAAATGTATCAAGACTTGAAGAAGTTGTTTTGGTGGCATGGAATGAAGAGTTAAGTCACTAAACGTGTATCGACATGTCTGGTTTGTCAGAAAGCTAAAGTGGAACATCAAAGGCCAGCGGGATTGCTGCAACCATTGTCTAGTCCTGAATGGAAGTAGGACAGCATTGTAATGGATTTTGTAGTGGGTTTGCCAAGGACAAGAAAATGTCATGCCTCGATTTGGGTAATTATGGACCGACTCACGAAATCAGCACATTTTCTCCTGATCAACATAAGGTACAAACTGGAGAAACTGACGCAGCTATATATTAGAGAAATTGTTAGACTGCACGGTGTGCCTACAAGTATTGTGTCGGATAGGGATCTGAGATTTACTTTAAAGTTCTGGCAGAGTCTACAGGAAGCATTAGGGACAAAGTTACGTCTAAGTTCTGCTTATCACCCACAAACCGATGGCCAATCGGAGAGGACGATCTAATCATTGGAAGATTTTCTTAGAGCTTGCACCATAGAACAAACTGGAAGTTGGGATGACGTTCTACCTTTGATAGAATTCACCTACAACAACAGTCATCATTCAAGCATAGGGATGGTACCCTATGAGGCTCTGTATGGACGACGGTGTCAGATGCCTTTATGTTGGTACCAAGACGGCGAGTGCCTCACTATTGGACCAGATGTTATACAGCAGACGACCGAGAAGGTTAAGATGATTCAGGAGAAGATGACGACGGCTCAGAGTCAACAGAAGAGTTATGCAGATAAAAGAAGAAAACCTCTTGAGTTTGAGGAAGGCGAGCATGTAATTCTGAAAGTCACACCTACGACTAGGGTAGGCTGGGCCTTGAAATCTAGAAAACTCACTCCAAAATTTCTTGGACCATACTAGATTATTTGCCGAGTAGGTCCAGTAGCCTATCAAATAGCCTTACACCATTTCCTCTCAAACATTCATAATGTCTTCCATATGTCACAACTGCGAAAATACCTTCCTGACCCAAGTCACGTCATAGCACCGGATACAGTACAATTAAAAGAGAACTTAACCTATGAGGCACCTCCTGTAAGAATTGAAGATAGAAGGATAAAGTAACTAAGAGGCAAAGAGATCTCATTGGTGAAGGTAATCTGGAATGAAATAACTGGAGATGCAACTTGGGAGCTGGAAGACAAGATGAGGGAGCAATACCCACAACTATTCTAAGATATGCAAATTTTGAGGACGAAATTTCTTTTTAGAAGTGGAGAGTTGTAACACCCCGAAAATTATTTATTTTATCATTAATCATCATTTTATAATATTTATAATTTTTGAGAATTTTTGTGGATTTTTCTGAAAACGTCGAATATTTTAATATATTCTTCATTTTACGTGTACACTGAGCAGAGTCAGTGTAGCACCCCGGAAATGATTTGTTTCATCATGAATAGTCATTTCCCAATATTCGTGATTTTTAGAAATTTTTCTGAAATTTTTCAGAAATGTTGAATATTTTAATATATTTCTCATTTTACGTGCATACTGAGCAGAGTCAATGAAACGCTCCAGAAAATTGTTTGTTTTGTGATGAATAGTCATTTTTTAATATTTGTAATTTTTAAGAATTTTTCTAAAAATATTAAATATTTTAATATATTCCTCGTTTTGCGTACACACTGAGCGGAGACGGGATAACAAAATATTTTCCCTGAGGCTGGTAAAACTTGAACTATCAACCTATCAATGGGGGATTTTACAAAAATCGAGGTTGGGCATAGTTTACGAGGTTTGCATTTTCTAAGGTTTTATCTGATAAATAAAATCATTGTATCATAAAATTATCTGATGAATAATAAAATATTATTTTCATCATTTGTAACTTTTACTCACTAGGAAATAATTCTAATAGTGTAATTAATCATCTATTCAAGAGTATTTAATTAAGGAGACAAGCTTCTTTGCACTTTATTGAGAAACGTGCGAAGCTTCTCAAGGAAGCTTCTAGGAAATTTCCTCTAAGCTTCCCAAGGAAGCCATGCACTTCCTCTCTCCTCTCTTCACACTCATGGCTGCAGCACCTTGGGAGCATAAAATTGTGCTTCAATTCAATTAATCAAATCTATTCAAGTTTTCAAAAATCCAAAACAACTATCATCTTTATTTTCCTATGCACTTTCTCTCTCTACCTTCTTCTTCATTTGAATTTTCTCCTCCTTCTCTCTAAGAACTATACGGCCAGCAGCCTTTCCATGCCTCATCCATCACAAAAATTTCATTCAACCCAATTTTCTTAATCCTCTCCATCATCTAAACACTTCTCTAGCTGGTGGTACTTTGAAAAGCTTTCATTTTCACCATTTTCTTCAAGCTTCAAGCTTAGGGTTTTTGGGTAAGCTTCTTGATTCTTCACTTTCTTTTACCCATTTTCATTTTTATGGTCTCCTTTGTTACCATCCATGCCTTATTTTTCAAGCATTGGTGTTGTTTTGATGGGATTAAAATTTCTAGGGTTTGGTTGAGTGCAAATCCGAAATTGCAAGGAGCTCTAGGAGGGCTTCTCTTGCTTTCTTCTCTTAGGTAAGAGGAAGACACTCCTCCTCAACCTCTATTAGCAATAAGAAACCTTGTTTGTGATTGATTGTGAGAAAACCCTATTGAGGGTTATTCTTTGTTTGCATGATTGGTATGATTATATGTTGTATTTAATTTGTTTAAGTTATTTGTTTGTTAGTTGTGTATATTGATATATTTGAATGGATTGGAAAGCATGAAATGGAAGGAAATAAATTTGGATTCCCTCTTGAATGGCTACGGTTTTGGGGGCCCAAAATTAGGGTTCTTGATGAACAATTGTAACAAGTGGAAGACATAATTAATCAAGTGTACAATGTACAATTAATAGAATGGAAAATTTAGGAACTTAATTCCCTAGGAAGGCCACGACCTCTAGGGCCATTTAGGGCTTGATTATGCAACTTTAGTTAATCTTGGAACTTAAATAATAAAGTGATTAAATTGTTAGTAATAGGATAGAAAATTAATAAATTGGAAGATTAGAGAAATAATTGGAGATTCATAAATTTGAAAGAACCAAGAATGAAATTTTTCATAAGACTAAGGGTAATTTAATTTGAGAAAGATTAAGAGAGTGTGAGACTTTGAGACTCTTAGAATAATTTTCTAAGTATGTGTGTGTGAATAAATTACAACAAAAAATTTAAATTAACCAAGAGAATTCCTTTAGAGACTAACTTTGTAAAAAATGCTATATTTAAGCAAGAATTCATAATAAACCTTGATCATGTATTATTTTATTTAAAGTCCGGTATTATGATATTATGGGTCCATGTGAGTGACCAATGATGTGTTAATACTTACCTTGGCCAATTGTGGCATATTGTGGAAAAGCATGTAATGATAAACATACATGATCATGCATTGAGTCGTCATGCATCGTGAAAGTCCGTTGGACTGTTTTTAAAGCCGAGTTGCTTAGGAGGTGAACACACCTTAGTGCAGGTGCGAGTAGACTAGTGTAGGTCATATTGCTGACCATGGAGGCATTGGGGTGCGGGTACCTCACAATGGACAGTTGGTAGCTCTTCTGTTCATAGGGCAAACCGATGCAAACACACTGACGATCCTGACCGGGCACTGTCCTATATCGTGATCTAGCATAGACTGTCTGTACAATGCCTTGATGTGCACGTGGATAAACTGATGAATTATAGCACTTTGGTCGCGGTAGCCGAGTTGCAGACGTGTCTCCTGATCTTTCTCTCCAGCTGTTTGTGTCTGGCTCAATGGAGTAGGATTTTGACTTTATATGTATGTGCATAGTGAGTCCATGTATTATCTGGCATATATTTATTATTACAAATGGAACTGTGGTATTACTGATACATAACTGCCTGGAACTGCTTAATTGTCTATTACTGCTATTTAATGCTTATGATTATTATTTTAAAATGCTTTGTGGGTGCTTTGCGCCATTTTGTTTCTTGCTGCTATAATTGGTAATGATGGTAGGATATCTTACCTCTTTCCATATTTATATTATTTTCTATCTGTATATTGTGTCCCATCGAAGACGACAGCAAGGAGGTTGGAGCTCCTAATTTCCCCAGCTTCTGGCCTGATCGCAATTAGCGTCTATTATCGAATCATGGCAGCGTGCTCGCGTGGATTTTTAGGTTATGTATGTCTGACCTTCCTCGGTGGGCCAGACTGCTGGTACATCAACCTAAATTCTGAGCGTTTTATCTACGAGGGAGAGGTGTCGATTTCACTAGCTTGGAGGCATCATGATCCGCCCATCTTCACGGGCATCGTCAGCGTGTGCTTGGAGTTCTACTTGCCCATCCAGGAAATGTGGGGTGATTGCTACTACACCCCACAGGAGGATTCTTTTGTTTCCACTGCTCAGGCCCCTGCCCATCATTCAGTGGCTCCTATGTGGGTTTCCTCGGATGAGGAAGACCTTGAGGAAGATCTCGCGGAGGATCCTGAAGAGGATCCTGACACGATTCCTCCTCATCTGAGGGACTGATATTGCTGGTAGCTACTGATGGCTACCAGTGTTTTATTTTGGGGGCCTGATGTCTTTATTTTGGTGGGCTGTATATTTCTGATATCTTGGGGATATATATGTATGATCCTTTGGGCAGGTATAGTTTTGCTTTTTGTACATTGGGCTTTGTAACTAAACAGATTTGATATAAATATATATATATGAATATGCAATGTTGATCAAATGTATACTTTACTTTTGTCTTGCTCTTTATTGCCATTTATGTTTCGTCACTATATTTTATTAATTATTATAACCAAAAAAGTATTATCGCCACTTTATTTATGCAACCTTAACCGGATAAATTTAATTGTAATAAAAAGAACCGGGTCTTAACTATCATTTCTATTTTTCGCATTGTAAATGACAATGTGACGTTCCCTCCAAAAAAAAGGGGGGCGTTACATTACAAAGCTTCCTTGAGAAGCTTTGCTCACTTTTGATAAAGTGAAGGGTGATGTCATGGTGATGATGTCATTAAAGTGTTCTTCTAGAAAAGATGACTAACACTCTACTAGAGCTATTATCTAGTGGAAAAAATTTACAGTTAGTGTGGAAATAAGTTTGCCCCAAATGTTTTTATATGTTAAGTTTTGATGATGACAAATACAAGACAAAAAGAATATCATGCTTATACTCTTTGTTGCATTCTATATAGAGCATATCCATTAATATTTAATAAATATCTTATTTGGATGTGTCTATGAATGTCTTATATGCATGTTAAACTAACTAAAGCTATATATTTATGATTCATGCATATGAAGATATTAAATTATGTTTTTGGACTAACTATGCTTGTTTAAGTGAGTGATACTTTGTAAGATAGTCCAAGTACCAAGAGTGAGCTTGCAACAAGAAAGCAAAAGATCTCAATTAAGCTCAACACAAAGGAGAATGTTAATGCCTATTTCATGAAGGTATTGATAAACATCGAAGTCATGTCAAAGACCAAGTTCAAAGGAAGATTAAATGGTATAGCTTATAGGACTTAGTGTCTTTATGTAAGAAGTCTTACGGATATCTCAAATATGTTTTTACAAATGGTTTTCCTATGCTAAAATACCCAACAAATAAGTTTTGAAAAGTTATTTATGGTGGTAGTTCAAATTTATGAAAAATAGCAAAGTTTAAGTTTTGTAAAACTGACCTTTGGTCACTCTTTTAATCATAACTTTCAAAATACTTTGAGTTTTGTTTTGAAACTTATTTCATTTGAAAATAGACTCAAAGATCTTTCCAATGACTGGTCATTTACTTTAAACGGATAAGAAATGAAGAAGTTATGATCATTTAAAGTCAGTTTTCAAAAGCTGAGTGGTTTATTCGAATAAATGGTGTGTTATTCGAATAACACACCACAGAAATCATACCAGAACGAATTTTTACTGGTTTATTCGAATAACCAAAGGGTTATTCAAATAACTTGACTCAGAAAATGTTGCAAAACGTGTTTTTAACGTTTTATTCGAATAACTAAATGTTTATTCGAATAACCAAACTTTTATTCGAATAACATGACCCAAAATATGTTACTGAACGTGTTTTTAACGTTTTATTCGAATAACTAAACGTTTATTCGAATAACCAAATGTTTATTCGAATAAAAGGTTTCTAAAAACACTTCCTAATGTGTTAACAGTGATTTATTCGAATAGGACTTCATTTATTCGAATAAACACGATCCAGTTCTACGCAACGGCTATTTTCAGAAGCTTTAAATGTGATATTAATTTATACCCAACGGATCTTTTTCTTATACCACTATAAATACATGTTTTTGGGACATCTTTTAAATACACCCATTTATCTGAAATGATTCCTTCTTGCTTTATTATGTGATACATATTTTACCAAATTTCTGTGCTCTTTTCGCCAAAAATTTGAGATATCCTTAGAGAGCTTCATAGAGCTTCAAATTGTATTATTTACTCTGAGTGAGAGTTTCTCTTCATCTATATTTCTATTCTTCTATATTGAGGGTGAGGTATCCTTCAAGGTTTGTAAAGGGGGTGAGGTATCCCTCTAAGGTTTGTATAAGGGTGAGGTATCCCTGCGGGCTGAGACTTTAGCACAAGGGTAGAGTTTCCCTGTGTGTGAAAAGTGCTCTTTCATGTAACGGTTGCAAGCACCTATTGAAGCTTGTACATATAGTGAAAAATCTCGAACTGTGTTTCGGGGACTGGACGTAGACCACAAGTGGTTGGTGGTCGAATCAGGATAAATATCGTGCCTGCTCTTCTTCTCTTTATCTCTTTATTTTTATGCAATTTTATTTTATTGCACATTTATTTATCTGCTATTCTTAAAGCTTTTATTCTTCATCTCACAATTCTTTCTCTTTTATTTAATAGCTTAAATATTTGTATTTATTTCAAGAGCATTTGTGAAAAAAATTTAATACCCAATTCACCCCCCTCTTGGGTAATGGTTGCCATGACTAACAAGTGGTATCAGAGCTTCGTGCTCTGGTGAAAACTTAACCGCTTAGAGTTAAAGATCCTTGTTTGTTGGCAACCTTGAAAGTTTTTCAAAATGGAAGGTTTTGAAATTGATAAACCACCATTCTTTGATGGTGTGAATTTTGTTTATTGGAAAATTAAAGTAGAATTTTATATACAATCTACTGATTTGGATTTGTGGGATGTTGTGCTAAATAGATTTATTTGTAAACCCAAACAAACTTGGAATGCCTATGACGAGAAATGTTTTTCTTTAAACATTAGAGCTATGCAAATTTTAAGAAATTGTTTGAATGATGATACTTATGCTAAAATTAAAAATTACTCTAGTGCTAAAGATATATGGGATGCTCTTGATGCTATCTATCTTGCTAACAATGATTTTGTGCATAAAGTTGTATATAGAAAGCAAGAAGAGCAAAAGTCATTGAAGGAAGCCTGTCATGAAACGCATGCTAAAAGAGATGTTCAAATTACTGAAGCAAGCCAAATGTCTCTTGGTGACGATGGTGCTCAATTCGAAGAAGAGGCAAAGCAAAATAAAATTGATGAGGAAGAAGGTGATTCCCTTAAAGAGCCAAGTATGCTAGAAATTGAGACTACTTCCTATATGGCTAAAAAGGACCTTGAGGTAAATAATTCTAAACTATATTATAGTCCTTCTTATGATGAGTTGCAAAGTGCATATAATGAATTGTATGATGGTTTGTTAAATTTAGAAAAGAAAAACTTATCGAGTTTGGAAAACATTTCCTCTATTGAAAATAAAATTGAGTTTTTGAAAAATGAATATGCTTTTCTTGATGAGGAAATGTCTTTGAAATGTGAAACCTCAACTTCTTGTGAAAAATGTATTGATTTAGAAAATCAAGTTGAGGACTTATATTCTGAATTTTCCAAAGCTAATGATTCTAATTGCTTACATTCTATGCTTGTTAATGAGAATAAAATTAGTATTATTCCACATGAAAATTCAAGTAAAGCTTGTGGCAAAAATAACATAGAATGTAATAATGAGAAAAAGCTTAAGTTTTTAAAAATGTTATTCAAATGATTAAGCCATCATTAAATTCAATTATTTGTAATTTTTGTGGTCATCTAGGACATATTTCTCATTATTGCAATTATAGAAGAAATCATTATATGAGAAATTGTATGGTATGGGTTCCTAAAAATCCTAAAGGCCCTAATACTAACATTCAAGGACCCAAAATGAAGTGGGTACCAAAATGTCCTCCTAGTGTTTCAATTATGCAGAAAAATTCTCAAAAGGATGGACTTATTGGTCAAAGGAAAGAGGAATCATCACGAAGAGCGCTTCCAAAGCCCAATGAAAGAGATTTTAGTCAAAGAAGGAAGATGATTTCAACCAAAGCTTCTCAAGTATAAAATATAGAACTTGCAAAGTTCAAAACACCAAAAGAGAAGCAATGGGTAAGGAAAATAGTTCCCTTGTTTACCAAGGCCAAGGTATCAACAGTTTTTACCTCTCATGAGCATTTACATGCAAAGTTAATAAATTTGAGGTATAGTCCTTGTAGGCCTTAGGTAGAGGATAAAATCATGTGTATTTGATAAAATTTGAATATTATATTTAACACATGATTATGTTCATTCTTATTATATTAAAATTCATTAATTTGTTATATCTTGGTACATAAAGTTCTATAATGCTTATGTATGCTTTATATGCTTTAAAACTGTCTATGTATCATGAAAGCAAGCATGTTATCGATTATATGCTTAATAGAAAATGATTATTTAATTTATTGTGCTCAATTTACATATTATGGAAAAATTGATCTTTATGAGAGCATAATAGATTAATAGCCAAAAACTAACACACAAGGACTCAAGAAAATTTGGGTACCAAAAGTCAAAAGTTGAAGTGTGTTGTAGGTGTACTTGAAGGCCAAGAGCTGACTTTGACATCTTAAAAGTGGTTGCTGCAAGTACAAAGACCAGAAATAATTTCAAGCTCTCTTCCTTGTCTCCATGAAGTTTGGACTTACAATTTCCGGATAAGTGAAACCTTTTATTATGCTTTTCTTTTTAAAAATATTTCTACATGTTAATATGCTAGATAAAGTATAATTCTGGTTTGAAATGACATGTCTAAATGATAATATCCTTGAGCATGAGTTTTTGTTTAATCTTAAGTTTTTGATCAATCATATATATAATTAAATATTTGAATTTATATGATTATTATCTCTCTTTAAATCACATCTATGTATATATGCTTTGATTTCTTGAACGTATGCATCTCTGTGGTTCTTTGTCAGTTTATAAGGTTTTTATTCGAATAAAACTAGATTACTGCTTGTCAAATAATGTGCTGCATATCAGTTTTATTCGAATAAAACATAGTTTATTCGAATAAACTGATTCCTGTGTTAAAAACTATGTTTAATATGCTCTGTCTATTCGAATAACATTTTAGATTATTCAAATAACCTAAAACTCGTTTTATCAGTTGTTTACGTTTGCTCTCTGTCTATTCGAATAGAACTCATATTATTCGAATAACCAGAGACTTGGTTAATCAGTCTTGATCATTTGCTTTCTGTCTATTCGAATAACCCATAGGATTATTCGAATAAAATATGTTAAAGGCCACAATGCTCAGCTTTTCCTACTCATCTATTCGAATAAAACCCAGATCTTCTTCTATTCGAATAAAACACTTTTTATTCGAATAAAACATAATATGTTCTGCTACGTTTCATTAATACATGTTAAATTCTTTTGATGCTTATATATAATTAGCTTGATTGATCATGAAATATCTGTTGCCATTGTGAACTTATTTATTACTTTAAATGCTTATTTGTTTATAAGTTTGGCATAATAACTAACCTCTATGGATCCAAAATTGATGGATACCAAAGAAAATTCTTTGAATTGTGTTGTAGGGTGATAACTACCTCAAGCAAGCATTCAAATGGAATTTATTCAACTTGAGGATAGTAAAGCTTAAAAGGACTCAACTTTTAAAAGATGTGCAAAAAATTTCTATTCCCTCACGAAAGCTTGAAGCTTGGAAGTTGGTGAAAGTGGGAGTCATCTACAAAAACTCAAAGAATACACTTTTGGTGATATCAAACTATTATTGAATATCATGTGATACTTGGATAAGTAGAAATTTGTTTTTATGTCTTACCATGTTTTAAGTTGTGCTTTTCTAGCATTATGTCTTGAAAGTATCTCTACATATGCTAACATGCTAGATATGCATACATTTTTGCTTGGAATGACATGCTATGGTAATATCCTTGTTATTAAGCTTATAATCAATTCTCTTTGTTTAAATATGTAAATTCACATTCTCAGAAGTCATTCTAATCCCTTCTCTTTGATGCCTAATTGTCTTATATACTTACTTGGAGATTGAAAAGTAAAATATTACATGTCTTCTTGCTTGATATGTTAAATTTTGAAAACAAGAAGTAAATAATTTCAAAATTTACAGCTCCATGGCTTTTCAATTCTTTCATTACAATAAGGGACTTTTTGTTCTTGGTATGTGTGAGTACTAAAATTCCTTACTTGATATTACATGCCTAACATGATCACTGTTTGCCCCAAAATGCTTATATAAGTTTTGATATTGATCATGTATTTCTTAATAAACTTGAATCATGCCTTAAAATGCTTAAACATTTTTTTTTGGATTCAAGTGCATATGTGCTTCATGCATTCTTGTTAGAACTAATATTACATGGTTGATAATGTGATACATGCTTTAAATTATATATCAACCTAATTTATGCTTGTAAATGAGATTAAATGATATTTGATGCTAACCTATGTTTTAGAGGACTTTTAAAGTTAGCTTTGCAAGTCTCTCTATGTGTTTCAAATATAACCATCAGATTTTTACATACAAGCATAAACGAGAAAAGATGAATGGAATTCAAATGAAGAGGAAGATAAAGAAGACTTTTTTTCTAGTGCAATGAAATGTAGAATTCAAAGGAAGAAAGCTCAAAGTTAAAGGACCAATAAAGAAGGAGCATCACTCTTTATATGACTCAATAAGTATCTCTATCCCTTAACTTTTATGATATTCTATATGTTATAAATTGTATGATACTTATTGATAAATTAATGTTAAATTACTAGATACTTCCAAGGAATATATGGCTTTTTTTATAAAATATCTCTACCTTTCTAAAATGCTTTTGAAAATATAATGTGCTCTTGTAAAATTCTTTTTGAAAGGGGGAGAAGTTTTTAAAGTGGCTTTTTTGATTGAAGGATTAAGAAGATGTATTTTTGATAATATGCATATTTTGAGGGGAGCCTAGCTCTGAAGTCATTTATATCTCTTGCCTTACATCTTTATTTGATTACATAAAGTATTTTATTACTATCATATGCTAAATGTTGACATACAAAAATATGACAAGCATTGCATGAATAAACTTCTATATCTTGAAAGCATGTTTATTTCATCTCTCTTTGAATCATGAGTTTTATCTATAAGGGAGAGCAAATTTTTATCTTTCCTTCCTAAGCCTTTTTGTTGATGTCAAATAGGGAGAGAAAATTAGAAAGAAAAATATGTTCTTGTACTCAATTGCTTGATATGCTTACATAAATATCAATTCTTGTATATTGCTCAATATATTTTTCTTTGGTGATTTGTCATCATCAAAAAGGGGGAGATTGTGGAAATAAGTTTGCCCCAAATGTTTTTATATGTTAAGTTTTGATGATGACAAATACAAGACAAAAAGAATATCTTGCTTATACTCTTTGTTGCATTCTATATAGAGCATATCCATTAATATTTAATAAATATCTTATTTGGATGTGTCTATGAATGTCTTATATGCATGTTAAACAAACTAAAGCTATATATTTATGATTCATGCATATGAAGATATTAAATTATGTTTTTGGACTAACTATGCTTGTTTAAGTGAGTGATACTTTGTAAGATAGTCCAAGTACCAAGAGTGAGCTTGCAACAAGAAAGCAAAAGATCTCAATTAAGCTCAACACAAAGGAGAATGTTAATGCCTATTTCATGAAGGTATTGATAAACATCGAAGTCATGTCAAAGCCCAAGTCCAAAGGAAGATTAAATGGTATAGCTTATAGGACTTAGTGTCTTTATGTAAGAAGTCTTATGGATATCTCAAATATGTTTTTACAAATGGTTTTCCTATGCTAAAATACCCAACAAATAAGTTTTGAAAAGTTATTTATGGTGGTAGTTCAAATTTATGAAAAATAGCAAAGTTTGAGTTTTGTAAAACTGACCTTTGGTCACTCTTTTAATCATAACTTTCAAAGTACTTTGATTTTTGTTTTGAAACTTATTTCATTTGAAAATAGACTCAAAGATCTTTCCAATGACTGGTCATTTGCTTTAAACGGATAAGAAATGAAGAAGTTATGATCATTTAAAGTCAGTTTTCAAAAGCTGAGTGGTTTATTCGAATAAATGGTGTGTTATTCGAATAACACACCACTAAATCATACCGAACGAATTTTTTCTTGGTTTATTCGAATAACCAAAGGGTTATTCAAATAACTTGACTCAGAAAATGTTGCAAAACGTGTTTTTAACGTTTTATTCGAATAACTAAATGTTTATTCGAATAACCAAACTTTTATTCGAATAACATGACCCAAAATATGTTACTGAACGTGTTTTTAACGTTTTATTCGAATAACTAAACGTTTATTCGAATAACCAAATGTTTATTCGAATAAAAGGTTTCTAAAAACACTTCCTAATGTGTTAACAGTGATTTATTCGAATAGGACTTCGTTTATTCGAATAAACACGATCCAGTTCTACGCAACGGCTATTTTCAGAAGCTTTAAATGTGATATTAATTTATACCCAACGAATCTTTTTCTTATACCACTATAAATACATGTTTTTGGGACATCTTTTAAATACACCCATTTATCTGAAATGATTCCTTCTTGCTTTATTATGTGATACATATTTTACCAAATTTCTGTGCTCTTTTCGCCAAAAATTTGAGATATCCTTAGAGAGCTTCATAGAGCTTCAAATTGTATTATTTACTCTGAGTGAGAGTTTCTCTTCATCTATATTTCTATTCTTGTATATTGAGGGTGAGGTATCCTTCAAGGTTTGTAAAGGGGGTGAGGTATCCCTCTAAGGTTTGTATAAGGGTGAGGTATCCCTGCGGGCTGAGACTTTAGCACAAGGGTAGAGTTTCCCTGTGTGTGAAAAGTGCTCTTTCATGTAACGGTTGCAAGCACCTATTGAAGCTTGTACATATAGTGAAAAATCTCGAATTGTGTTTCGGGGACTGGACGTAGACCACAAGTGGTTGGTGGTCGAATCAGGATAAATATCGTGCCTACTCTTCTTCTCTTTATCTCTTTATTTTTATGCAATTTTATTTTATTGCACATTTATTTATCTGCTATTCTTAAAGCTTTTATTCTTCATCTCACAATTCTTTCTCTTTTATTTAATAGCTTAAATATTTGTATTTATTTTAAGAGCATTTGTGAAAAAGTTTCTATACCCAATTCACCCCCCCTCTTGGGTAATGGTTGCCATGACTAACAAGTGGTATCGAGCTTCGTGCTCGGTGAAAGCTTAACCGCTTAGAGTTAAAGATCCTTGCTTGTTGGCAACCTTGAAAGTTTTTCAAAATGGAAGGTTTTGAAATTGATAAACCACCATTCTTTGATGGTGTGAATTTTGTTTATTGGAAAATTAAAATAGAATTTTATATACAATCTATTGATTTGGATTTGTGGGATGTTGTGCTAAATAGATTTATTTGTAAACCCAAACAAACTTGGAATGCCTATGACAAGAAATGTTTTTCTTTAAACATTAGAGCTATGCAAATTTTAAGAAATTGTTTGAATGATGATACTTATGCTAAAATTAAAAATTGCTCTAGTGCTAAAGATATATGGGATGCTCTTGATGCTATCTATCTTGCTAATAATGATTTTGTGCATAAAGTTGTATATAGAAAGCAAGAAGAGCAAAAGTCATTGAAGGAAGCCTGTCATGAAATGCATGCTAAAAGAGATGTTCAAATTACTGAAGCAAGCCAAATGTCTCTTGGTGACGATGGTGCTCAATTCGAAGAAGAGGCAAAGCAAAATAAAATTGATGAAGAAGAAGGTGATTCCCTTAAAGAGCCAAGTATGCTAGAAATTGAGACTACTTCCTATATGGCTAAAAAGGACCTTGAGGTAAATAATTCTAAACTATATTATAGTCCTTCTTATGATGAGTTGCAAAGTGCATATAATGAATTGTATGATGGTTTGTTAAATTTAGAAAAGAAAAACTTATCGAGTTTGGAAAACATTTCCTCTATTGAAAATAAAATTGAGTTTTTGAAAAATGAATATGCTTTTCTTGATGAGGAAATGTCTTTGAAATGTGAAACCTCAACTTCTTGTGAAAAATGTATTGATTTAGAAAATCAAGTTGAGGACTTATATTCTGAATTTTCCAAAGCTAATGATTCTAATTGCTTACATTCTATGCTTGTTAATGAGAATAAAATTAGTATTATTCCACATGAAAATTCAAGTAAAGCTTGTGGCAAAAATAACATAGAATGTAATAATGAGAAAAAGCTTAAGTTTTTAAAAAATGTTATTCAAATGATTAAGCCATCATTAAATTCAATTATTTGTAATTTTTGTGGTCATCTAGGACATATTTCTCATTATTGCAATTATAGAAGAAATCATTATATGAGAAATTGTATGGTATGGGTTCCTAAAAATCCTAAAGGCCCTAATACTAACATTCAAGGACCCAAAATGAAGTGGGTACCAAAATGTCCTCCTAGTGTTTCAATTATGCAGAAAAATTCTCAAAAGGATGGACTTATTGGTCAAAGGAAAGAGGAATCATCACGAAGAGCGCTTCCAAAGCCCAATGAAAGAGATTTTAGTCAAAGAAGGAAGATGATTTCAACCAAAGCTTCTCAAGTATAAAATATAGAACTTGCAAAGTTCAAAACACCAAAAGAGAAGCAATGGGTAAGGAAAATAGTTCCCTTGTTTACCAAGGCCAAGGTATCAACAGTTTTTACCTCTCATGAGCATTTACATGCAAAGTTAATAAATTTGAGGTATAGTCCTTGTAGGCCTTAGGTAGAGGATAAAATCATGTGTATTTGATAAAATTTGAATATTATATTTAACACATGATTATGTTCATTCTTATTATATTAAAATTCATTAATTTGTTATATCTTGGTACATAAAGTTCTATAATGCTTATGTATGCTTTATATGCTTTAAAACTGTCTATGTATCATGAAAGCAAGCATGTTATCGATTATATGCTTAATAGAAAATGATTATTTAATTTATTATGCTCAATTTACATATTATGGAAAAATTGATCTTTATGAGAGCATAATAGATTAATAGCCAAAAACTAACACACAAGGACTCAAGAAAATTTGGGTACCAAAAGTCAAAAGTTGAAGTGTGTTGTAGGTGTGCTTGAAGGCCAAGAGCTGACTTTGACATCTTGAAAGTGGTTGCTGCAAGTACAAAGACCAGAAATAATTTCAAGCTCTCTTCCTTGTCTCCATGAAGTTTGGACTTACAATTTCCGGATAAGTGAAACCTTTTATTATGCTTTTCTTTTTAAAAATATTTCTACATGTTAATATGCTAGATAAAGTATAATTCTGGTTTGAAATGACATGTCTAAATGATAATATCCTTGAGCATGAGTTTTTGTTTAATCTTAAGTTTTTGATCAATCATATATATAATTAAATATTTGAATTTATATGATTATTATCTCTCTTTAAATCAAATCTATGTATATATGCTTTGATTTCTTGAACGTATGCATCTCTGTGGTTCTTTGTCAGTTTATAAGGTTTTTATTCGAATAAAACTTCGATTCGCTTGTCAAATAATGTCTTTGCATATCAGTTTTATTCGAATAAAACATAGTTTATTCGAATAAACTGATTCTGTGTTAAAAACTATGTTTAATATGCTCTGTCTATTCGAATAACATTTAGATTATTCAAATAACCTAAAACTCGTTTTATCAATTGTTTACGTTTGCTCTCTGTCTATTCGAATAGAACTCATATTATTCGAATAACCAGAGACTTGGTTAATCAGTCTTGATCATTTGCTTTTCTATTCATTCGAATAACCCATAGGATTATTCGAATAAAATATGTTAAAGGCCACAATGCTCACTTTTCCTACTCATCTATTCGAATAAAACCCAGATCTTCTTCTATTCGAATAAAACACTTTTTATTCGAATAAAACATAATATGTTTTGCTACGTTTCATTAATACATGTTAAATTCTTTTGATGCTTATATATAATTAGCTTGATTGATCATGAAATATCTGTTGCCATTGTGAACTTATTTATTACTTTAAATGCTTATTTGTTTATAAGTTTGGCATAATAACTAACCTCTATGGATCCAAAATTGATGGATACCAAAGAAAATTCTTTGAATTGTGTTGTAGGGTGATAACTACCTCAAGCAAGCATTCAAATGGAATTTATTCAACTTGAGGATAGTAAAGCTTAAAAGGACTCAACTTTTAAAAGATGTGCAAAAAATTTCTATTCCCTCACGAAAGCTTGAAGCTTGGAAGTTGGTGAAAGTGGGAGTCATCTACAAAAACTCAAAGAATACACTTTTGGTGATATCAAACTATTATTGAATATCATGTGATACTTGGATAAGTAGAAATTTGTTTTTATGTCTTACCATGTTTTAAGTTGTGCTTTTCTAGCATTATGTCTTGAAAGTATCTCTACATATGCTAACATGCTAGATATGCATACATTTTTGCTTGGAATGACATGCTATGGTAATATCCTTGTTATTAAGCTTATAATCAATTCTCTTTGTTTAAATATGTAAATTCACATTCTCAGAAGTCATTCTAATCCCTTCTCTTTGATGCCTAATTGTCTTATATACTTACTTGGAGATTGAAAAGTAAAATATTACATGTCTTCTTGCTTGATATGTTAAATTTTGAAAACAAGAAGTAAATAATTTCAAAATTTACAGCTCCATGGCTTTTCAATTCTTTCATTACAATAAGGGACTTTTTGTTCTTGGTATGTGTGAGTACTAAAATTCCTTACTTGATATTACATGCCTAACATGATCACTGTTTGCCCCAAAATGCTTATATAAGTTTTGATATTGATCATGTATTTCTTAATAAACTTGAATCATGCCTTAAAATGCTTAAACATTTTTTTTGGATTCAAGTGCATATGTGCTTCATGCATTCTTGTTAGAACTAATATTACATGGTTGATAATGTGATACATGCTTTAAATTATATATCAACCTAATTTATGCTTGTAAATGAGATTAAATGATATTTGATGCTAACCTATGTTTTAGAGGACTTTTAAAGTTAGCTTTGCAAGTCTCTCTATGTGTTTCAAATATAACCATCAGATTTTTACATACAAGCATAAACGAGAAAAGATGAATGGAATTCAAATGAAGAGGAAGATAAAGAAGACTTTTTTCTAGTGCAATGAAATGTAGAATTCAAAGGAAGAAAGCTCAAAGTTAAAGGACCAATAAAGAAGGAGCATCACTCTTTATATGACTCAATAAGTATCTCTATCCCTTAACTTTTATGGTATTCTATATGTTATAAATTGTATGATACTTATTGATAAATTAATGTTAAATTACTAGATGCTTCCAAGGAATATATGGCTTTTTTTATAAAATATCTCTACCTTTCTAAAATGCTTTTGAAAATATAATGTGCTCTTGTAAAATTCTTTTTGAAAGGGGGAGAAGTTTTTAAAGTGGCTTTTTTGATTGAAGGATTAAGAAGATGTATTTTTGATAATATGCATATTTTGAGGGGGAGCCTAGCTCTGAAGTCATTTATATCTCTTGCCTTACATCTTTATTTGATTACATAAAGTATTTTATTACTATCATATGCTAAATGTTGACATACAAAAATATGACAAGCATTGCATGAATAAACTTCTATATCTTGAAAGCATGTTTATTTCATCTCTCTTTGAATCATGAGTTTTATCTATAAGGGGAGAGCAAATTTTTATCTTTCCTTCCTAAGCCTTTTTGTTGATGTCAAATAGGGGGAGAGAAAATTAGAAAGAAAAATATGTTCTTGTACTCAATTGCTTGATATGCTTACATAAATATCAATTCTTGTATATTGCTCAATATATTTTTCTTTGGTGATTTGTCATCATCAAAAAGGGGGAGATTGTGGAAATAAGTTTGCCCCAAATGTTTTTATATGTTAAGTTTTGATGATGACAAATACAAGACAAAAAGAATATCTTGCTTATACTCTTTGTTGCATTCTATATAGAGCATATCCATTAATATTTAATAAATATCTTATTTGGATGTGTCTATGAATGTCTTATATGCATGTTAAACAAACTAAAGCTATATATTTATGATTCATGCATATGAAGATATTAAATTATGTTTTTGGACTAACTATGCTTGTTTAAGTGAGTGATACTTTGTAAGATAGTCCAAGTACCAAGAGTGAGCTTGCAACAAGAAAGCAAAAGATCTCAATTAAGCTCAACACAAAGGAGAATGTTAATGCCTATTTCATGAAGGTATTGATAAACATCGAAGTCATGTCAAAGCCCAAGTCCAAAGGAAGATTAAATGGTATAGCTTATAGGACTTAGTGTCTTTATGTAAGAAGTCTTATGGATATCTCAAATATGTTTTTACAAATGGTTTTCCTATGCTAAAATACCCAACAAATAAGTTTTGAAAAGTTATTTATGGTGGTAGTTCAAATTTATGAAAAATAGCAAAGTTTGAGTTTTGTAAAACTGACCTTTGGTCACTCTTTTAATCATAACTTTCAAAGTACTTTGATTTTTGTTTTGAAACTTATTTCATTTGAAAATAGACTCAAAGATCTTTCCAATGACTGGTCATTTGCTTTAAACGGATAAGAAATGAAGAAGTTATGATCATTTAAAGTCAGTTTTCAAAAGCTGAGTAGTTTATTCGAATAAATGGTGTGTTATTCGAATAACACACTACAGAAATCATACCAGAACGAATTTTTACTGGTTTATTCGAATAACCAAAGGGTTATTCAAATAACTTGACTCAGAAAATGTTGCAAAACGTGTTTTTAACGTTTTATTCGAATAACTAAATGTTTATTCGAATAACCAAACTTTATTCGAATAACATGACCCAAAATATTCTTGAACGTGTTTTTAACGTTTTATTCGAATAACTAAACGTTTATTCGAATAACCAAATGTTTATTCGAATAAAAGGTTTCTAAAAACACTTCCTAATGTGTTACAACAGTGATTTATTCGAATAGGACTTCGTTTATTCGAATAAACACGATCCAGTTCTACGCAACGGCTATTTTCAGAAGCTTTAAATGTGATATTAATTTATACCCAACGAATCTTTTTCTTATACCACTATAAATACATGTTTTTGGGACATCTTTTAAATACACCCATTTATCGAAATGATTCCTTCTTGCTTTATTATGTGATACATATTTTACCAAATTTATGTGCTCTTTTCGCCAAAAATTTGAGATATCCTTAGAGAGCTTCATAGAGCTTCAAATTGTATTATTTACTCTGAGTGAGAGTTTCTCTTCATCTATATTTCTATTCTTGTATATTGAGGGTGAGGTATCCTTCAAGGTTTGTAAAGGGGTGAGGTATCCCTCTAAGGTTTGTATAAGGGTGAGGTATCCCCTGAGTGAGACTTTAGCACAAGGGTAGAGTTTCCTGTGTGTGAAAAGTGCTCTTTCATGTAACGGTTGCAAGCACCTATTGAAGCTTGTACATATAGTGAAAAATCTCGAATTGTGTTTCGGGGGATTTGGACGTAGACCACAAGTGGTTGGTGGTCGAATCGGGATAAATATCGTGCCTACTCTCTTCTTCTCTTTATCTCTTTATTTTTATGCAATTTTATTTTATTGCACATTTATTTATCTGCTATTCTTAAAGCTTTTATTCTTCATCTCACAATTCTTTCTCTTTTATTTAATAGCTTAAATATTTGTATTTATTTTAAGAGCATTTGTGAAAAAGTTTCTATACCCAATTCACCCCCCCTCTTGGGTAATGGTTGCCATGACTAACAAGTGGTATCAGAGCTTCGTGCTCTGGTGAAAGCTTAACCGCTTAGAGTTAAAGATCCTTGCTTGTTGGCAACCTTGAAAGTTTTTCAAAATGGAAGGTTTTGAAATTGATAAACCACCATTCTTTGATGGTGTGAATTTTGTTTATTGGAAAATTAAAATAGAATTTTATATACAATCTATTGATTTGGATTTGTGGGATGTTGTGCTAAATAGATTTATTTGTAAACCCAAACAAACTTGGAATGCCTATGACAAGAAATGTTTTTCTTTAAACATTAGAGCTATGCAAATTTTAAGAAATTGTTTGAATGATGATACTTATGCTAAAATTAAAAATTGCTCTAGTGCTAAAGATATATGGGATGCTCTTGATGCTATCTATCTTGCTAATAATGATTTTGTGCATAAAGTTGTATATAGAAAGCAAGAAGAGCAAAAGTCATTGAAGGAAGCCTGTCATGAAATGCATGCTAAAAGAGATGTTCAAATTACTGAAGCAAGCCAAATGTCTCTTGGTGACGATGGTGCTCAATTCGAAGAAGAGGCAAAGCAAAATAAAATTGATGAAGAAGAAGGTGATTCCCTTAAAGAGCCAAGTATGCTAGAAATTGAGACTACTTCCTATATGGCTAAAAAGGACCTTGAGGTAAATAATTCTAAACTATATTATAGTCCTTCTTATGATGAGTTGCAAAGTGCATATAATGAATTGTATGATGGTTTGTTAAATTTAGAAAAGAAAAACTTATCGAGTTTGGAAAACATTTCCTCTATTGAAAATAAAATTGAGTTTTTGAAAAATGAATATGCTTTTCTTGATGAGGAAATGTCTTTGAAATGTGAAACCTCAACTTCTTGTGAAAAATGTATTGATTTAGAAAATCAAGTTGAGGACTTATATTCTGAATTTTCCAAAGCTAATGATTCTAATTGCTTACATTCTATGCTTGTTAATGAGAATAAAATTAGTATTATTCCACATGAAAATTCAAGTAAAGCTTGTGGCAAAAATAACATAGAATGTAATAATGAGAAAAAGCTTAAGTTTTTAAAAAATGTTATTCAAATGATTAAGCCATCATTAAATTCAATTATTTGTAATTTTTGTGGTCATCTAGGACATATTTCTCATTATTGCAATTATAGAAGAAATCATTATATGAGAAATTGTATGGTATGGGTTCCTAAAAATCCTAAAGGCCCTAATACTAACATTCAAGGACCCAAAATGAAGTGGGTACCAAAATGTCCTCCTAGTGTTTCAATTATGCAGAAAAATTCTCAAAAGGATGGACTTATTGGTCAAAGGAAAGAGGAATCATCACGAAGAGCGCTTCCAAAGCCCAATGAAAGAGATTTTAGTCAAAGAAGGAAGATGATTTCAACCAAAGCTTCTCAAGTATAAAATATAGAACTTGCAAAGTTCAAAACACCAAAAGAGAAGCAATGGGTAAGGAAAATAGTTCCCTTGTTTACCAAGGCCAAGGTATCAACAGTTTTTACCTCTCATGAGCATTTACATGCAAAGTTAATAAATTTGAGGTATAGTCCTTGTAGGCCTTAGGTAGAGGATAAAATCATGTGTATTTGATAAAATTTGAATATTATATTTAACACATGATTATGTTCATTCTTATTATATTAAAATTCATTAATTTGTTATATCTTGGTACATAAAGTTCTATAATGCTTATGTATGCTTTATATGCTTTAAAACTGTCTATGTATCATGAAAGCAAGCATGTTATCGATTATATGCTTAATAGAAAATGATTATTTAATTTATTATGCTCAATTTACATATTATGGAAAAATTGATCTTTATGAGAGCATAATAGATTAATAGCCAAAAACTAACACACAATGACTCAAGAAAATTTGGGTACCAAAAGTCAAAAGTTGAAGTGTGTTGTAGGTGTGCTTGAAGGCCAAGAGCTGACTTTGACATCTTGAAAGTGGTTGCTGCAAGTACAAAGACCAGAAATAATTTCAAGCTCTCTTCCTTGTCTCCATGAAGTTTGGACTTACAATTTCCGGATAAGTGAAACCTTTTATTATGCTTTTCTTTTTAAAAATATTTCTACATGTTAATATGCTAGATAAAGTATAATTCTGGTTTGAAATGACATGTCTAAATGATAATATCCTTGAGCATGAGTTTTTGTTTAATCTTAAGTTTTTGATCAATCATATATATAATTAAATATTTGAATTTATATGATTATTATCTCTCTTTAAATCAAATCTATGTATATATGCTTTGATTTCTTGAACGTATGCATCTCTGTGGTTCTTTGTCAGTTTATAAGGTTTTTATTCGAATAAAACTCGTTACTGCTTGTCAAATAATGTGCTGCATATCAGTTTTATTCGAATAAAACATAGTTTATTCGAATAAACTGATTCCTGTGTTAAAAACTATGTTTAATATGCTCTGTCTATTCGAATAACATTTTAGATTATTCAAATAACCTAAAACTCGTTTTATCAGTTGTTTGCTCTCTGTCTATTCGAATAGAACTCATATTATTCGAATAACCAGAGACTTGGTTAATCAGCCTTGATCATTTGCTTTCTGTCTATTCGAATAACCCATAGGATTATTTGAATAAAATATGTTAAAGGCCACAATGCTCAGCTTTTCCTACTCATCTATTCGAATAAAACCCAGATCTTCTTCTATTCGAATAAAACACTTTTTATTCGAATAAAATATAATATGTTCTGCTACTTTTCATTAATACATGTTAAATTCTTTTGATGCTTATATATAATTAGCTTGATTGATCATGAAATATCTGTTGCCATTGTGAACTTATTTATTACTTTAAATGCTTATTTGTTTATAAGTTTGGCATAATAACTAACCTCTTTGGATCCAAAATTGATGGATACCAAAGAAAATTCTTTGAATTGTGTTGTAGGGTGATAACTACCTCAAGCAAGCATTCAAATGGAATTTATTCAACTTGAGAATAGTAAAGCTTAAAAGGACTCAACTTTTAAAAGATGTGCAAAAAATTTCTATTCCCTCACGAAAGCTTGAAGCTTGGAAGTTGGTGAAAGTGGGAGTCATCTACAAAAACTCAAAGAATACACTTTTGGTGATATCAAACTATTATTGAATATCATGTGATACTTGGATAAGTAGAAATTTGTTTTTATGTCTTACCATGTTTTAAGTTGTGCTTTTCTAGCATTATGTCTTGAAAGTATCTCTACATATGCTAACATGCTAGATATGCATACATTTTTTGCTTGGAATGACATGCTATGGTAATATCCTTGTTATTAAGCTTATAATCAATTCTCTTTGTTTAAATATGTAAATTCACATTCTCAGAAGTCATTCTAATCCCTTCTCTTTGATGCCTAATTGTCTTATATACTTACTTGGAGATTGAAAAGTAAAATATTACATGTCTTCTTGCTTGATATGTTAAATTTTGAAAACAAGAAGTAAATAATTTCAAAATTTACAGCTCCATGGCTTTTCAATTCTTTCATTACAATAAGGGACTTTTTGTTCTTGGTATGTGTGAGTACTAAAATTCCTTACTTGATATTACATGCCTAACATGATCACTGTTTGCCCCAAAATGCTTATATAAGTTTTGATGTTGATCATGTATTTCTTAATAAACTTGAATCATGCCTTAAAATGCTTAAACATTTTTTTTGGATTCAAGTGCATATGTGCTTCATGCATTCTTGTTAGAACTAATATTGCATGGTTGATAATGTGATACATGCTTTAAATTATATATCAACCTAATTTATGCTTGTAAATGAGATTAAATGATATTTGATGCTAACCTATGTTTTAGAGGACTTTTAAAGTTAGCTTTGCAAGTCTCTCTATGTATTTCAAATATAACCATCAGATTTTTACATACAAGCATAAACGAGAAAAGATGAATGGAATTCAAATGAAGAGGAAGATAAAGAAGACTTTTTTTCTAGTGCAATGAAATGTAGAATTCAAAGGAAGAAAGCTCAAAGTTAAAGGACCAATAAAGAAGGAGCATCACTCTTTATATGACTCAATAAGTATCTCTATCCCTTAACTTTTATGATATTCTATATGTTATAAATTGTATGATACTTATTAATAAATTAATGTTAAATTACTAGATGCTTCCAAGGAATATATGGCTTTTTTTATAAAATATCTCTACCTTTCTAAAATGCTTTTGAAAATATAATGTGCTCTTGTAAAATTCTTTTTGAAAGGGGGAGAAGTTTTTAAAGTGGCTTTTTTGATTGAAGGATTAAGAAGATGTATTTTTGATAATATGCATATTTTGAGGGGGAGCCTAGCTCTGAAGTCATTTATATCTCTTGCCTTACATCTTTATTTGATTACATAAAGTATTTTATTACTATCATATGCTAAATGTTAACATACAAAAATATGACAAGCATTGCATGAATAAACTTCTATATCTTGAAAGCATGTTTATTTCATCTCTCTTTGAATCATGAGTTTTATCTATAAGGGGAGAGCAAATTTTTATCTTTCCTTCCTAAGCCTTTTTGTTGATGTCAAATAGGGAGAGAAAATTAGAAAGAAAAATATGTTCTTGTACTCAATTGCTTGATATGCTTACATAAATATCAATTCTTGTATATTGCTCAATATATTTTTCTTTGGTGATTTGTCATCATCAAAAAGGGGGAGATTGTGGAAATAAGTTTGCCCCAAATGTTTTTATATGTTAAGTTTTGATGATGACAAATACAAGACAAAAAGAATATCTTGCTTATACTCTTTGTTGCATTCTATATAGAGCATATCCATTAATATTTAATAAATATCTTATTTGGATGTGTCTATGAATGTCTTATATGCATGTTAAACTAACTAAAGCTATATATTTATGATTCATGCATATGAAGATATTAAATTATGTTTTTGGACTAACTATGCTTGTTTAAGTGAGTGATACTTTGTAAGATAGTCCAAGTACCAAGAGTGAGCTTGCAACAAGAAAGCAAAGATCTCAATTAAGCTCAACACAAAGGAGAATGTTAATGCCTATTTCATGAAGGTATTGATAAACATCGAAGTCATGTCAAAGCCCAAGTCCAAAGGAAGATTAAATGGTATAGCTTATAGGACTTAGTGTCTTTATGTAAGAAGTCTTATGGATATCTCAAATATGTTTTTACAAATGGTTTTCCTATGCTAAAATACCCAACAAATAAGTTTTGAAAAGTTATTTATGGTGGTAGTTCAAATTTATGAAAAATAGCAAAGTTTGAGTTTTGTAAAACTGACCTTTGGTCACTCTTTTAATCATAACTTTCAAAATACTTTGAGTTTTGTTTTGAAACTTATTTCATTTGAAAATAGACTCAAAGATCTTTCCAATGACTGGTCATTTGCTTTAAACGGATAAGAAATGAAGAAGTTATGATCATTTAAAGTCAGTTTTCAAAAGCTGAGTGGTTTATTCGAATAAATGGTGTGTTATTCGAATAACACACCAAAATCATACGAGAACGAATTTTCTTGGTTTATTCGAATAACCAAAGGGTTATTCAAATAACTTGACTCGAGAAAATGTTGCAAAACGTGTTTTTAACATTTTATTCGAATAACTAAATGTTTATTCGAATAACCAAACTTTATTCGAATAACATGACCCAAAATATGTTATTGAACGTGTTTTTAACGTTTTATTCGAATAACTAAACGTTTATTCGAATAACCAAATGTTTATTCGAATAAAAGGTTTCTAAAAACACTTCCTAATGTGTTAACAGTGATTTATTCAAATAGGACTTCGTTTATTCGGATAAACACGATCCAGTTCTACGCAACGGCTATTTTCAGAAGCTTTAAATGTGATATTAATTTATACCCAACGGATAAATACATGTTTTTGGGACATCTTTTAAATACACCCATTTATTTGAAATGATTCCTTCTTGCTTTATTATGTGATACATATTTTACGAAATTTCTGTGCTCTTTTCGCCAAAAATTTGAGATATCCTTAGAGAGCTTCATAGAGCTTCAAATTGTATTATTTACTCTGAGTGAGAGTTTCTCTTCATCTATATTTCTATTCTTCTATATTGAGGGTGAGGTATCCTTCAAGGTTTGTAAAAGGGGTGAGGTATCCCTCTAAGGTTTGTATAAGGGTGAGGTATCCCTGCGAGCTGAGACTTTAGCACAAGGGTAGAGTTTCCCTGTGTGTGAAAAGTGCTCTTTCATGTAACGGTTGCAAGCACCTATTGAAGCTTGTACATATAGTGAAAAATTTCGAACTGTGTTTCGGGGACTGGACGTAGACCACAAGTGGTTGGTGGTCGAACCCAGGATAAATATCGTGTACCTGCTTCTTCTTCTCTTTATCTCTTTATTTTTATGTAATTTTATTTTATTGCACATTTATTTATCTGCTATTCTTAAAGCTTTTATTCTTCATCTCACAATTCTTTCTCTTTTATTTAATAGCTTAAATATTTGTATTTATTTTAAGAGCATTTGTGAAAAAGTTTTTATACCCAATTCACCCCCTCTTGGGTAATGGTTGCCATGACTAACAGTTAGTAGAGACAATATTTTATAGTCCCACAAATAATAAAATATATTACGATTTTATTTATCAGATAAAATCTTGAAAAATAAAAACTTCGTAAATTGTGCCCGACCTCAGGTTTAGTAAGATCCCCCATCGACATTTCTACAATCTAAAGTTTTTTGACCTTGGGGAAAATAATCTATTTTCCCGACCCCGCTCAGTATGTACGTAAATTAAGAAAAATATTAAAATAATCAAACAATCCAATTAATTCTAAAAAAATTCACAAAAATCACAAATATTATAAAATGAATTTATACAATAAAATAAGTAATTTTTGGGGTGTTGTAACTCTCCCCTTATAAAAGAATTTCATCCTCGAAATTCATCGTACCTCAAAATAAATGCAGATATTGCTCCCTCATCTTGTCCTCTAACTCTTAAGTTGCATCTTCAGTCACGTCATTCCAGATTACTTTGACTAATATAACTTCTTTTCCCCTGAGTTGCTTTACCCTCCTATCCTCGACCTTGGTAGGAAGTATTTCATAGGTTAAGTTCTCTTTTAGCTGTATTAATCTGGCTCAATGATATGGGCTGGGTTAGGAACGTACTTTCACAATTGTGACACATGAAAGACATCATGAAGGTTGGAAAAGAAATGTGGTAAAGCTATTTGGTAGGCTACTAGACCTATCCATCGAAGAATTTGATATGGTCTGATGAATTTAGGAGTGAGTTTCTTGGATTGAAGAACTCTCCCAACACTAGTCGTAGGTGTGACTCTCAAAAACACATGCTCGCCTTCCTCGAATTCAAGAGGTCACCACTTCTTGTCAACATAGCTCTGCTACCAGCTTTGAGTTGCTCTCATTCTTTCCTGAATCATCTTAACTTTTTCAATTGTCTGCTGTACAAGTTTAGGTCCTACTACAAAACTTTCACCTTCTTGGTACCAACACAGTGGTGTTCTACATCGTCGCCTATACAATGCTTCATATGGTTCCATTTCGATACTTACATGGAAACTATTATTATAGGTGAACTCTATCAAAGGTAAGAATTCATCCCAACTCCCAGTCTGCTCCAAAATGCAAGCCCTTAACAAATCCTCCAACGATTGGATTGTTCTATCTGATTGACCGTTTGTCTATGGGTGGTAAGCAGAACTTAAATGAAGCTTCGTTCCCATAGCTTTTTTGCAAACTCTGCCAAAATCTTGATGTGAACCTTAGATCTCTGTCAGAAATAATAATCGAAGGCACACCATGTAGTCTTACAATCTCACCAATGTACACTTGAGCCAACTTCTCCATGGAATACTTCATGTTGGCAAAAAGTGCGTTGACTTTGTAAGCCGATCAACAATTACCCATATCGAGTCGTACCCTTTTCTAGTCCTTGGTAGTCCACTCACAAAGTCCATCGTAATGCTATCCCATTTCCATTTAGGAATAGTCAAGGGTTGTAGCATTCCAGAAGGTCTTTGGTGTTTCACTTTTACTTTTTGGCAAACTAAGCACGATGAGACATATTCGGTTACATCCCTCTTCATCCCCTGCCACCAATACAGTCGTTTCAAGTCTTGGTACATTTTGGTAGTTTTGGGGTGCATACTTAGCTTACTCTTTTGGGCTTCCTCAAGGATCACCTTCCTAAGTTCGAGATCATCAGGTACACAAACTCTGCTTCTGAATCTTAGGATTCCATCTGGTCCTTCCACGAATCCAGACTGGGCGCCTTGCTTCACTAATTCTTTCTCCTCTTATAAATATAGGTCATTTCCTTGTTTCTCCCTAATCTCTTCCATTAATCTGCTGGAAATGGTGATCATACTCAAACACATCCTTCCTTGGGTCAGTTCCACTGACAACTACATATCTCTAAACTGTTCTATCAACTTTCTTTCCTTGAGCATCATAGCAGAAACAATAAGCGTTTTTCTACTCAAAGCATCTACTACTACGTTTGCCTTCCTGGGATGATACTGGAGTTGAAAATTGTAGTCTTTTAGGAACTCTAGTCACCGTCTCTGTCTCATATTTAGCTATTTCTAGTCAAACAAGTATTTTAAGCTTTTATGATCACTATAAACATTGAAGTTTACCCCATAGAGAAAATGCCTCTAGATTTTCAATGCAAACATAACTGCAGCTAACTCCAAGTCGTGTGTGGGATAATTCTTCTCGTGGATTCTCAATTGCCTCGAAGCATATGCCACCACTCTTCTATTCTGCATGAGAATGCACCCTAACCCTTGATATGAAGCAGCACAGTATACTTTAAAAGGCTCATTGGGATCTGGTAGAATTAGCACTGGTGAATCAGTCAAACGTTTCTTCAATTCTTGAAAGCTTTCTTCACACGCATCTGTCCATACAAAAGGCTGATTCTTCCTCGTAAGCTGAGTGAAAGGTCCTGCTATCTTGGAGGACCTTTCAATAAACCTTCAATAGTAACTGGCCAATCCGAGAAAACTACGGATCTCCATTACCGTCTTCGGTCTTTCCCACTGAAGAACTACTTCAACTTTTGATGCATCTACTTCAATTCCTTCTTCTGAAATCATGTGTTCCAAAAACTGAACTTCACTCAACCAGAACTCACACTTGGACAATTTTGCATATAACTTGTTTTCCCTTAAAATTTGAAGAACCACCCTGAGATGTTCAACATGTTCCTCTTGACTTCGAGAGTAGACCAAAATGTCATCAATAAAGACAACAATAAATTTATCCAAGTAAAGGCGAATTTTGCATATCCGAAAGGCTGTCTTAGGAATGTCTTCTACCTTCACGCAGATCTGATGGTAGCTAGAATGTAAATCGATTTTGGAGAAAATGGCAGCTCCCTTCAGCTGGTCCAGTAGGTCATCTATTCTCAGAAGTGGGTACTTGTTCTTGATTGTCACCTTGTTCATCTGGTGATAGTCTACACATAATTGAGAAGTTCCATCCTTCTTCTTAACTAGTAACACTGGAGCTCCCACGGTGAAACACTAGGTCTCACAAACTTCTTTTCTAACAGATCTTCCAATTATTTATTGAGTTCGGCTAATTCTGATGGCAACATTCGATATAGTGCCATGGATATAGGACTTGACCCTGACACAAGGTCGATAGAGAATTCTATCTCCCTCTTCAGTGGTAATCTAGGTACATCATCAGAAAAGACTTTAGGAAATTCATTCGCCACAAGAATAGCATCCACACTAGTTTCACCCTTGACTTCTAAGGAAAATAAAAGCAGGTATCCTTGAGCTTCATCCCTCAAAAAGATTCGGCTTGGTTGATCGTTATAAATCCAGAAACCTCAGAATCAGGAAATATCAAGGTTTTACTGCCATAATCTAACATAACATGGTTAGAAGATAACTAATCCATTTCGAGGATAATATCTATCTAGGAAAAGGATAAACAAATCAAATTGACCGAAAAGACTCGACCTTCTATGGAAATAAGATAGTTCAGACAAACTTGGGTAGTAACAACTGGTTTAGCAGTGAGGGTAGAAATACTCAAATCAAAAGATAGGGAAGACACAGGCAATCCTAATCGGTGCACACAATCATAGGCAATAAAAGAATGAGTTGCCCCTGAGTCATATAGTACAGTTAAAAGATTACCTCCTATTTCACAGTTTCCTTGTATCAAATCTTCAGATTGAGAGGCTTCCTCTCCACTCATGGTATATACTCTTCCTCCCGCCTGGGGTCTTGCAGCTCGTACCTTACTCACAGTGGGTTCCACCTTGGGTTGATTACAATCTTTGGAAATATGTTTGGGCCTCCCACATTTAAAGCAAATGATTCCTTTAATTATGCATTCCTTCGTCAAGTGGTCCCTTCCACACTTTAGACATCTTGGCGTAGGTGCCCCGGCTGTACCAAACTTGTGGCCACTAGAACTTTCTCCATAGGGTCATTGTTGTGCTTGATTTCCCAGTGGTCTCGAATATGGCTTTTACTGGAAACGACTACCACTACTACTCCTCCCCCTTTAGAACTGAGAGGGTCTAAAGTTACAATTTCTGGTGTCCCGAGATGGTTCCAACTCCTCGAGTCGGCAACACATATCCATCAGGGCTGAGAACTGATTCATTCTCATCGGTAGCACTCCCTTCTTTAATTCAACTCTGTGGCCCTCTTCGAACTTACAACATTTCTATGCTTTGTCAGGTTGGATTTGCAGATACCGCGAGAACTTTGACAATCTCTCAAAATTAGCAGCATACTCATTTACTAACATGTTCCCTTGCTTCAGGCTTAGGAACTCTATCTCTTTAACGTGTCTAGCACTGACTGGAAAGTACTTCTCCATGAACTTTTCCTTGAAGGCTTCCCAATTGATTATGGTTCCCTCTGCTACCATCAACCATCAGGTTCCCTTCCACCAGTCTTCAGCATCTCCCACGAGCATAAAAGTAGCATAGGTCACCTTTTGACCATCAGTACATCCCATTCCTTCAAATATCTTCTCTAACTCTTGAATCCAAAGACTCGCCTTCTCTGGGTCAAACTCTCCTTTAAATTGCAGTGGATTGTTGCGACGGAACTCCTATAAGTTCTGAGTCTCAGTAGTAGCTTCTTGTTGCTAGTCAGCTCTTTAAGTTTGTTGCATTATAGCTTCTGCCATCCGCTGCATTGCCTCTGCTGCTGCTGGCATGCTTTCACTATCCCGTTCAGGGTTCACACGTATAGCTTCGCCTTGTGCCATTTTGTTCCTCTGAAGTTACACTGAACAACACACAATAAAGTCAGATAAGGTCATTTCAAACAAATTTTGTTTCCTTTCGGAAACCAAACAACACATCTCTGTGTTCAATCTTAAAGAAAACACACAGCACAAACAAAACAACCTACCCACAATTCCAAAAGACTCAAACTTGAGCTCTGATACCAACTAATGTAACACCCTCCTTTGGATGTCACATTTTACTACAGATTCTTTTATATTATCCCTTTTTAACCAATGATTGATAAAAGTGCGGAAAATATAATCTAATATAATAAAATATGGGTTTCTTTGTTTTTTTTAAAGACAGAAACCTGAATAAAGCATGAGCATATACAAGATATAGTTATTACGTAAATACATCTCAAAAATGATATACATCAGTGGCATGGATCATGGTCCACCCAAAATATAATAAAGTTTGTACTAAAAAAAAAGATATAATGACCACTGACAACAAAATATACACCGGCCCAAGTATAGACTACCTAGAGAGCAGGATCTTCCCAAGAATCCTCCATTGGATCCTCCTCAGGATCCTCCTCCTCCTCAGACCCCAACTCAACAAAAGTCCCCACATAGGACCATGTCTCACGAACTGGAATTCTGGCAGTAGACACCACTAGGTCCGAATCCTCCCTAGGGGTATAATGTAGGTCGCCCCACATCTCCCTAACCGGCATGAATAACTCTAAGTACATAGCAATAGTAAGAGAAAAGAAAGGAACATCAGAATAGTTCCTACGGATGGTTAAAGTTACATCTCCAACATATCTAATATGTTTATTTTCCCAATCAATATGCCAGGCACTCGCCCCATCATGAAACTATACTCTGATGTAACCAAAAAGATCCCTTCTAGCAGTCATCCTAAAATACAATAGCAGCCCTTCCTTTTAGTCTTTATCCATAGAAATACATAAAACAGAAGCAGGCAGAATAACAATACAAAGATGTGAGATTCTCTATATCATTACCAACATGGTAGTAAGAGACAGCAACATCAATAATTTTACAGAATGCAATCATAGTAATTTACAGTCAATTAAGCTTTCCAATAGACATCCCATCTATACATGTAACAGGTAAGTCCACAGTATAATAATAGATAAATTCACCATGTAGGTTTATTGAAATAAAATGTTAAATGATATGTGTATGTACAATGGACAGACACCTACTCCATGGAGTTAAAACCAACATTGAAGAGAATGATCGGGAGAACCACTGTATACATATCGTTAGTCTCAAATGTGCTTTTCAATAAAATCGGTATGCGCAACATGGCTATACAAGACACTCTCAACCAGATTGTGAATAGGATAGTGCCTGGTCGAGATCGTCAGTACGTAGCACAGTCACCATGGCCCAATGGAACTACCAACTGTCCACTTGTGGGATACCCGCGCCCTAACGCCTCCAAGTTCAACAAGTGAACTACACTATACAATTCACACCTGCACAAAGGTGTAAATCATCTCCTAGGCATTCCACTTTATCAATAAGTCATTCTAACTTTCACAATACATGATCACATGACAATGAAACATAGGCATTCCGCCTTAACAACAAGTCATTCTAACTTTCACAATGCATGATCACATGATAATGAAACATAGGCATTCCGACTTTCACAATGCATGATCACATGACATAGAGGCATAATATTCTTTATCAATATTAATTTCATCAATAGGAGCCACAACAGGCCTAAACCAATCATTGACCACTCAGGGTCCCATTCATTTGTTCAATAACAAATCAATCATCATGTTTAAAATCACAAGGCATCTCAAGTACGTAAATTCCCAAGAGCCCTAAAAGTACTCTAATTTATTACGAATTATCTTCCTCTCTTGTTTTTCCTTTTCAACACCAAAAATCCCTTTCTCACTTAAGAGACTAAATTATATTACCACTCCATTATTATTATAACTCCTTAATTGATTTTCCTTCTTCATTCAAACTCTTACATCCCAACTCAATTCATATCATTTTATCATGTCCGGAAGCTCCCTAAAACACTAGAGCTTCAAATTTTCCATTTTTTTACATGGCTGTGTACTTTTACATGGCTTGGCTGACACGACCATGTTCCCCTCTGGAAGGACAAAACATGATCAAATCTGGATCACTCACATTACACGGATGTGTCCCATTACACGGCTTAGACCGTGTTCTCCTCTAACTTTTGAAGCGTTTATTGTGTTTTTTAGTGAGTTACATGACCTGGGCCGTGTAAACTCACACAACCCATGTATTTTGCTCAAAAACCCCAAAATAGACTTTTAAACATTCAATCCATCAAGTCACACAAATCATATAGGCAAGATACAACCAAAAATCAAGAATCAAACACAAATCAAATGAAGAATCCTCACATAGATTCTTCACTCCTAAAACCCCCAAACATCCCTTACTACTATAGAAAGTAGACAAGAGAAATCTCCCTCTTACCTCAAGAAAAAACCAAAGAGGGCAAGCTCCTTGCAAGATTTCGTCCACCACCAATAAGAAAACCCTAGGATGGTCAAACTCACCCAATCAATAACCAAAGCTTGAAAAGAGGAGTCCTTGATCACAAGGGTGACCAAGGACCATGAAAATGAGAAGATAAAGGAGGAAAGCTAAGAACTTTACCTCAAAGTCTCAAGCTTTTGGGCTTGGTAGAAGATGATGAAGATGGAGGAACCAATAGATGCTCACCAAAAAGAAGAGCTTCAAGATGATGGAGGGAGTCAATAGCCTAGGTTGGCTTGAGCAAGAAAACTTGAATGGTCACAAATGGTGGTGTGGCCGTGTGGATGAAGAGGAGAAGAGAAAAAGAAGAAGAAGAGATAAGAGATAAGAAAGGGCATGAGAGAAAGTAATAGCTTTTTGAAATTGAAAAGGGAAGTGATGTCCTTGAGTGAAAAAATGACAAGATTGTCATCTTTTCTTCCCTCCAAAACCATGGAACCCAAAATGAGGAAAGAGAGTGTGAAGCTTCCTTGAGAAGCTTTACTCACTTTTGATAAAGTGAAGGGTGATGTCATGGTGATGATGTCATTAAAGTGCTCTTCTAGAAAAGATGACTAACACTCTAGTAGAGCTATTATCTAGTGGACAAAATTTACAGTTAGCGGAAATAATATTTTATAGTCCCACAAATAATAAAATTTACTGCGATTTTATTTATCAGATAAAATCTCAAAAAATGAAAACTTCGTAAACTGTGCCCGACCTCGGGTTTAGTAAGATGTCTCGTCAATGTTTTTATAGTCTAAAGTTTTCTGGCCTTAGGGAAAATACTCTATTTTCCTGGCCCTACTCAACGAGCACGCAAACCAAGAAAAATATTAAAATAATCAAACAATTCAATTAATTCCAAAAAAATTTACAAAAATCACAAATATTATAAAATGAATTTATACAATAAAATAAGTAATTTTCGGGGTATTACAGACTTTGGGTCACCTGACACAAAGTTTTCTGGTTGTGCCATGTAAATCGTTTCGTTAATGTTTCCATTCAGAAATGCAGTCTTGACATCCATCTGATGTAGCTCTAAATCAAAATGAGCTACTAGTACCATTATTGTCCTAAAGGAGTCTTTTGAGGATACCAGAAAGAAAGTCTCTTTGTAGTCAATGCCTTTCTTTTAAGTAAAGCCTTTAGCAACATGACGAGCTTTATATCTCTCGACGTTACCCTTTGAATCACTTTTGGTCTTAAATATCCATTTACAATAAATGGGCTTCGCACCTTCAAGTAATTCGATGAGATCCTAAATGTCATTGTCCTTCATAGACTTCATCTTATCCTTCATGGCATCAATCCACTTTTGAGAGTTAGAACTGCACATAACTTGACAAAAGTTGATTGGATCATCCTCTGTTAACCCAACACCATCCTCATGTTATTAGAGAAAGACAATGTAATCATTTGATATTGCGCTTCTCCTTTCTCTAATGGATCTTCTTAATGGCACTTCTTGAGGTTGTTGAGTTTGTTCTATAGGTGGTTCTTGAGGAAGAACCTCATCAATGTTGCCTTGTTCTGGAACAATGTCAGGAATAATAGCCTGAACATTATTGTCTAATATCGAAATTGTTTCTTGAACAGTGATAAGTACAAAGACTTGATCACTATCAATAGCAGGTTCTTCTTCAAAGACAACATTCCTTATATTTCCTTCCCCCTCAAACTCAAATTCCTTAAGGAATCTCGCATTTCCCATTTCAAAAAAGGATCTTGATGTGGGATTGTAAAACTTATACCCTCAAGAGCATTCAGCATAACCAATGAAATAGCAACTAACAGTTCTTGAGTCTCACTATAAGAATTTTATAAATTAGCTACCAAATTTAGCTACAAAAATTTTTGGTAGCTAATCCGTAGCTAATTTTAGCTACAGATTAACTACGAATTAAAATTTCGTAGCTAAATATGATATAACTATGAAATTTAGCTACAAAATAATTTTGGTAGCTAATTCGTAGCAAATTAGCTATGGATTACCTATGAAATAAAAATCCCTAGCTAAATTTTGAATGAAAAAAAAAGAAGAAATTTTTATCAAACAAATAGCTACGAAATTACTACAATTTAGCTACGAAATTTAGTTAGAAAAATTTATTTAGTAGCTAATCCGGAGCAAATTATGTTAAAGGAGTCTTTTTGAGGATACCAGAAAGAAAGTCTTCTAGAAGTCAGCGCCTTTCTTTTTAAGTACTACATATTAGCTACCAAATATTTCATAGCTAAATTTTAATTGTATAAAAAAATAATTAAAAAAAAATTAGCTCTCTTTAATCTCATTCGAGCCAACACTTTCCCACCCTAACTCAGCTCCCCCTTCCCTCCCTCCCTCCCCGAACCAGAATGGTGTGTTGTCATCGTCCCTGTCCCTATGCATGACTCCTCCTCCGGTTACAAGCGAATCGTCAAGGTTGGAGAACCCTAAGAATAAGATATCGGCTTACTATCAGACGAGAACGACGCACCACGCCGTTCCGTCGTCACCACTAATCCGTAACTAATTTTGCTCGCCTAGTCTCAGTCGCTAGCTAAATTTTGAATTGAGCCCCGATCCTAAACTCGCCCATCTAAATTTTAATTGTATAAAAAAATAATTTAGCCAAAAAAAAAATTAGTCCCTCCATCCATCGATCTAACTAAATTTCGCCCCATCCATCCTAATAAGCCCTTCAGTGTCATCGATGAGTTTAATAATTGGCGGAAATTGCCCCATTTAGCGGAGGCCATCACCGCCATTCGCGCTTTGGCCGCTATCATAAGGTGTAGCCACGCCACCACTATGATGGAGCTCGAAATTGAGCTCAAGAAGGCCTCCGATTCTCTCAAAGTAAGTAACTCTCTCTATTTATTTTTGAAACATGAATGATTAAGTTGAATGAATGTGGTTGTGGTTGCAATCGTGGGATACAACCTCTATCTCTTTCACAGCGGGCTGTGATATGTTTATGCGATATGTAACTAGGACTTCTGCTTTAGAATATGAAGACTTCAATTCAGCTGAATCTCGCTTAATTGAACGTGTTGACAAGTTTGGGGAAATCTCCTACAAGGTATCTATTCTATCCTCACCTCTATATCATTATGATTTCAATTACTCACACTAGTAACCAATTTTACTTTTATTTATTTTGTTTTGCAGGCTCAGAAAATTATTGTAATGTTGAGTCAAGATTTTATATTTGATGGTTGCACTATTTTGGTTCATGGTTTCTCCAGAGTTGTCTTCCAAGTTCTAAAACTGGCAACATAAAATAACAAACTATTTTGGGTCTTCTGCGTAGGTTTTTGCCCCCTCTCTCTAATTATATATATACACGCATTGACTTATATATGTATGTAACAAAATGCTTACATTTAGATTTAGCTCCAAATCACAATTGAGGCAAGGACCTTGTCATTTTCTTACTTCAATTTTATGATAATTGACCTTCTTTCCTCCTTATAATATAATAAGCATATTCTTTCCAACGTTCTCTTAGAGTACCTTCATCGATAGGGTCGCATTCATCACGATGTTAAGGCCGGGAATATTTTGCTCGATACCAATGGCAAAGTGAATAAACGCAGGGGGGTGGTCCCCTCTCGAGGTTCAATGTCTTGCTGCAACACCCAGTTTGCCATTCTATCCACAGGTATATTGTGATCCTATTTCTACTTTCGTGTTTGACCTAGGTATTTATGAGAATCTTTGGTTTATCTCTTGCCTAGCCTTGTATAGTTATGGCTTAAAATGAGGTGTATTGGAGTCTCCAACTGAGTTGTATTCCATTGAGTTGAAATCCTAACTTATGTGTAGGTACATTCACGAAGTGAAATTGGATTAGTGGAGTAGGTTGTGTAACGATATAATATCTGGAAGACATGCTAAATTAGCCTTGTCAAGAGAGATATTTTGGGTTCTTAATTTATCTTCCATATCTTATTGAGTGAAATTAGGATTAGTGGAGTAGGTTGTGAAATGATATAATATCTGGCAGACATGCTAAATTGGTGGGTTCCCTGTGCCTGGACTCTTCTAGTCTTAGTTTGCTTCTCCATATCTTAATCAGTGGTAATTGTCTATAGGACGAAGATTTTGTTGCTGACAAGGATGATGGAGGTTTTCCAACTAATGATTCTAGAGCAGAAGATTTTGATGCTAATGAAAGTGGTGATGAGAAAAAGGCAAGTGATTTGTTTATGTTCGGCTTTGTTGTATTGTGATACCTCCCCTCCATTCTTTAAATTTGTGGTGTGTCTGACACCTTAATGATTGCCATTTTTCGGAAGCCTACTAAAAAGGAATCAAAGAAGGATCTGTCTTCTAAGGCATCTACTTCTAAGAAGAAATCAAAAGATGTTGATGAAGAGGGAAAAAAGAAAAAATTGAAGAAGAAAAAGGACCCAAATGCACCCAAGAGGGCAATGTCCGGTTTCATGTTTTTTTCTCAAATGGAAAGAGAGGTTTGTTCCATGTCATACATATTGGTGGTGGTTTTGGATTTGGGTGTGTGGGTTGTGGGTTGGGTTATTTCACTTCCCTTCCGCATAGCTACCTAGCCTTCTTGAGTTTGGGGTTATAATTGGTAGTTCAAGTAGATTTGTATACATAATTTTGCTCTACTAAATATTTTAGGGAAAAAGTCAAGTTTCTCAGGTTGGGTTTGTAAAAAGATAATCTTTACAAGGCCAGTTTCTAGATAATTTGAGATCATATGGCAAACTTGCAATTAATGCAAGTAAGCCTCAAAATGTCCAGTTCCACTGTGTCTGGATTCATGCTCTGAACTCAGTGTGGCCAAATATGACCTTTAGCAAAATTATTTATGGCTAGTTTGGTTGTAAGAAATTAGAGAATAAGCTAAAATGGTTGACATGTTAAGTAGGGGTTTATAAGTTGAGTTCCTTACATATTATTTAATAAAGGTTGTTCTTTTGATGAAAAAATCTAAAGAAAAGTAATCCTGGAATTTCATTTACGGATGTGGGAAGAGTACTTGGAGAGAAATGGAAAAAGATGTCAAGTATGGATGATTGCCAAGTTATTTGTTGGGTGGGGAGAGCAATTCCAGATTTGATCTCCTTTTAGGCCTCACCGTGGATCCGATCTAACTGGGAATTCTAGTCGTGATTTGAGGTGTTGTTACTACTAAGTACTAACAGCCCTTGAACTACTACTTGTTTATCATGGTAGACTGATCTCAGGCTCTACTTGGAATTTTGTTGCTCATTTTCGTTTACTTGCCATTTGTTTCTGGGCTATTTTTTTCTTTGTCTAGTTCCTTGTGGAAGTTGCTTTCAGTGGATATGAGGGATGGATTATTAAAATTTCTAAGGATCTGGAGCTCTTATTTTCAAGCTCAAGTTTAAATTAACTAAAATCTGAAGTTTAAACTGGATCCGTTGCATTACGAAGTTTTTCATATGCTCGCATGACATTTTTGAACCCAAAATAGATGTAGAATAGGTAGATCAGGTATTGTCTTTGAAATTTTTCTTTTGGGGTTGGGTGAGACCGTGGGAGGGAAAAATTTTATGTTCTCTTCCATTTTCATGGAACTTTTTGGTGATGTCAAGAATTCTTTTCTTTTTTTTGTGCTCCTTGGTATAGAGTAATTGAGTGAACAATATTATTTTAGATTGTTTTACTTGTCACACTAGAAATGTACATTTTATTTAAATAATGAATGTTGAAAATAAATTGAGCTTCAACATAGTTGAAGTCAATTTAGTGGGTAATTTCAATACGTACTAGAATTGCTAGTGTAGTTTGGTCTAAATCGTATTGCAGATTAGTATATCTACCATCATCATTGGAGTATTTATCATTTTAAGGCTTGGCATAATCATTCCTTTATGGAGTTGAACAGAAAATGGAGTTTGATGTGACTTGATCTTGAGGTTAATATTCAAAATATGGGAACATATTTATTATATGTATCATATTAAATAATAATTATTTAGCATTATTAAGGTTAAATTTGATCACATTATTTAAGCATCTTCATTTGGTTGGGTCATCTATTAACGCCACTTGCATTTGTTTAGAAACTAGTGACAAATGCCTTTGAAAAGGGCTCACTCGTGATGTATGATTTGTTATGCTATTTAATGCTAAATTAGTTATATAATATGCATTTCTTACTCATCTCTACAATGCTTCAAAACTTTTTACTTGATAATCTTCTGAGTTTGCTTAACCTATTCACACAAAGTTATTAGTGAAAAATCTTTTAATTAGAGCAAAGTCATAAACAATATTTAATGGAAAGGATGAATGGTCTTATAAACATGTTGTCTTCTATGTAAGATTTCATATTTTATAAATATTCTAACTTAACTTATCAAATTGATTTGTTTCTTTCTTAGATATGTAGAAGGCTCTGCAAACACTATGGTTGGACTTCCTTTGGAAGTTGTTAATGAAGCGATGACTTCTTTTATCCAGAAGCAATTGGTGTCTATTGTCCAGACGCAGCTGGCATCTGTGTTGGAGCTTGGATTGTTAGCTCCTAAGCAAGAAGTGCTGTGTCACAGGCACCATCACAAGGCGATGCAGTTAGGGAGGATCATGAAGTTGATGATGATGGGACTAACTTGGATTGACAAGTTGTGTTTATTAATGATGAGATTAACTTGTATTGAACTATTTGTATTAATTAACTTGAATTAGTTATACTTTCTTTGTAGAACATGTTTTTAATTTATTATTATAATTATGATATTTTGTTGTTTTGCATAATTATTTGTTGGATTTTTCTGTTTAGATTGAAATATTTATATAAGTATAATTTTAAAATACACTAATTATCATTATAAAATTAATTTGGATTAGCATAAGAATAGCTAGGGAATTGCTACAGAATTGCTACAGATTTTAGCTAGGGAATAACTACGAAATTGCTACAGATTTTAGCTAGGGAATAGCTACGGAATCGCTACAGATTTTAGCTAGGAAATTGCTACAGAATTGCTACAGATTTTAGCTAGGAAATTGCTACAGATTTAGAAATAAAATAACTATGGATTTGTTACAAACTTGCTACAGAAATTAGCTACAGAATTCACTACGGAATATTTCATAGCTAATTAGCTGCAAAAATGAAGGAAACTCTAAACAAAAATTAGCTACAAATTAGTTATAAAAATTTAAAAATTAGCTAAGGATTAGCTACGAAATTTTTTGAAAATTGACTATGAAAAAATCCGTAGTTAATCTGTAGCTAATCAGTAGCTAACTCAGTTAGCTGCGAATTAGCTACGGATTTTTTCGTAGCTAATAGGTAAAATTCTTGTAGTGTCTAGTTTTCTTTCATGCGGCCTATAAGGCTATGCCTCAGCTGGATAGCCTCAAATGTGCAAGTGCCTAATGCTAGGCCTTTTGCCAGTCCAAAGCTCATAAGGGATTTTAGTTACTGTTTTGCTTGGTACCCTATTAAGGATATAAACTGCGGCCTTTATGGCTTCTCTCCAAAGTGACTCTATCAAGGAAGAATGACTAATCATACTTCTTACCATATCCTTAGGAGTCTGGTTTCATCGTTCTGTAGCACCATTCATGCTGGGTTTGCCCGGCATGGTGTATTGCAGGACAATTCCACACTCATTGAGGAAAAGTGTAAAGGATCCTAGACGTTGCTCTCCTGATCCGTCATATCTGCCATAGTATTCAACACCACGATCAGATTTGACAGCCTTAATTTTCTTTCTAAGATGAAGTTCAACTTCAGCCTTGAAAGACTTGAAAACATCTAGGGATTGAGACTTCTCATGTATTAAATATAGGTAACCATACTTAGAGTAATCATCTATGAATGTAATAAAGTATTATTAGCCATTCGAAGAAGGTGTAGGGAAAGGACCACAAATGTCCATATGTATTAGTTCTAAGACATCCTTAGCTCTTTCGGCACCTAATTTCCTTATGTTTATTCATTTTCCCTTGATACACTCAATACAGGCTTGAAAGTCTAACAGATCTAAGGGTTTAAGAATTTCATCCAATACAAGCCTTTGAATTCTTTGTTTAAAGATATGGCCTAAACGCTTGTGTTATATGGCAGCTAAATTCTCATTTAATTTTTGCTTTGTACCATTTGAACTTTTTTGCAATATTTCATTATACGAACCAACAATGTCAAGCATATATAGATTATCAATCAAAGAACTAGAACAACAACACATGAATTTTGATAAAGACTAACTTTATTATTTCCAAATGAACAAGAAAAACCTAATTTGTCCAACCTAAAAATAGAAATTAAATTCTGTCTGAATGACGGTGAAATAAATGTCTCAAACAAATCCAAATGAAATCCAGTTTTCAATTGTAATCTAAAAGTTTCTATAGCTTCTACTGCAACTTTATTGCCATCACCCACAAAGATGAATCTTTCATCATCACTTAGTGGTCGGCTCCACAAGCAACCCTGCATAGACATACTTATGTGAGTAGTAGCACCAAAATTTAGCCACCAAGTATCCTTAGGTATAGAAGCTAAATTAACTTCAGAACAAACTAAAGTGAGAAGCTTACCCTTCTTTACATGCCAGGCAGCATACTTGGGACACTCTTTCTTCATGTGTCTTGACTTCTTGCAGAAGAACCTTCTGTAGTATCCTTAGCTCTCTTCTTCTTGTTGTTCTAAGAGGTCGAAGCCAAGTGAGCACTTTTTGTCTTATCTCTCTACAGCCTCTCTTCCTCTTGCACACAGTGAGATATAAGCTTATTGAGGGACCATTTGTCCTTCTGAGTGTTATAACTCACCTTGAATTGCCTAAAGTGTGCAGGAAGAGAGATCAAAACCAAGTGCACGAGCAAGTCCTCAGACAGCTCTAACTTGAGTGACTTAAGCTTTGATGCAAGATTAGACATTTTCATAATGTACTCCCTTATGTTCCTTTTGCCCTTATATTTCATCGAGACGAGTTTGGCCAAAAGGTTACTTGCCTCTGACTTTTCATTCTTGGCAAAATATTGCTCAATTTCCTCAAGGAACTTCTTGACATTCTTGCTCTCAATAATAGAGCCCCGAAACGCTTTCGGAATGGAGCACTTCATGATCATCAAGCACATTCGATTAGAGTGATCCCACTTCTCAATTTAAACCTCATCAGGGTTTTTCGGAGTAGGAGTGGGTTACTCCATCCTAAGTGCCAGATCTAAATCCATACAGTTAAGAATTATCTCCACAGCTTCTTTCCAGGCTTTAAAATTTGTCTCATTCAGCATTGGGATGGTATTGACTTGAGCAAAAATATTTACAGCACTAGCAACAGAAACTAGATAGAGAACAAAATAAACAAACATATTCACATAAATAAGCACATCAATAAAAATAAGGCATGAACAATTATCCAGAATTGAAAATCCATCACAAGATACCTAGCACAGCATTAATTCCTAGTCTTTGGACAGAGAAATTAATTGTAAGTGGTACTCTCAATGTAATGATCAAATATTGACAATAAGTTCTGTCAAACAACAACCTTTCTTTGAACCGACTATTGTTTACATAAAAAATAAAAACTTCATAATCATCACATATTCTGCACCGTAAGCATGTCATTATTTGGTTAAACCGTGTCTTCCTTTGGGCTGAGCACAGTTCACATAAATAACTTCATGTAAACATCTATGTAATTTTAATCAAATTAATTTACACAATAGGGGTTACTTTGGAAACATGTTGTTTAACTTAATTAAAAATACTAGACCAACCAAGAAAAAGAAAGAAAAAAGAAACCATTACATGGTGGCCTTGTTTTCATGTCAGTGCTAGTATCGATCTTTTCAATTTCAAAGACATTCAGGTAAATCAATTTCAAATGCAATGTATAAAACCAAATGTAAATCATTCTTGGTCAAGCCTTTCTTTCAAGTATAGGAAGGCATTCTTTGAATAAAATATATAATAAAACTAAAACATTATCGACTACAAGGAAGCCACTAAAACTAATTTCAAATTCATGCCAACACACATTCTAGGCCAATACATTCTTATGCAGCGAAAAAAAGGAAAGTAAAAGCCCTAAATTTCAAACTAGAAAAACCACAAATCCTAATAATCTAACAACGATGACCGCTCTGATACCACTTATTATAAATTGATTCTTTAATTGTTTAATATTTAAAACAAATTCTAGATGTATACACCCTAGAACAACACACCGTAAGGCCTAGGATCTACATCATGCCAAATTATCAAGGATTCTTGGATTTTCATAAATACCTGGATCCATAGCTATTGATCACTAACTATTGCAAAATCTTTGCAGCAATCAATCATGAACAAGGGGGTGGTTTGTGATCTTCATCAACCAAATCGCCTTAGCTCCTCAATGGGACCGTTGTCTCTCTTCCAGGTGGGCAGAAGGGAAACTGTCTTATGATTTGGTATATTGGGGACCATAACCGTTTTTGATGTATATTAACTAATTAGAGTTCCTATAATCCCCTAATGGGCCAATATGGTATCTACTCCTTAAGCCCACATCAAGTTGTGAAGTCTACGGGCTCACTAAATTAGATCATTTAGTAACAAACCCAATAAATTAAATAATTAACATATTTGTCAATTAAATATGATGCCCAACATTAATTAGGAAACGTAAATTTCCTAAAAAAAATTATTGATATCATTATTATTGAATGGTTGATGTTAAGGTTGGTTAAAAAAATGTTATCAAATATTTTAAACAATCAATCATAAATTATCATTTTTTATTTTAAGTAATCAATTAAATGATATAGTCAAATCATTGTTATTTATCTTTGGATGATTAAAGTTCAAACTTTGAAGAAAATAATTGTTAGGAATGTCTCCTGGGTTAACCTCATAACAGTGCCTATGGGAATATTTGGTTAAAAACCAAAAAAGAAAAACCATTGTTAGGCTGAGCTGCTCACATTGAAACATGGCTTGAGTCTTGCTTGGGATTTTGGTTTCATAAGGGTTAGATGTGAAGGTGGCTCTATGGAAGCTATCTGCTTGGTATTGCACTAATCCTCTGAAATACCATTTGTATGGTGTGCTTATTAGTGATGTTCGACACCTCTTACAAAGATAGGGTGATTGCTCCATCTCCCACATTCTTAGAGAGGTAAATTTTGGAGCTGAATTTTTGGCTAAATTGGTTGCTCATGGGGAGACCTTCTAGTTCGCTAGAACGCCCCTTCTCATGGTTTGGAGCTTGTGTTGCTTGCTGACATGCTTGATGTTGTCTATATTCGTAGTTTGTTTCTTGCTTTTGTTCCCACTATACCCAAAAATAAATAAATATATATATATATATATATATTATTTTATTAATTAATGGATTCAATCAATCAACCATTATAAAGAAAGAATTAGTAGGCTTGATCAGTTAATAAATTTAATCACATCATAATTTTTTTTTGCCATCAATCATAGTTATCTTCAAGTCAACTAAAGGAAATTAAGAATAACAACATATAGACAATTAATTGGATTTAATTTATATGTACTGTCTTACACCATCAACCAATTATGTATTGTCATGTTAATAAAAATGTTTGATAATAATTATCTCAAAAATCATGCATATGATAATATATGATTGGTTGATAGTGTAAAAAACTTTAAGTTATATCAAAATTAAATTCTAATTAATTTCAAATAATTAATGAACGAAAGGAAAATAATATATTTTGACTGAAATATAGATCTCACTTAATATTATATCTTATCTCGTTAATGTTATTGTCATCATGATTGTACTTTTTTTTTACCCTTTATTTGTGTTTTGAATAAGGAATTGACTACCAATGGCATCCGCCATCCGCATGAGAAAGAAAGAGTATGATCTAAGCGGACAGAAGGTTATCACTTTATATATATGTACGAGACACTTTTTAAAAGGATCGGGGTCCAACTTTCGTTCATTGAGTTCGAGGTTGGGGTTCTCAACCATTTACGTTTGGCTCCAACCCAACTGCCCCAATTGTGTGTAGATTCATATAGGCCTTCGAACTCATCTGCCAGGTTTTTGACTAGTCTTATTGATAGCTGCCGAGGTTACCAAATTAGATAAGATTTATTAACTGGTCGACCAAATACTTATAGTATGTGGTGCAACCGGGTCGATCCCTTATATCATTCCAATTAACCAATAATATTAAGAAGTTAGCAACGTGGAAGGGGGGTTAGTTTACAAGAGTAATTAAAATACAGTAATTAAAGGACAGTAATTAAAATGCTGTAAAATACTTTGAACAGAATGAAGAAAATAACCAAATTAAAGGGAATCAACAACTCTAGTGTTTAATCCATCCTTGACCACTATGGACTCATTCATAGGCTAACCAGATTCTTAGTATGCTCTATTAGATAAGCATATAGCATTTGGTTAATCAATATTAGATGAAGTTAGCATCCATCCAACCCTAAATCAACCTAATACTCAGCATTCAACCAAGTTAGGAAATTCATCAAACACCTTTGGTGCATTACCTAATCTTATGTGAAATCATCATCCAAGCATGAATTCTCTACTAGGTAAGCACCTAGGATTTGGTCAATCAATGAAAAATGGATTAAGCATCCTTTTAACCCTAAATCAACCTCATACCAAAATTCATGCTAGCTAGACAATACGTCAAACACCTTTGATGCATTATCTAATTTTTTTGCAAACACATGATAGTTAAGCTTCTATCACATGAACCCCAAAACTGAGTTAAGCACTCAGTCAAGATGCAACAAAATCAAGAGAAGGAGAATAGAAATTTGATTAACAACAAGAATGCAAACATTCATCACAAGGTCTCAAAATTAAACATCAAGAGTGTTTCAATCCCTAGGATTGATTACAAAGCTTTAGCTCTTCATGAATGGAGAGCACAAATAGAAAAGTAAAGTGCAGAAAAGTAAATAGCAAAAATGTAAAAGAGAAGTAAGAAGAGAGGAGAGGAGAGGGAGGAGGAGCAAGAGAGAAAGTAAGAAGTGAGAACTGAAGAGAGTGGTCTTGGTTTTGGGCTTTTTCTCTTACATAATAGACCTTAAAAGTGAAATTACAGGTTTGTCCCTATCTTAGACTCTACCTCTTCCAATTAGCTTTATTTGGAAACCTAATTTGCAAGATTTGGATACCTAATGAAGGAGTTATAGACAAAACATGTTTTATAGCTCCTAGATCCCATCATCTCCCTTTAGACATTAAAAACCCTATCAAAACGATACTGTTTTAGTAAGTGGTTTTCATAAAAGTTGAAGGGTTTTGTCTCAACTTTCAAATGGAACAGTTTCATCCCATTTTGACTTCTACAGCCCAAGATATGACCCAATATTTGCACATTGCTCAGGTTCTAATGACAACACCTCTGTTCTGACTTCCAGGCCCAATATGACCCGCTAGACATCAGATTCAACTCTGGAGCTCTGCTTTAAAGTTGTAGAGCTTCCTCTTGGCTTTCTTATAAGGTAATGTTTATAATTTTTAGATGTCTATAATTCAAGCTATACCCGAAATATAAAAATAGTGTAAAATTACTACAATGCTGAAAAATACAACTAAGCTCAATTTGAACCCAAACATATAAATAGTGGCCAAAACCAATCTATTAAGCACATGTGAGGTCTAAAATGATGAATATGAGGGTTAACTAATATATAAAAATGATGTTTATGAAATCCCCCTGCACTTAGCCTTTTGCACTCCTGGGCAAAATTAGAAATCTACTACTAGGGGACAAAGGAAAAACAACACAAACTTGAAAGTTAAAAACTCAAGAAAAACTCACTTTCCAATAATGTTCAAGAATGCAAAAGAAAAGTAACAAAAAATTTAAGGAATTAAAATATTCATGAAGTAATATTTCTTTACATCTCAAATCAACAAGCATAGTAACTTCAATTGAAAAGCATAGATTAAAATGATAGAACCTCACAAGATTTACTCTCAATCTCTCAAGTGTTTGCAAGGCAAGTGTTTCAGTCAATTCAACCCATGAAAATATATACTACCATAAGCTTGCTCATCTTCTACTTCTCCACTACTCAAAACACTTGCACATACAAATCAAGAGGACTTTATTCAAGGTTGTAATGGGATCAAGGTAAAAGAGGGGCATAATATGGATATGATAAGTTGAAGACCAAAGAGAATAAAATAGCATTAGGGTTGAGTCCATATGACCAACATGATAGTTTATCCCAACTCTATGTAATGCAATTTCCTTTTACATATTCTTTTTTTTATTTTTTTATGTTTTATTTATTTCTTTTTGCCTTATTGACTTTCCTTTACACATTTTTTCTTTTTCAATTGGCCACTATTTCCTTTTTCACTAACATTTTGCATACCAATTGGTACACCCCCACACTTGCTTAAGAAGTCATCCAATAGCAATGTTAATGCTCTCTTATTCCCTAAGGTTGGGTAAGAACATTGTTTTTCATTCAAGGCATGTAATGAACTAAAAATAAGGAATGATCAAATAAGCTCAAAGGAGTTAATCAAGGGAAAATATGCAAGGTTGGCTATTTGGCTAAAGCGGCTAATTCAAGAAAAATGCCTCAATCATGTTTATGCATACATGTGAAAATGTAGTCTAAAAAAGAATCAAATCAAGTTCTAGAGTAACAATTCCATGAGTGAAAATCGCACAAGAAAGAAGAGAATAACACAAATGCTCAATCCATTCATTAAAAGGCTCAGAGTCTCACAAGGCATGTTTCTATCAAACTTAATCTACTAATTCAATTTCATTACCAAACTAGCTTTCTCAAGATGAGAGACAATTTATTCACTTATGTTACCTCAATTTATGTATGCTCACAACTTTCACAAACTCAAAGTTTTATTCGAAAACAATTAAAAACACACTTTGTTATGTATATTTTTTTCTTTTAAAAATAGAAAAACAAAATTTAGAACAGAATTTAAAACAATAAAACGGTTTAACATAGAAGAAAAAGAAACAAAAACAGAATATAAAATAGAAACAAAAAATAAAACAATACACAAAATAGAAGCAAAAAACAAAAACATTAAATAGAAACAAAAATAGAAAATAGAAACAACGTAAGAAAAAAAAGAAACAAAATAATTAGAAACAAAAAATAATAAATAGAATGCTAAAACAAAATGCTAAAATTCCTCCTCCACACATAAATTTTACATTGTCCTCAATGTAAAGCTAAAAAATCATTAGCAAACCATCAATAGCATCAACAAATATAAGACAAGCAAAATAAAAGAGAGGAGAAAGAAACATCCTTATCAATTGTAGATGGCCATTTACAAGTGGAGCTCCTCCTCCATGTTCTCTTGTGCGCCCTCATAGAATGACTTAAGGAGATGTCCATTAACCTTGAAAGTTTTGTGAGTTGCCTCACTTGTGACCTCTACCGCACCATAAGGAAACACCTTAGTTGTTGGTGTATGCCCTAGTGGCCAATACATTTTGTTTGTATTGACATACATTATATTATGTCCATATAACATTTGAAAGATAAACATAATAAAGTTAGAATAGTAAGTTGCATAGGACTCAAGTGGATGACTTGATCGTGAGATCCTTTTGGTTACAATACTATTCTTAAACTAGTCATTAGGACAATAATAAACAGACTAGTAGTAACGGGTCATGAGATAAAGAGCATATTAGAGTAATAACCCACCATGAGAACGCTACATGGATCGTTACGTGAGTGTCATAAGCGATTCTCATAGTGACAATGGTGTTTGTGGTCCTTTGCGAAATCACTACGATTCCTACATGAGGAGTTGTGTGTTTTAATGCCATCAAACGTCATCTGTAACAAGGTGATTATAAAGTTGGTTATTGGACATACCGCAAATCATGCGAGAGGGATGTGAGTGACCTAGATGGAATTTGTCACAACCACAAATTCCGATATCTTTTGTAATATGCGAAATGCATTGCCATGGAAAGCAATATGAGATATTTCTCATTTATTGTTACAAAGTCTTTGAAGTATCTCGAATGAGGCCTTACAAGGGTGACGCATTTGCCTTGTGTTCAATCTAGATATCTTTAAAAACGGAAACATTGATCCTTTCAAATCACGACATTCTCATTACTTGGGTAGTGATGTGTTGCCATCCTTTGTTTGTAATATTAAAATGAGATTTTACTATTCTACCACTGAAAATGACTAAATTGGAGCAATAAGGATCCAAGTTGGACTATCTGACATGGATGGGTTTTAGGGTTACACGACTTACCTTGTAGCTCACACTCATGCCTTCCCTATAGATGACAATCCGGTGAAAGGGGGACATCCCTAGGCGTGACTCCTTTTGCAAGTGTTCGTGTGGATACCGCGGAAACATCGACCATTACGGTGTTGGTGATTCACCTCGCTTGTGTTTATCACGCTTCAAGAGGTAATTTTTTAAAAACTCGGATTATGGACTTTTCGCATGGATCCTGTGTGGGAATCCTATTATTCCGCTGCGAGATATTTTGATCCGCAATTCCCAACATTAGTAACCATGAAAGAGCTTAACCACCCGGAATGGAGCTTGCATGAACTTGAGGAGGGAATTGTAGAGAAGAACTTTTTGCCCAACCACAAATTCCTTCTTTGCAATATTCTTGTCATGGAAAGCCTTAGTCTTCTCCTTGTAGATTTTGAAGCTCTCATAGGCCTTAAAGCAGATTTCCTTCAATTCTTGTAATTAAAATTTCCTTTCCACTCCTGCTTGGTCAAGGTCCATGTTGCAACTCTTCACCACTCAAAATGCTCTATGTTCTATCTCCACTGGTAGTTGACATGCCTTCCCAAAGACAATCCGGTAGGGGGACATCCCTAGTGGTGTCTTGTAGACCATCTAGTAAGCCTAAAGAGCATCCTCAAGCCATTTGCTCTAATCATTTCTATTAGGCTTGACAGTTTTTTGAAGGATTTGTTTGATCTCTTTATTTGATACCTTAGCTTGCCCATTTGTTTGAGGGTGGTAAGGTGTAGAGACCTAATGCATGACTCCATACTTCTTGAACTAAGCCTCCATATTTCGGTTGCAGAAGTGTGACCCTTGATCATTGATGATAACCCTCAAAATGTCAAATCTATAGAAAATGTTTGATCTTTCAACTATAAAAGTTGCTCATCAGGGAAGGTGTCATGGATGGGAAGGAGGTCAACAACTTGCTCAATTCAGCTCAAATGGTCAGCTACTGAATTCTCTACTCTACTCTTTTCACATATCTCAACGTCAAACTCTTGGAGCAGTAACATTCACTAAATCAATCTTGGCTTGGCCTCAGGTTTCTTTAGGAGAAACTTTAAAGCTGGAAGATCAGAAAACACCACAACTTTAGAACCAAGCAAATATGATCTAAATTTATCTAATGTAAAAATAATAGATAAAAGCTCTTTTTCTATAGTGGTGTAATTTGCTTGAGCAGCATCCAAAGTCCTGGAAGCATAGTAGATCACATAAGGCACTTTACCCACTCTTTGTGCCAAGACAGCTCCTGTTGCATAGTTTGAAGCATCACACATAAGCTCGAAGGGAAGTGTTCAATCAGGCGACTGGATAATGATGGTGGTGGTAGGAGCTTACTTCAAATGGTTGAAGGCTTCCTTACATTTCTCATTCAAAGTCAAACTCCACATCCTTTTACAGGAGGTTGGATAGCAGAAGGGCTATTTTGCTAAGTCTCTAATGAAGCGTCGGTAGAAACCTACATGAACAAGAAAAGAACGAATCTCCCATATGCATGTGGGGTAAGATAAAGAATAAATAACATATATTTTAGCAAGATTTACTTCAATGCCCTTGCTAGATACTCCATGGCCTAAAACTATGCCTTGTTCCACCACAAAATGACATTTTTCAAAATTTAGAACTAGGTTAGTTTTAATGCACCTATGCAATACCTTAGCAAAACATGAATCAAAGGAAGAACCATAAACAGTAAAATTATCCCATGAATACCTCCATGCACACTTCTAAAAGATCAGAAAAGATGCTTACCATGCACCGTTGAAAGGTGCTAGGGGCATTGCAGAGGCCGAAGGGCATCCACCTATGCATAAAAGTGTCGAAGGGACATGTGAAAGTACTCTTCTCTTGATCTTTCGATGCAATATGGATTTGAAAATATCCGGTGTAGTCATCCAAAAAGTAGTAGTGTGATTTCCTAACCAACCTCTCTAACATCTGATTAATCAAGGGTAAGGGGTAATGATCCTTTCAGGTGGCTTGGTTGAGCTTTCTATAATCAATGCAAACTCTCAAACTATTCTACACCTTAGTAGGAATCAACTCATTATTTTGATTCGCTACTACTGTCACCCCGGATTTCTTTGGAATAACTTGCACTGGGCTCACCCATTTACTGTCAGAGATGGGATAAATAATGTTAGCTTATAACAACTTTGTCACCTCCTTCTTCACCACATCCATAATCAATTGGTTTAGTCTTCTTTAGGGTTTCCTGACTAGTTTAGCTCCCTCCTTAAGTAATATTTGATGCATGCATGTATAGGGACTAATACCAGGAATGTCCGCAAGTGTCTATCTAATTGTTTTCTTGTGCTCCCTCAGAAATTGTAGCAATTTCTCTTCTTTGTCATCAGTGACAATCATCGGCAACTTCTCAGCATCCTTCAAATATGCATATTTAAGGTATGTAGGTAAAGGCTTTAACTCCAATTTAGGTGGTTGCACTATGAAGGAAAGCAATATGGTAGTGGGAACTACCTCAGTAGACTGAATTTTTACACAACTAGCAGCTGCTGCATAGTTTATACAGTCAGATTCATCATTTCCCAAATATGCAAAAATTTCAGAACACACATCACACTTGATAGCACCATCACAATCGGCCCATGAATATACTAATTTAGAATTATTAAAACTATCCAAATCAGGGAACTCAACACACAACTCATCATAATTGTCCTCAACCAATTCATCAAGCAAGTCTATATGAAAAACATAATGCTCTTCCATGGGATGCTTCATTGCATCAAAGATGTTGAATTTTACTTTTATATCTCCAAACTCCAGGGAAAGAGTTTCAACATGCACATCTATTTTTCATATAAATTGGAGCCTTGTTGTATGATGTCTCCCCCTTCATAGAAGGAATTTAAAAATCAGTAGGAAAAATCAACTCATCCACTCTCACGAAAACATCCTCTATCAACCCTGTTGGGTGTGCATTGCTCCTATTTGCTAACTAAATCACAACACCAGTTGCTCGCAAAGGTCCAAGTCCAAGGGAATTGAAAACAAACATAGATATGACATTAATTGAAGCCCTAAGATCCAACATTGCATTCTTAAACTTGCAATTGCCTATAATGCATGGAATTGTAAATGTGCCTGGATCCTTGCATTTTTTAGGAATTGGCTGTTTGAGGGCTGAAACATTTTGCCTTATACTGACTTTTTCATTGCCCTTCAATCTCCTCTTGTGCATGCACAGCTCCTTCAGAAACTTGGCATACTTTAAAATTTGCTTAATTATATCCAACAATGGAATGTTCACTTCCACTTTCCTGAAGGTCTGTAGAAGTTCTTTATCTTTTTCTGCCTTATCTATTTTCTTGGACTGGAGTGCTCTTTGTGGAAATGGAAGAGGCACTACTGATCAAACTTCTTCTTTCTTATTCTAACTTTTGGTTGCTAGTCTATCTTAGTTTTAGGTTCTCCAGAATCTAATTTTTCTACAGAATCTGATTCATCTACAGACTATTACTTACTTTATGGTTGAGGGTCTTCTACCATCTGTTGGTGTATGCCCTAGAGGCCGATACACTTTCTATATTTACATACATTCTATTATGCTATTTTAATATATAGGGCATTTCATTTATTGTGTTCTTTTTTGATAAACATAATAAAGTCCTTAGAATAGTAAGTTTGATGCCATAGGACATCAAGTGGATGACTTGATCGTGAGATCTTTTTGGTTATAACACTATTCTTAAATGTCCCTAGTCAAGTATTATTGTTAACTAGGACAACAATAATGCATTGAGACTAGTATGTGCATAGATTGATGACCACATGTCGCGGGTCATAGATATGAGATATCAAGTCTTCACATAGGTACATATTAGAGTAATAATGTACTAGATTGACCTACCATGAGGATGCTACATGGATCGTTACGTGTCATAAGCGATTCTCATAGTGACAATGGTGTCTATGGTCCTTTGACTTGAAATCACTACGATTCCTACATGAGGAGTTGTGTGTTTTAATGCCATTAAACGTCATCTGTAATAAGATGATTATAAAGTTAGTTATTAGACATACCGCGAATCATGCAGAGGGATGTGAGTGACCTAGATGAAATTTATCACTCCTATATAACAGGAGCGATATCTTTGGGCCCCCTGATTGAGTGAGACTACGAAATGCATGACCATGCTCAAATGAGTCAATATGAGATATTGATTTTGTTTGTTGTTACAAAGTCTACTCGAGTATCAAGAAATGAAAGATTGGACTATACAAAGGTGACGTATTCCATGCCTTGTGTTTAATCTAGATATCTTGACAAAATGACTAAACGACATGGAAATATTAGTCACAGAAAGGTTATGTCAAATCACTGACATTCTTATTACTTGGGTAGCAGCGATGTGTTGCTAGATACCGCTCACTGCTTGTAATATTAAAATGGGATTTTAATATTACTGCTAACATAATGAGAACTTGCAGGGTCACACACATAGAGTAGACTAAAATTAGAGCAATAGATCTAAGTTGGACTCGGATTCAAATATGGGTCAGACTCATAACAGATGGGTCTAGGGTTATACAGCTTACCTTGCTGCTGCTCACACTCACTTAAGGTAGACACTATTATAAATAGTACTGCTAAGGGGTTTGTAAGACACACATATTACAGAACCCTAGTCGCACCTACAGAAAAGTGAGTGAGAGAGCGACAGGTTTCTTTTCTTCTCTTCGCAGCTAGCACTATGTGAGAGATGTGAGGCTCCTCTTTGCAGACGTTGGACATTCATGAGTCTATTCGTGTGGATACCACAGAGACATTATTGCTATTACGGTGTTGGTGATTCACGTCACTTCCTTTTGATCACGCTTCAAGAGGTAAATATTTTAAAACTCAGATTATGGCTTTTCGCATGGATCCTTAGTGGGAATCCTGTTATTCCACTACGTGATGTATCCATAATTTCCTACACCATCTTGCCACATCTCAACATAATAGCACTGGAATTTCCCTTTGGCTTTAGAACTGTTTAGGCGGGAAGTTAGTTAGAGCCTTGTGCCTTCAATTGACTTAGTGAAGAAGCCAACTATCTAATCTGAGTTTCCAAATTCTGAATGGTGGCTTTTGTTCTTTCCTAGAATTTTATATTGTTGGTGGTAATTTGCTTGACTAGGTCCTCCAATATAGGCTCGTATTGAGCAAGACCTTATTGCTACATAAGTGGTTGTACCCGTCTCTGATACCATTAATGTAACGACCCGGGATTGCCTGCAGGATTGATGAGTGTCTCCACAAACCAACACGAGTATTTGTTACGATCGTCCGTCCTTCCCATAAAAAATGTTTTGAGTTCCGATGGGTTCACAGTAATTCCTTCCCTTGAGATTGCGTAACCCAAAGGTTGAACTGTCTCCAACTAGAATTCGTACTTAGATATGTTTACGCATAACTTCTTCTTCTTCTTCTTCAGGATTTTAAGAATTATTCCGAGAGATTCAGCACGTTCCTCCAAACGTCAAGAATAGATCAAAATGTCACTAACAAGGACAACGACAAATCTTTGAGCAAACTCGATGATAGTCCAGAATACAAGTTGATCTTGGAGAAAATAGTAGCGTCCTTCAATTGATTTGCCAAACTATCTTTCCTTGATTAGAACAAATGTCTCATAGGGTAAGTTCTCACTTAATCATGCTACACTTAGCACATCGTTATTGTTCAGATCCGGGAACACATTTACTCAATAGAGGTATACTAGAAACGTTATAAAGGTTAGAAAGAAAAATAGAGAAGTCACTTGATTTACTAGGCACACAGAGTTAACCATATCTCGTATAAGCTATCCTTGGCAATTACCTACCTAGTTTAATTTGGACCCGCCTAACGAAGAGTATGATATGGTCCAATAAAACTTAGGAGTGAGTTTCATGGATTTTACATGTAGGAAATTTCCGTCTCAAGAAGCACTAAGTTTCCGTTGAAACCGAATGACGAGACTCGTTTAGAAAACGATCAATCTTCTTCCTGAGATCAAGTCGATTCATGAAGAAAGTAGATGATTGAATTGGAAAAAAGGTTCCAATTTCTAACAACAATAGGATAGTTTTAAATAGACTTGTTGTAACGAGAGTAGGCTTACAAACGAGAATAGTATCATTCGAGTCGAAAAGAAGTAAACACACAGATAATCCAACTCCAGAAACATACTCTTAGAATTTCATTGGAATATTTCAACAGGATATGATTGGGAGATAACCAATCCCTTCGTTAACATTACATCTAATTTGTAAAAGAAGTGAACAAATCAGATCAACAAAAAAAGATTCAGTCTTTAACAGGTCATAGGATAATTTAAGCAACTAGGCTACCATCAACAAGTTCTTAGCAGCCAAAATCGAAACAACTTAGTAAAAGATGATGAAAGATTCAAACGACCTTAATAGGCTCGTACAGTCATACGTCATAAAGAAATGGGTTACCCCCAGAATTATACAGTACGATCACAGGGTCATCCATCGTAGTACAAGCTTCCTCGCTTAGGCCGTCAGTCTTGGACGTTTCGGCTCCACTTGAGAATTTAACTCTCCTTTCTTCCTGAGATTGTGGAGTGCGTGCATCACTAACAAAAGGCTTCGTCCTTTGCGAAGTACAATTCTTAGCCACATGTCCTAGCTCTCTGCATTTGAAACAAATTATCCCTTCGATCATACAATCCTTTGTTAAATGGTCCTTTCCACACTTGAAGTAGATTACCCTTTTGACCGCATGTGGAGGCTTTGTCTCATGTAAAGCATAATCCCTTCACACATGTCCTTGCTTTCCGTACTTGAAACAAATTCTTCCTTTGATCTTACAGTCCCTCGTGAAGTGGTCCTTTCCGCACTTCTTACATATTGATAACGGTACCACAATTGGATTGGACTTACTACCACTTGTACCTCCTTCATGCATTTGTTGTTGCTGTTGTCCCCTTGGTCATAGCGTATACGATTTCTGCTCAAACAGATTGGCCTTCCTATGGTTCCTCCTTTGGAACTTCAGTAATCCAAAGTCACCCCAAAGTTGACTTTCTTCCTTCAAATTTCGAACCTTAACTTTCAATTCCTGCTGTTGTGCGGCCCTCTTATCCTGATGTGTTGTTACGTCAACCATTCTTTGCATTACTTCAGCTGCCACAGTCGTGTCATCATTGTCACTCCCCGTGTTCACGCGCTTACATTTACCTCGAGTCATTGTCTTCCTTCAAGAACAAACAAATCAAATCATAAGAAAAATCAAAAGCATTCAGTCCAAACAATAGTCTCCTTTTGGAAACCAAACACAAAGAGTCACACAACCCAATCGAGACAAACCCAAAAGATTATAACTTGAGCTCCTTCATTCTGCTTTCTGCAGCGTGATCTCCTGTAAGTCTTTGACTCCTGTGTAGCTCCTCGAACCAAACTTACACCAGATACTCTTTTCCAAAGAGAATTGGTTTTTGAAAACCTCTTGGACACCTCGGTCCATAAACCTTGCAAGTCTTATTCAACTACCCTTTTTCTAACCCATAGGCTCAAACAATTCTAGAGGTAACACAACAAGGGTGTAAATGCAAACAAGTCCTAAGCAAGTTCAGTCATATCAGCTGAGCTTCTTTCTAAGGAACTCCTATTACCTTAATACGCCTAGGTGAAGTCATAGTTTCCCGTAGACACAGAACATACACATTGAGTGGGCCAATACTCAATATCATGTAACTGTGCAACAGTAGCTACCAACACTCAACCTATGGCAAGTCATGCCGTCCTTTCCCAACATCTCAATCAAGAGACAAGGAAGTACACAACATACAAGAACTTCTAACATGTCTAAGCATAGTCAGTCCATACCCTGGCTCAACAGGATGAACTGAGCTCTGATACCACCTTAATGAAACACCCCTCGATTTAATAACCACGACACAATCGTCATTATGTCACGGTCACTAAATGTCGGCGTGCTAGCATTGTCAAATAACAACTATTCAATTCTTTTTAATCATTTTGCATATGAAGAAAATAGGAGCCACGAATGAGTAGTTATATATACAACCAGTTAAAATATGAATTATAATATGTACTCGAATTACAGCATGTAAAACTAGATAATCATCTTAAAACATACATATACCCCAAAAACGATTTATATAGGTAATGCAAAATAAAGTATAAACTACCCCCAATATATTCACAACTAAGGAGTTGGACACTCCATCGGATCCCGAATACGTGAGGCAACTCCGGGCTCACCGGTGTAGTGAGAAATACAGAATAGGGTCTTTAATCGCAGTCTTCTTCGTGGTCAAGGTCAGATTCCCAACATATTGCGTGCGCTTGTCGGTCCAGTCGACTCGCCAAGTCTTGGCATCACCAGTGAACACAATTCGGACGATCCCAAAAGAACTCCCTTCGCGACAACATCACCGGATACAGCGGGTCAAAGCAAGAAGGTCCAAAAGAATCCAACCTTGTTCCCACTTACAGTCTTTAACCAAGAATTTACGTAGAACAAGAAAAGTACAAGAAAGAGATAAGACATCCTACCATCATTACCAATTATAGCAACAAGAAACCAAATGGCGCAAAGCGCCCACATAACATTTATTGACAGCAATAATGGTAATAAACTTTAAGTAGCAGTTATAATCAACCAAACAGTTCCAGGCAGTTATATACATCAGTAATACAACAGTTCCAATTATAATCATACTAAATGCCAGATAATTCATGGACCCACTATGCATATGCATGCAAAGTCAAAATCCTACTCTATGGAGCTAGACACAAACGGTCGGAGAGAAAGATCAGGCGACATGTCTGCAACTAGGCTGCCGAGGCCAAAGTGCTATAATTCTGAATTTACCCACGTGCACATCATGGCATTATACAGACAGTCTACACTAGATCACGATATAGGACAGTGTCTCAGTCCTGATCGTCAGTGTGTTTGCATCGGTCTGCCCCACGGACAGAGAGCTACCAACTGCCCATTGCGAGGTACCCGTACCCTGATGCCCCCAAGGTCAACCGATGACCTACACTTGTCTATTCGCACCCGCACTAAGGTGTGTTCAACTCCTAGGCAACTAGGCCTTACGACATAGTCCAACGGACATTCACAATGCATACAAACTCTATGCATAATCATGTGTGATCATTATTACATACCATTCCACAATATGTCACAAATTTGCCCAAGCAAGAATTAACACAATCATTGGTCATTCATATGGACCCACATTAACATAATATTGTTATGAAATAAACTAATACATTTTAAAGCGTATTATGAAGTCTTGCTTAGGTTTCGCTTTTCTTACAAAGTTTGTCTCTAAGGGAAATTCTCTTAATTTATTAAAATCTCTTAGGTAATTTATTCATATACACTTAGCCGGTTATTCTAGGATCTCAACGTCTCACACTCTCTTGTTCTTACCATAATTAAAATTATCCTAAGTCTTATGAAAATTCCCTTCTTGGTTCTTTTAAATTTATGGATCTCAAAGTATAATTCAGTTTTCCAATTTGCTAATTCTTGCATTCTGTTACCACTAATTAAATCCCTAAGTGTTAGGCAATAATTATAATTTTGGATTTCGACGGAGACACGTCTCTGGTGTACAATTGAGGCTGCCTTTCGATGGAAAGTGACCTGACAGAATGATGAAAGATGGAAGAACATTATATAACAAGATTGGCTAAAAATCAATTCCTGTCGAATGGAGGTTCTGTCGAATGGGGATCAAAATTGTCGAATTCACGACAAGGTCTGCAGAAATCCTAACTCGATGGATGTTGACATTGGAGAAGTTCCTCCTATATAGTCAGAAATTCTACTTGACCGATCCTGACAATCTAACTCGACGGGTAATGACATTGGGTAAGTTTCTCTATTAAATTTTTGGAAACTCTACTCGACGGATTTGGAGAAGTTTCTCTATTAAAGGGGTCAGGAACTCTACTCGACGGATTTGGGGAAGTTTTCCTATTAAGTGGTCGGAAACTCTACTCGACGGATTTTGACATTCTACTCGACGAATATTAACTTTGGGAAATTCCTGTTAAACGGACAGAAAATCTACTCAACGGATATATCACTCGACGGATATTGACATTCAAACTCGACGGGTTTGGTATTGGAGAAGTTTCACAACGGATTTGGCTTTGGAGAAGTTTCTCTCCTAAGTGGTCAGGAATTCTATTTGACGGATTTGGCATTGGAGAAGTTTCTCTCCTAAGTGGTCAGAAATTCTATTCGACGGATTTTGCATTGGAGAAGTTTCTCTCCTAAGTGGTCGGAAACTCTGCTCGACGGGTTTGGCATGAAGATTAATTTCGACGGGCATGGCCAGAGGTTCATACTCGACGGATTTTGACATTGCACTAAATAATCAGGAAATCAAATTTGATGGGCATGGTCAGGGGTTCATACATGACGGATCTTGACATTCTACTAAATGGTCAGAAGATCCAACTCGACGAATATTGGTACTCTAACCCGACGGATTTTGACATTGTGCTTAATGGTCAGAACTCAAGTTATTACAATTTCTCACAAAGGATCCCAAAATTTTAGCCTCAAAACCGTGACCATCCGAGAACTGGTCGGACGTTGTTTCCTTCCCTATTATACGTTCCAATTCATACAGATATATCAAAACACACAAAAACAACCAAATAGCACACATACATTACAAACAACATGCAAAACAGGATGACCCTCAATACCAATCACAGACATCATTCCGAAATGCTAAAAGAGGTTGAGGAGGAGTGTCTTCCTCTTACCTTGGAGAAGCACAAAGAAAGGCTGCTCCTTTTGGTCAGGATTTTGTTTTCAGCTTCCTGGAAATCCTTGACTATTCAAACTTGCAAAAATCAAAACCCAATATTGAAATGGATACCCATGGTCACCAAAATGATAGTGGGTCACGAAAATGAGAGGAGAGGAAGAAAAAGCTGTGAGCTTTACCTTAAAGTTCCAACTTTTAAGCTTCAAAGGTGGAAAAGAATGAAGATGAAGAGAACAGTGAACTTTGAAGATGATTCCCTCAAAGATGGTGGTCCTCCAAACACAAAGATGGTGCAAGGAGTGTGATGGTTTTGAAGATGGAAATGGAGGTGTTGGTGATGGTGATATTGCTGTTGTGGAGTGAAAAGAGAAGAGAGAAAGATGAGTGAACAGTGAGTGAGTGAGCTGCGTATTAGGAGGAGGGGGAAATGAGAGAAAAAGATGAATTAGACCCCCCTATAGTCAAACGTGTAGCACAAAAATGGGAGGAGAGAGAAAAGAGTGGTTGGAGGAAGCTTCCTTGAGAAGCTTTGCACGCTTCTCGATAAAGTGCATGGTAAGCTTGTCTCCTAATTAACTACATCCGACAGATGATTTATTACACGGTTAGAATTATTTTCTCAGTGAATAAAAGTTACAGTTGATGAAAATAATATTTTATTATTCATCAGATAATTTTATGATACCGCAATTTTTCTCTAGCAGACAAAACCTCAAAAAATGCAAACCTCGCAAATTGTGCCCAACCTCGGGTTTAGAAAGATCCCCCGTCGACACGTTGACAGTTCAAGGTTTACTAGCCTCAGGGAAAACATTTCGTTATCCCGGCTCCACTCAGTGCACACGCCAAACGAGGAATATATTAAAATATTCATCATTTCCAGAAAAATCCACAAAAATTCCTAAAAAATCATAAATATTATAAAATGATTATTTAAAATGAAATAAATAATTTTCGGGATGTTACATGTAACACGCTTATGGGGATGTCACATTTTTAATGCAATAAAATAAAATCAAATAAAATTCTTACCCAAGTTGTAAAATATTTGGTACATAAATAATATGAGTTGTAAAATTTTTCCTTTTTATACTTGATAACGTTAAATAAAATAACACAGAACACAAAATCAGATGAAACTTAATCACACTCCATAATATACATATGATTTTTATCAGAAGTATGCAATTAATTTACAACTACAAATATTTAATAAAGCAATAAAAAGTTGGTATAATACTAAAATATAATACCTAAGGCATGAGCTCTTGTCAGAAGACAATTTTCCTAGTTGGGAATGTCTTAACAGATAGAAATTCGACCCAAAAAATATATCAAAGTTCTCTCTAGGAGTGTGGTGAAATTCATTCCACAACTCCCTAATAGGTAAAATAACCTCTACAAAAGCAATCGTATAAAATGAAGTAACGAACCCATGATGAGTCCTACTTACTGATAAAGTAATGTCACCACTGTATTCTATGTGTCCTGTGTCCCAGTGGACATACCAAGCCTCAGCGCCTTCGATAAACTGTAGTCTAAAGAAACCTAATTGACCTCTCCTTGCCGCCATCGTAGTCTTTGATGATATAAACATAAAATAGAAATAGACAGAGCAATACAATAAAGAGGTGAGACAATCTACATCATTACCAGCATGACAATAAAGAAAATGACAATACAAATAAATATCACAATAATACATACCATCATATCACATACAATATATCAAATCAACACATCATATATTCTATCACAGATTATAGTAAACATTAAAATGTAGATAATGAATTATAACACACACTGACTCGTTCCTACTCCATGGAGCTAAACACAGATATCAGAGAGAATGATTCGAAAAGAACTAATAGTACCTCAGGTTGCCCAACCAAACTATTATACTGTCCAACGTCGTGTCTATAGTCCACAGTCCAAAACATCGTGTAGCAGTACACAGTCCAATGCATCGTGCACTACAGGCATTATACTAAATAGTCTCCACAAGATCTCAATTAAGAATAGTGTTTGTCGAGATTATTAGTGTGTTGTCCATTACCACGACCTAGAGGAGCTACCAACTGTCCGCATGTGGAATTCTCCGCACACTAACGCCTCAAAGTTCAAATAATGAACCACACTACACCTATCACACCCACAACACGGTGTAATTCGTCTCGTCAATCAATTGCCAATTATCAACCAAATTAACATAACTCTCTAAGCATGATCAAGAATTACCAAAATACCCTTAATCTCAATATATTATTATATTTACGAAAATACCCTCAATCTCAGTATACCAAAATATAGTATGTCTCCACTTGACAGTATTATCTCACAACATGTCCAGGTCCACCACTTTGGCCCGATAGTAGAACTCACTCTTCCATTTAGTCGCGTAGAAATTTTATCACGTTTTCATAATCGCGTCACTTTTACAAATATTTTTAAATCGCATAAATATATTTTGACATTTTTGAATATCGCGTAATGTTTTCAAATCATTTTCTCAATCGCGTAAGATTTTTAAACCATTTTCTTAACCATGTAGCTCAAAGTATTTATTTTAACAATGCATAGGCTTTATTTAATACTTTTAAACTACGTAGAATATTTTTCATAAGTTATAAATATATTATGGAATCTTTTCATTTTATTTATCTAATTTTAGTAAATTTTGGCAGCATTTTGCCTAGAAAATCAGTATATGGTATTTTTGACATTTTCCTCTAAATACTGTTCATTTTAACCTTACCAATCATTTACATCTTGAAACTTGCTAACGCGCTTCAAAACTCAGAGAGTGAGCTCTACGTTAGTATTTTTCAAGCGTTTGCTTTATTTCCTCCTTATAATAAATTCTGCTAATTTAGAATTCTAGAACTAAGTTCATTCATTTTATATCTCAAAGATTCATTGGAATCAAATTCTTTTGTAGATTAGTTACTTAACTTACCTTAGAAAATAAATTTGGAATTTAAATATACATTAAATGGCATGTTGGCCAAAATCGATCTAAATCATTCTCAAATTCATTATTTTACCTAGATTCTTTAAATCATTGTTTTAGAAAATGGTTGAGAACATTTTGGTTCTCTTTTTCTTGGAGAAGCCGTGAGCTTCCTTTGTGTTCTTTGGAACACGCATACAATTCCTTACATATTATTCACATCCTACATTAATAATCATATATCTATAAACACATGCAATATATTTTAAAAACTATAAACATGCTTGCAAACAAAATCAACCACAAATAGGAAAAACAATAAACAACCACACAAATGAATCCTTACGGATTCTTCACACACATACAATCCATTTTCTCATCACCACACAATGTTGATGAGATTAAATCTCCCTCTTACCTCTTGAAGACAAGGATCTCCTAGTCTCCTCCTCTCCTTGGATTTTCGTGTAGCCCTCAAAATAAATCTCTAAAATTCTTAAACAATAAACAAAATCACATACAAGGCTTCATAATGGAAAACCATGGAACAAACATGGTTTAGAAAATCATAAACTAAACTTTAAACCATAAAAACCAAAGTTTACCTTTAGGGAAGTGAAATTTGAAGTAGAAGGAGTAGGTTTTTGACAAAAGTTTCTAAACAAAAAGTGTTTAGGAGATAGTTTAGGTTTAGGAAAAGTAAGAAAGAAAAATTATAGAAGATAGATAGTGGATTTGAGGGTGAAGGCCGAAACTTGAGAGAGAAAAATGGAAGGAAAGTGTTCTTGAGTTCTTGGGATTTTTTGAGAGAAAATAAGCTAAGCTTTTAGATAAGTGTAAAAGTGAATATTGAGTGTAAAATGGGAGGGGGCTGCCGTGAGTGTATAGGAGAGATTGAGTGTTTAACTTGGATAGTAAATATCCATTTGTGTTCACACTTGAAGCACATGACTTATGTCACTTGGATGGTTCAAGAAACTTGTGGAACTTGGTAATTTTGGCCTCTTGGCCATAGGGTATTAATAGGATTAGGGGCTTGGTTTGATTTTAATTAAAAGCTAATCACATGCTAATTAAATGGCTAATTAATTAGGTTAGGCTTCCTAATTACACTTAATTAACATTCTAATTACATAACTAATTAATTAAACATATTATTACACATATCATAGCTTCTAAATAAAATTAGGATATCTAATTAGTATTTAGATTATAACTAATTAATAACAAGGTTAGTTTACTTAGTTTGTTAATTAGGCAATTAAGATGGTCAAATTTGGTTTAATTAGTTTACTAAGTAAAGTCAAGCCACTATGTTTGACTCAATCTCAACCTTTGATTTTAACTTTAATTCCTAGCCCTTGATTTGATCTAAGGGGGATATCACTTAGTGATTTAATTAGAATTATACTCACACCATTGATTTGATCAATGGTCATGATCAAAAACATCTTAATCACACTTTTCATCTAAGGGTCCATAATGAAGTCTTTTCCTCTTTGTTTGACTAAACCTTAATGGTTAGAATTTTTCAAGCCACCTTCATTGACTGATTCCTATTGGCTTAGAATTTAGTCTAGTCAGAATCGTTGACTGCTTTTCTAAACATGGGTCCCACAGACTTTTCAGGGTCCATGGTCATTTTGGAGCAGATTTCTACTATTTTTGAGACAGTAGGTATTATCAAATAAAATAATATTATAATAATATAAAATTATTTTATTACACAGTTAAATGATAAAAATTAAAAGATTAATATATATATCAATCGGAATTGGGTTTAGTAAGATCCCCCAACTCCAATTAATTAAAATAAGATTTTTTCAGCCAGAAAATTATTATTTTCTTGGCTCAGAGCAGATCACACACAACAGTCAAATACACTCGTGAAATAGTCAAATTCAATTTACTACTCACAGAAATTACAAAACAGTACATTCATGACAATATCGTATTTATCCCAAAAGTTGGGTGTTATAACATCGGTGAGAGTGACTTTGAATAAAATATTATTTTTGGTGGGGGACATGAAAGTAGTGATAGTGATGGCAATTCTATTCAAACTATGGGTGAATTACAACCCTAAACCCTTAAAAAATCATGACTAGAATTGCCAGGTTAGTTGATCAAATACCCACTCAAGGGATATCCCTAAACAAGGTTTTGAGTGATAGAAAGAGTGTTAAGAGAATGTGTGAGAGTTGGGAACGGAAAGTGGCACCTCGCTTGAGTCACATGGTGGGGTTGAGGGATTTGTTAGACCTTAACCTGTCTCCTAGGTCCATTCAATCTTCTAACTTCTCTTCTATGAGACGTGTAGGTTCTGTTGAATTCTGAAAGGATGATGTCTATAGAAAACATGGTGGGTCAGGCTACCATGGAGAATAAAGGTGTAACATCCTCCTCGACTGAATAGTTTCAAGAATTAAATAAGGAAAAAATCTTTTATTGACCACAAATGATTAGAATAAGTTATGGTGAATTTTGAAGAATTATTTGAGCAAGTTGGATATTTTTAATAACACAGGATATGTGTTTAATAGTCCAAATTAAGAAGAAAAGTAGTTTAGAAGATAGTGAGACTTTGGGGAGTTGTCAAGAGGAGAGTGGAAGTTATTTTGGAAATGGTTACAAGTTAAATTGGATACCTATAAGCCTATTAGTTTATCTCCTTAAGTTTGACTTAATTTAAGAATGAGTAATAGAGCTTAGTAATTGTTAAAGGTGTATATGGATTATTGTTAAATGATGAGTTTTGAGATTAAAGGAAATCTTAAAATTTCCTATGATACTTATGGAAGTTAGAAAATTGGGTTATGGAAGATTAAAGTATTCCTAAGAGATACTGAAGATTTAGCTCAAACCTCAACCTTATCTTTTCCTTTATTCTCCACCGCCTCATTTTGCTTTTCCTCAGTCAAAAAGTAATAAGAAAAAGAATAAGAAAAAGAGAAGAAGGAAAAAGAAAGATAAAGAGAAAAGAGAGATAAGCAAAGAAACGAAAAATAGGGAGAAAAAAAGAAAAAAAAAAGAGGAAAGAAAAAGGGAGTAATCGTGAGAAGGAGAAAACGTAGAGGAAGAAGAAAGGAAGAAAGAAGAAGCATGAAGAAAAGGAGGAAAGTAAAGAGAAGAAAGGAAAGCAAGAAAGAAAGGTGAAGAACCAAGTACATAGCAATAGAGGTAGGGGTTGTTGCTTAATTTTTACATTCTCTATTTTCCTTTACTTTTTGAAAATCTGAATGAATGGATTGAAAGAGAATTTTGGATATATTTCTTAAAGTTGAGCTTGGATTAAGAGATTGAATTTTGAAATTTTAGCATATGTTTGGATTTGTATATGAACAAATATTATTATATGTGCTTGTGGTTGATGGTTTTTCATTGTTTTTCCTACTTGATTTATGGCATGATTGTGTGATAAAATTGAAAGAGTTAAGTTGGAAATGGTTTGGGGTGGATTGGGTATGATTCTGATGCACCGAAATCAAATTATGGAATGCATTATTTGAATAAGCTCTGAGCTTATTCTAATAAAGCATTACAAAATGTGACAAAAAATGATTTTTAAGGGTAAACCCTCATAGAATGCAAATTTGACTGCATTCTATTTGAATAACAGGAAGTGTTATTCAAAGAAAATTGCCTTGTTTTAATATATTAGAGGTTCCAAAGGTTACAAATTAATGTGTTTTTAAGGGTTTTTTTTTTACTAAGATTAGTGATTTAATTTATGAATGACCACTTTGTGCCATACTTGTGCATCAATTGAATCTTGGAATTGAAATTATAGTGTATTTGGAATGATTGAGCATGAGAATTAAAGTATGTTGAGTTATTTGTAAACAATCATTATATGTGTATAATTTATAATGCAAATGATATATGAGAGATAACCATCATAGTTTTGGGTGTGATATTGACTAAGGTAGTATGAGGAAGGATGATTCCCTCCTTATCTTATAAAATAGGTAGTAAGAGGAGGGATAATTCCCTCTTTACCCTAGATGATTGATAGTGTGAGGAAGGATGATTACCTTTCTATCTTAGAATAAGGGTAGTAAGAGGAAGGATGATTGTGGAAATAAGTTTACCTTAATGTTTTAATATGTTAAGTTTTGATGATGACAAACATAAGACAAGAAGAATGATATTTATGCTACATAGATGTACTTAATAGATTATATTAGATCATGCATGATTATGTACTTTATCTAATTATATTTCACTTAATAATCATACAATGAGATGTGTGTAACATTCTTTATATGATATATCTAATAATGCTTTATATGAGTTATAATGAATTAATTTTGGATTTGACTCTATTTAAATGAAAATGTGCAAAGTGTTCTTTGTTGCATCCTACATAGAGCATATCTATTAGTAATTGATAAATATCTTATTTGGATGTCTCTATGAAAGTCTTATGTACATGTTAGACTAACGAGAGTTATACATTTATGAATCATGCATATGAAAATATTGAATTATGAATTTGAACTAACTATATTTGTTTTAAGTGAGCAATACTCTTTAGGATAGTCTAAGTACCAAGAGTGAGCATTGTAACAAGAAAGCAAAAAATCATAATTATGCTCAACTCAAGAAGAATGAGAATGATAAGATGTTCCAAGCATTTGTAACATTTGAAGAGAATATTTTCTTTTTTTTGGAAGCTTGGATTACATCAACAAGCTTAAGGACTAGAATTGATGATGGCAAGATCAAGTCTAAGTTCTTCAAGTTTAGCTTATAGGACTTATATTTTGTGTAAAGGTAAAAAGGAATCACACTAAGCTCGAATATGTTTCTAAAATCTTTACAAATGTTTCTTGCATTCTAAAATACCTGACAAACATCTTTTGAAAAACTAGTTATGGTGGTAGTTCAAAACTATGAAAAATAGTCAAGTTTGTGTTTTGAAAAATTGACCTTTGGTTACTCTTTTGATTACATCTTTCAAAATATTTTGATTTTTATTCTGAAACTTAATTCATATGAAAATAGACTCAAAGATCTTTCCAATGAGTAATCATTTGTTTTAAACGGATGAGAAATGAATAAGTTATGACCATTTAAAGTCAGTTTTCGAAATTAAAGTGGAATAATCGATTATGGGATATCCATAACCAGTTATTCACCAAGTCATGAGTTTTTTTTCATGTTTTTAAAGCTCCTAATTGGTTATGGCATCTCAATAATCAGTTATTTATGCGCTATAGTTTTTTCTAATGAAACTAATAACCAGTTATTCAAAACCAATAACCAGTTATGGAAAACCAATAATTGGCTATGGGGAACCAATAACTTGTTATTGAACAGTAATAACTAATTATTTGGGGTAGCAGAAAATGTGTTTTAACGGCTCTTTTGGAGTATTTAATGCACCCAACCACCTCTAACGGCTCTAAAATGCTTTGGGAATGAGAGTGTTTGGGCATCAAAGAAAAGTTAGGAAACAATCTGAAAACCATTCTTGAGGATTGAACACGAGTTTTAACTCTTATTTCTCTTAAACCTCTGTTTTGAGCTTTAGTGTGTGATTCCTTGATACCTATTGGGCTTCAATTTGTAATATCTAATATTATAAGAGTTTATCATACAATCTCCATTTGATTTCCTATAAAAGAGGGTGAGGTATCCCTTCAAAGAATAAAAGATGAGGTATCCTTTATTTGTAAAAGAGGGTGAGGTATCCCTGAAAGATTGTAAAGGGTGAGATATCCTTGTTTTGAGGCTCAAGAACAAAGGGTGAGACATCCTAAAGGTGTGTTGAGTGCTCTCAGTTGTAAAGGTTGTCAAGCACCTGTTCAAGCTTGAAGGTTTAGTAGAAAAAGTCGGGTGTTCACTTAAGGAGTGGACATAGGTCATAAGGGGTGGCTAAACGAGGATAAATCCTTGTGTTTGCTCTTCTCAACTCTATCTCTTTACATTTATGCTTTAATCTTATATATACTTGAGTTGAACTTGATATCTAGCTTAATTGCTTGATTCATCCTATATCCTAAGTTGTATTTGAGTAATCTATAATAGTTATACCTTTGTTATACATGTTCTGCTACATTTACTAATTGAGTGTTTTAAAATGGTTAATTTCTTAATATTGTTTTAAAAGTTTGTGAACACCCAATTCACCCTACTCTTGGATGATGGTTTCCATGGCTAACAATGATTCCCTCTTTACCCTAGATGATTGATAATGTGAGGAAGAATGATTCTCTCCCTATCAAAGTAGTTGAGGATGGACATTCCCTCACTAATAGGGATGGAAACAGGCCAGGTCAGGACATTACCTATCAAAGGCCTTTTTTAAGGCCTGGCCTAGCCTATTTAAGAAGCTTAGCCTGACCTGAAACCTATTTAGAAGCCTGATTTATATTAAGGCCTCTAAATAGGCCACCAGGCCAAGGCCTTCATATTGGCCTCAAATAGGCCTAGGCCTTCAAACAGGCCTTGAAAGGCCATTGAAAAAAAATATTATCATTCAAGTATAGCTCATGTTTTTAAATACCATTATTAATCACTCATTAGACTAAATAAAATATCATTACACAATTAAATCATACATAACCAAAGCTCACAAAATTCATTAAATTCAAACATCTCTTTCAAGTCACTTGAGCATATAAAAAATGAGACTTTTCAAGCATATAAAACACCTTTTTCAAGCTTGTTCTCATATCACATTTGTAACCAATTAGTCAAAAATACACTAGCTTACTTCTTTGATCCGCCTTGGCCCCCAACTTGATGAAGACCATATAGATTGAGAAAATGATTCAGCATACAACCTATCATTGATCAACCCTCTGAAACAAACAAAGGGATAAAACAGTCACTGTAAATTCGCAAAATGTATAAAAAAGTGTGCAAATTCAGATTTCACTAATGAGCTTGAAAAGGCACATTTTGAAAAATATTGCACAATGTGATTATTCATCAAATAGCAGAGAAAGTTTACCATTTGCCAAACTAGTCAAGTGTTAAATTTTGTTGCAAGCATACCATGTCAAACAGATACAAAAAGAAGATTTATCATATTAATATGATAAAAATAGATATATGGCAACTTTTGAAAAATTTTGGATGCTTGTATGATAGGTTATTTTGAATAGAATAGAATTACTTTATCTGCATATACAAATTAATAATGCGTTTGAATCAATATAAAAAATTATTATAAAATGTTCCTTTAAAAATAGTAATCTTTATCCTTCTTAGAGCTAGAAAATTTCAATGGAAAAAGATAAAAGGATTTTGAATTCACAAAACAATCTTTATGATTTATAGTGTTAATAAACACCTTTATTCAAACCTAGCAGTGAAGGCCTATAAGGCTTTGAGCAATAAGAAATACTCCACGAAGAACCAAGAACATATCAGAGTAACAAATCTAAAACTAAACCCTTCCAAATCAAAATTCAAAAATAGAAAGTACTAACAACAAATCAAACAAATCGAGAATGCTGAACGGAATTGAATGTGTTAATTTCCAAAGGAATGGATTATATGCTAAATGAATGTATATCCCTAGCTTATCTCTCCTAAAATCTGGTCTAGCATCATGCATATCTATCTAGATTTATTTCCCACCATGAAGAATCAATCTGTCCTACATCCATGTACCGTGTTAGATGAAAAGAAAAAAAGTTCCACATCCAGTACTGACCCATCATCATCAAACAATAAAATGGTTTATAAAATAATCATCATCAAACAATAAACGTAATATATACAAAAATGCCAAAAGTGAAGACAGATCTCTACATCTGTGGTGTTCATATTTCACCATAATAATTAGAGATCAATTAGTTATTATAAAAATGGGAACATTCGTGGTGTTCATATTCTTACCTGGTAGAAATTTCAAAGGATCCAGATCCGATGTTGTTGGAGAAGATTGAGTTGGGCTAGTCGATGTTTCGTAAACTGCAGCTTATGTATTTTGTGTACAAACTTGTAAACTATTGGGTGGACTATAATCTATGCCACTGTTGTATATATTCTTTTGGTGTGTAATACTTAGTATGTTATATTCTATGTTGTTTATGCTTACGCTTTTGAAAAGAAAATTTATAATCTGTATTTTCCAAGAATGAATCTTTTTCCACGTTTTGATTAAGGATAACTATTTTGATGTATAAATGTGGTGCCCTAGGGAAGGTGTTACATTAGTTGGTATCAGAGCCTAAGTTTGAGTCTATTGGGGTTTGTGGTTAGGTCTGTCTTACTTGTGTTGTGTGATTTCTCTGTGTTTGGTTTCTGAAAGGAGACAAAATTGTTTGATATGACTTCACCTGACTTCCTTGTGTATTATTTAGTTTGATTTCAAAAGAACGTGATGTTAGTTTGATTTCAAAAGAACGTGATGGCTCGAGGTGGAGCAGTTCGTGTGAACTTTGAACGAGACATCGAGAGCATGGCCGCAACAGCTGAGGCGATGCAAAGGATGGCGGAGGCCATGATGCAGTAGAATCAGAGAACTGCCCAACAATGAGAAGCTGCCTCTCAAACTTAGCATTTGTCAGAGTTTCGCCGCTACAATCCACTACAATTCAAGGGAGAGTTCGACCCAGAGAAAGCAAGCCTTTTGATGAAAGAACTAGAGATGATATTTTGAGGAATGGGATGCACTGATGCTTAGAAGGTAACCTATGCTACCTCATGCTTGTTGGAGACGCTGAAGACTGGTGGGTAGGAGCCCATCGACTGTTGGAAGCTAAAGGAGCAGTGATCACCTGGAAGCCTTCAAGAACAAATTCCTGGAAAAGTACTTTCCAGCCAGTGCAAGGCATGCGAAGGAAATGGAGTTTCTAGGTTTGAAACAAGGAAGCATGTCAGTCAGTGAGTATGCTGCTGAGTTTGAGAGCTTGTCAAAGTTTTCACAGTACTTCCAGCTACAACCCAACGAGGAGTGGAAATGCCGTAAGTGTTGGTGTATGCCTTAGAGGCTGATACATTTGTCTGTATTTACATACATTCTATTATGCTAATTTTAATATTTGAAGCATTTCATTTATTGTGTTCTTTTTAATAAAACATAATAAAGTCCTTAGAATAGTAAGTTTGATGCCATAGGACATCAAGTGGTTGACTTGATCGTGAGATCCTATTGGATAAAATTAGAACACTATTCTTAAATGTCCTAGTGAAGTATTATTGTTAATTCAGACAATAATAATGCATTGAGACTAGTATATGTGTAGATTGATGACCACATCTCATGGATCATGGATATGAGATATCAAGTCTTCACATAAGTACATATTAGAGTAATGATGTACTAGACTGACCCTCCATAAGAATGCTACATGAATCATTACGTGAGTGTCATAAGCGATTCTCATAGTGATAATGGTGTCTGTGGTCCTTTGACCTGAAATCACTATGATTCCTACATAAGGAGTTGTGTGTTTTAATGCCATCAAATGTCATCTATAATAAGGTGATTATAAAGTTAGTTATTGGACATACCGCAAATCATACAGAGGGATGTGAGTGACCTAGATGGAATTTGTCACTCCTACATAACAGGAGCGATATCTTCGGACCCCCTGATTGAGTGACACTGCAAAATGCATGGCCATGCTCAAATGAGTTGATATGAGATATTGATTTCATTTATTGTTACAAAGTCTACTCAAGTATCAAGAAATGAAATATTGGACTGTACAAGGGTAACGCATTCCATGCGTTGTGTTCAATCTAGATATTGTGACAAAGGGACTAAACGACGCGAAAACATTGGTTACAGAAAGGTTATGTCAAATCACTGACATTCTCATTACTTGGGTAGCAGTGATGCGTTGCTAGATACCACTCACTACTTATAATATTAAAAATTGGATTTTAATATTACTGCTAACATAACGAGAACCTGCAGGGTCACACACATAGAGCAAACTAAGATTGGAGAAATAGATCCAAGTTGGAATCAGATTCAAATGTGGGCCAGACTCATAACATGTCTAGGGTTACACAACTTACCTTGTTACTACTCACACTCACTTAAGGCAGTCACAATTATAAATAGTACTACTAAAGGGGCTGCTAAGACACCCATTACAGAACCCTAGCTGCACCTACAGAAAAGTGAGTGAGAGTAACAGGTTTTTTCTCTTCTCTTCATAGCTAGCACTGTGTGAGAGACGTGAGGCTCTTTTTGGGAAAGTTAGATGTTCGTGATTCTGTTCGTGTGGATATCGCAGAGACATCATCACTGTTACAGTGTTAGTGATTCACGTCACTTCTTTAGATAACGCTTCAAAAGGTAAACGTTTTTAAAAAACTCAGATTATGGCTTTTTCGCATAGATCCTTGGTGGGAATTCTTATTCCGCTGCGTATTGTATCTACGATTCCCAATAATGGTATCAGAGAATCTTGCAAAATCATGATTCAGTTTTCTATTTTTGTTTTGCATGAGATAATATGTTTGCTGTGAACACCAAATTTTGACCGGGCTAAAAAAAAAAAACAATAATTAAAAAAAAATCACATTTATTTTTTATTTTCTAACCACTCCATTCACATTCACATTCTCACACCCCACTTCACTCATTCACGTAGCACTAACACAACACTCTTTTCTTCTCATTTTTTTTATTTTATTCTAACCACCCTCACTACCATGCAAGCACCACACTCATGTTCCCACTAACACACACTCACTTTTTTTTTTCTTTTCTTTTTCTACTTTGCTCTCCACTCACTCACGTAACACACACCTGCTCCCTCACTAATTGCACCTACTCCCTCACTAATTCACCCACTCCATTATACAGCACACACCCATTCCATTATCACGCTCCCATGTTGTCCATACCATAAAAAGGGATAGCAGATGATAACTTGAGGAGAGGACTCATTTATCTGGGGAAAGAGCCAACCTGAGGATTTGGATTCACGTCTGCAGACACTCATCCTCACTATCAAAAACCACCTCTTCATCCTTAAACAAAAAGGACCATCTTCATCTCCATCAACATCCAAACAACCCCTCCAAAGCGTGACTGCCCTTGTTCACCACCATAACCAAAACCTTTCCACCCACCATCTACCATCTTGATCATCCTCTAACCATCCCTCACTCCATTTCAACCAAAACACCACCATAACCGTGACTCCCCCTCTCACCATGCCATGACCGTGACCTTTCCCTCATAATCATCTTCCAAACACATATTCATCATCTCTTCCCACCATAACCAAAAACCCCCTATACCGTGAAAATCACCATCAACCACCTATCTTCCTCTCCTTCACCTACCATCGCCCATCAAACTATCATCCACAAGAAGCTCCTTGGCATCCACCTTCCATCACCCAAGCATTTTTACGCCATCAACCTCCCAGTAGGCCGACCGTCGAATCCATCCTCTCATCCGACCGTCGGACCGCACAGAAGCCATCAGCCTTTCAACCGACCGTTGAACCCCAAATCCTCTAAACTTCACCCCATTCTCATCACCTTCTGCCACCATAAGACCACATCACAACCGACCGTCGGGCCGTAATCCTTTAAACCAAATCCATCCCCTCACTCGACCAACTTCACAAAGCCCACCTTCACCTCTAACTCGACCGTCGAACCACCCCAGTTACTAGCCCACCTTCACCTCCAACTCGACCGTCGAACCATACCATTGTGACCCTCGACCAACTTCACAAAGCCCACCTTCACCTCTAACCCGACCGTCGAAACCATCCCACAAACCAGACCACCTACCTCTCAAATCTCCAAACCACATTTCAAACACCATCACATACATCGACCGTCGAAATCCAAAGAGCCACATCCTTCCCCTTTCCGACTGTCGAACTCAAGCACAAACTCCATCACATCCGACCGTCGGATCCCAAAAGCAAGACCACCTACATTCTCCAATTCGACCATCGAACCGTGAGTTCCACTCCTCTCACCGACGAGCCATCCAAACCTCCATCACCACACCAGCTACTACCCCTCACCGACAACCCATCCAAACTCCATCACCATCCACCAACCTCCAACTCGATCGTCGAACCCTAAATCTCTCCCTCACCGACCGACCCAAGATCCTTTCCAACCGACCGTCGAACTCCAAATCCTTCCCAACCGACCGTCGGATCAGATACCAAATCCTTCAACTAACCGACTGTCGGATCAGATACCAAATCCTTCAACCAACTCGATTCGTCATCGTCGGCCGCCAATACCAGATCCCTCTCCTACGAGTCACCTCTTGCATTACCAGAGTGTTTATTGAGCAGCCTTGTGCTCGACCGTTGGATCTCAGAAAGTAGCTCCCGACCGTCGGACTTCAGAAAGCAATTCGACCGTCGAACCGAAGAAGCCAGCCACCCTCCCCTGCTAATTTGATCGTAAACGAGGTCCTTACTGTTATATCTCCCAGTTTTGGGTTATCTGTTTCTTGGTTTTCTTTTTACGTTTCCTTGTTCTTTTTTTTATTTCATTTATTATCAGTTTGTTGGGCTAGATTTTGGGAGTTAAAAATGATAAACAAAGAAATAATTAAAAGTTTTTTTTTAAAAAAAGGGAATAAAAATGGGTTACCTGAGTTGATGCAACTTACTTGCCAACCCTTATATTTTGTAAATATCTCGAGTTGCAAACTTGACTTGATAATTTACATCATGTTTTTTTATTTTTTAGTTAAATCGCTAATTGATAATTTTAAATAAAAGTTTTGTAACAAACTTGATAATCAATGGGTGACGTCTCTAGATAGCGACGCGAGTTTCACCTATTTAATCATTAATTTGAATAAGCGAGCGCATGACGGCTTGTTGATTCAAATTTCTCAATTTTTTTATAAAATCAACCAACCCACAATATTTTCTAGAGAACTACGTAACTTTGAGTTCCCATTGCACAGGGGATACGTAGGAGCGTAATTTCATTCTGTCAAGCCAAAATTAAATTTTCATAATTTTGTGGTTTCGCTTTGTAAATAGTTACAATGTTTTTGTAAAAAGGGTAAAATAAATAGTCCAAGGATTGTTAATGATTTGCACAATTAACTCAAGGTACCGTCTTAGGACGGGTGCGTTAGGGGTGCAGTGGGATTAAGTTTCCACCCTTCCCTAAGCATAACCGACTGCCGAATCCAATCTGGTTCCAAAGACCATTTCCAAATAAGAGGTTTTTCCAATTTTTCCTAAGTTAAAAATAAAATTGGTGGCGACTCCATTTTCTCAATTTTATATTCTAAAATCCTATCGAGTTGCTATGTTTCACCGCGGTCACGGTCGCGACGGATGGCGACTCATTTGGGAGATTTGGAGAGTCAAGCCTGTTGTTGTTAGTTGTGCAAATTGTTAATAATTTTTATTTATTTATTTTACCCTTTTATCTTCGTTTTTGTTTTCTTTTTGTTTGTAAATGGATTTTTTTTTTATGTAAATATCTGATAGCATTATCTTATGTATATTGTTACTTGTATATATTTGTGCATAATTGTCGAAACCTTAGGATAGATGATTGCTGCCTGGCTATTGTATATATGTTTTTGCAGGTTGGGGGTAGTTTCTTTTTAAATTTTTGTACAGGTTTGTACGCTCCAAAGACCCTACTGCACCTACACATAAAGCACACACATTCGAGTGGGGCCCTATACCCGGGTCTGAGTGAAGCCTAAGTTAAGTAGAGGTTGCGTAGTCGTAGCCATTTTGGATGTACTTCCTGTTTGGTTATCGCGAAAACCTCATCTAGAGTGCGCCTTTTTCATGAATGTCCCACACCTAGTTGGTTTACCCACTATTTCGTGGTCAACATCTCGAAATAGGACTTGGCTCTAGAGACCTCTAAAATAGAAGAGCCACCCTATGGAAGTTATCACGAACCGTAAAGACTCTTAGATCCTTAGGATGGAATTCCCAAGTTTAAGGCAACCTCATTAGGACACAAAGGGAGCGTACTTCTTCTTTCCTCATGCCATCCATTCTTTAAAAAAAAAAAAAACTTAAAAATACATTTTCTTACATTCTTAAAAAAAAAAATCATCTTGCATTTTTATAACCTTAAAAAAAAAAAACTTGCATTTTCATGACATTGCATAAAGAAAATCATGCATTCCTAGCATTCAAAAAAAAAAATCATGCATTTTCATGACACTCCAAGCATTCTTAAAAGAAAAATAAAAAAAAATCATGCATTTTCATGCCATCCTTAGCATTTAAAAAATAATAATAAAAAATAAATCAGGCATTTTCATAAAAAAAATTTTCATGCATGGCATCTTTAGCATTCTAAAAAATATATATATAAAAAAATAAATCATGCATTTCATTCCATGCATTTGAAAAGAAAATGTTTTCATTCATCTCATCTTATGCATGACATTCCTTGTATGATGTTACCGTGTTCGGCAACTATTGCGCGACTAAGGAAAGAAGACATCGCCTCAAACAGTTTCAAGAACTTCCAGAGAATGCAGAAATGGAGGTGATGAACCTTCTCCATCCGCATTATGAATAAAAAAAAAAAAAAAAAAAGACACAAACCGACAATGAGGTAGGTAGTGCCATTAAATTTTATCGGAAGCATGTGGAGGTCATTTTTTCGGCGACAACAAGCTCATGCGAAAATCTTGCAGTATGGATTCTATTGGCCTTCTTTATTCAAGGTCTGTTACACCTTTTGCAAAAGTTGCGGAAATTGGTCAATAAAGTTTTGCTTTAAGATTCTCATCCGCACCTACTCCTTAGAAAATTGAGATCTAGGAGGCGCGGTTCTTTTATTGTCAAACACGTGGGACCGTAGATATTGAGGATCTTAGGAATGGTAATGCGCTTAAAGATAATGGACCAAGACTCAACCATTTGTTGAGTTCTCTGTGTTCCCGGTTAAACGGCAGATAACGGTACTCCGTGACTCTCGAGTCGGTTTGTCTTTCAGTTTCCCAAAATAACTGAACCCTTCTTCTCCTTCAAAATGGATGTCATTCTTTCAAACCTGAGCAAATATTTTCCTTCTCTTCCTCAAAATGCTCTGAGAAAAATCTACAAAGTTCGATGTGAAAGATTGAGACTGTTAATGCACAAAGGTATGCCCGAAGATGTACGCTGGATAATTGAAGCAAAGGTCCGATTAGCAAGTGAGTCCTCAATTTCATTTGACTCATATATGCCCGGTCTTGGAAGAAGTTCATATTCTAAAAGGAGAAGAGCAAAAAGGTTACAAGTCTGTCACAAATGTGGACGATGGAACTGTAACAAGCGATGCCGTACTTTGGGGATGGTTTCCGCAAATAGAGAAGATAAAATTTTCTTCATTAAGAATGGACTGAGTAAGGAGTCATTAGATAATATCTTATTGACTCTTGAGACGCATTCTTGTGGAGTTGTACAACGTGAACTTCTTAGATTGTGGAATCTCTTCAAGGACGAACAAGAGCGTTATAGTCTTGGGAATCTGACTTAAAAAGACCCTGTTTGCCAATTTATAAGAAAATTGGATGGGAAGCTTATCCTCGACTCATAGAAGGCGTTTAAGCCGTTTCTGTACGTGAAACCAGAGGAAGATGTGAGCCACAATCACAACAACATGTATATATTATCTTGTATTTTTTTTAAAAAAAAAAAAAAAAAAAAAAAAAAAAAGAAGAAAAAAAAGCGAAAGCGAAAAAAAAAATAAAAAAAGGCGAAACTTCGGTTGTACTTGGTCTTTAATTAGATTAGGAGCCCCATTGGAGTGGAGTGGCAGACCCGTCATTGACTCGGGTGGACCTTCGCACGCCGGTCGGTAAATAAGGTTCGTGTGCCATGCTCAGCAGAGAGCCGCGCAAGCATTCCCTGTGTTTTAACCAAAGGCTCGCTGGCGATGGACAGAAAGTAGCGTCCCGTGTTTGCATTCTCGCGTGACAATGCCTCTGAGCTGAATCCTGTGATTTAATGCCATGGGCTCTTCAGCGACCTCTCATTGGCTGTGGTCGTTGGTGGTAGCTGTCAGATTTACGCACTTTAATTAGTGGTGTCGTAGCTCAATCCAAAATGTCCTACAAGCGGGAGGGAGAAGAATGCCCAGATTGGCTGAGCCGTCTTGGTATTACTGCACTCATGACGCGCAGTATAAAGATCTGCCATGAAACCTATACATAAAGGTATGTAATCATTTGTTATTATTTTATTTTTGTATGATTTTATTGAATTTTGGTTTTGGACAGACGATCTTTTGGATGGGATCCTTCGGGGGTTTCTAGACTTCTTTACCCTGATGATTTTCTTGAAAAAAAAAAGTTAAAAAAAACACAAAAAAAAAAGATTTTATGTTTCTTAAATTCAACCTTTTTTCGACAACTGTACCACCTACCCTTTTAGGTGCAATTATTTCCCTTTCCATTCTTTTTCTTATTTAAACACTCCATTTTCTCCTTCATCTTCAACTCAGAAACACTCAAAGAGAGAAAGAGTATAGAATGGGGCCTTCTATTCGTAACCTAAAAAATGTCTGTGTTTTTTGTGGGTCGAGTTATGGGAAGGGATTAGAGTTTGTAAACGCAGCTAGCACTCTTGGTCGATCACTTGCTGCGAGAAATATTCATCTTGTATATGGGGGAGGTTGTCGTGGATTAATGGGGGCTGTTTCACTTTCTGCTTTTATAGGAGGCAGTCAGGTTTTAGGTGTTATTCCTAAACCTTTAGCTGAAAATAACATCACCGGTCGCGACAGATGGCGACTCCACTGGGGAAATTTGGAGAGTCAAGCCTGTTGTTGTTAGTTGTGCAAATTGTTAATAATTTTTATTTATTTATTTTACCCTTTTTATCCTTGTTTTTGTTTTCTTTTTGTGTGTAAATGGAGTTTATTTTATTTTGTTCCATGTAAGTATCTGATGACATTATCTTATGTATATTGATACTTGTAAATATGTTGTGCATAATTTTTGAAACCCTTGGATAGATGATTCTTTGTCGGCTATTGTATATATGTATTTCGCAGGTTTTGGGTATTTTTATTTTTAAATTTTTGGTGAAGGTTTGTACGCTCCCAGCACCCACTGCACCTACACGTAAAGCACACACATTCGAGTGGGGCCCTATACCCGGGTCTGAGTGAAGCCTAAGTTAAGTAGAGGTTGCGTAGTGGTAGCCATTTTGGATGTACTTCCTGTTTGGTTATCGTAAAAACCTCATCTAGAGTGCGCCTTTTTCATGAATGTCCCACACCTAGTTGGTTTACCCACTATTTCGTGGTCAACATTCTGAAATAGGACTTGGCTCTAGAGACCTCTAAAATAGAAGAGCCACCCTATGGAAGTTATCACGAACCAGAAAGACTCTTAGATCCTTAGGATGGAATTCCCAAGTTTAAGGCAACCTCATTAGGACACAAAGGGAGCGTACTTCTTCTTTCCTCATGCCATCCATTCTTGAAAAAAAAAACTTAAAAAATACATTTTCTTACATTCTTAAAAAAAAAAATCATCTTGCATTTTTATAACCTTAAAAAAAAAACTTGCATTTTCATGACATTGCATAAAGAAAATCACGCATTCCTAGCATTCAAAAAAAAATCATGCATTTTCATGACACTCCAAGCATTCTTAAAAGAAAATAAAAAAAAAATCATGCATTTTCATGCCATCCTTAGCATTTAAAAAAATAATAAAAAATAAATCAGGCATTTTCATAAAAAATTTTCATGCATGGCATCTTTAGCATTCTAAAAAATATATATATAAAAAAAAATAAATCATGCATTTCATTCCATGCATTTGAAAAGAAAATGTTTTCATTTCATTCATCTTATCTTATGCATGACATTCCTTGTATAATGTTACCGTGTTCGGCAACTATTGCGCGACTAAGGAAAAAAGACACCGCCTCAAATAGTTTCAAGAACTTCCAGAGAATGCAGAAATGGAGGTGATGAACCTTCTCCATCCGCATTATGAATAAAAAAAAAGAAAAAAAAAAAGACAGCTGTGTACCCGACAATGAGGTAGGTAGTGCCATTAAATTTTATCGGAAGCATGTGGAGGTCATTTTTTTCAGCGACAACAACTGCGAAAATATTGCAGTATGGATTTTATTGGCCTTCTTTATTCAAGGTCTGTTACACTTTTTGCAAAAGTTGCGGAAATTAGTCAATAAAGTTTTGCTTTAAGATTCTCATCCGCACCTACTCCTTAGAAAATTGAGATCTAGGAGGCGCGGTTCTTTTATTGTCAAACACGTGGGACCATAGATATTGAGGATCTTAGGAATGGTAATGCGCTTAAAGTTAATGGACCAAGACTCAACCATTTGTTGAGTTCTCTGTGTTCCCGGTTAAACGGCGGATAACGGTACTCCGTGACTCTCGAGTCGGTTTGTCTTTCAGTTTCCCAAAATAACTGAACCCTTCTTCTCCTTCAAAATGGATGTCATTCTTTCAAACCTGAGCAAATATTTTCCTTCTCTTCCTCAAAATGCTCTGAGAAAAATCTATAAAGTTTGATGTGAAAGATTGAGACTGTTAATGCACAAAGGTATGCCCGAAGATGTACGTTGGATAATTGAAGCAAAGGTCCGATTAGCAGGTGAGTCCTCAATTTCATTTGACTCATATATGTCCGGTCTTGGAAGAAGTTCATATTCTAAAAGGAGAAGAGCAAAAAGGTTACAAGTTTGTCACAAATGTGGACGATGGAACTGTAACAAGCGATGTCGTACTTTGGGGATGGTTTCCGCAAATAGAGAAGATAAAATTTTCTTCATTAAGAATGGACTGAGTAAGGAGTCATTAGATAATATCTTATTGACTCTTGAGATGCATTCTTGTGGAGTTGTGCAGCGTGAACTTCTTAGATTGTGGAATCTCTTCAAGGACGAACAAGAGCGTTATAGTCTTGGGGATCTGACTCAAAAAGACCCTGTTTGCCAATTTATAAGAAAATTGGATGAGAAGCTTGTCCTCGACTCATAGAAGGCGTGTAAGCCGTTTACGGACGTGAAACGAGAGGAAGATGTGAGCCACAATCACAACAACATGTATATATTATCTTGTACATTTTAAAAAAAGAAAAAAAAAGAAAGAAAAAAAGAAGAAAGAAAGAAAAAAAAAAAGAGAAAAAAAAAAAGAAAAAAACTAAAAACTAAAAAAAAAAAAAAAAAGTGGCGAAACTTCGGTTGTACTTGGTCTTTAATTAGATTAGAGCCCCTGCGGTGGAGTGGCTAGACCGTCATTGACTCGGGTGGACCTTCGCACGCCGGTCGGTAAATAAGGTTCGTGTGCCATGCTCTGTAGAGAGCCGCACAAGCATTCCCAGGTTTTAACCAAAGGCTCTGCTTGCTGATGGACAGAAAGAAGCGTCCCGTGTTTGCATTCTCGTGTGACAATGCCTCTGAGCTAAATCTTGTGATTTAATGCCATGGGCTCTTCAGCGACCTCTCACTGGCTGTGGTCGTTGGTGGTAGTTGTCAGATTTACGCACTTTAATTAGTGGCGTCGTAGCTCAATCCAAAATATCCCACAAGCGGGAGGGAGAAGAATGCCCAGATTGGCTGAGCCGTCTTGGTATTACTGCACTCATGACGCGCAGTACAAAGATCTGCCATGAAACCTGTACATAAAGAAATTTATCACTCCTTCGGCAAGACAACTTCTTATCTCTGCCTCCACTATTGATGAGCTCATTGATAAATTGGAAGCTTTTGAGTATGTACCTGATAAGGTATTAGCTCAGATAGATTGGTCAACAGAAGCAAGCCGAAGGAAGTAACAAGAAAAGCAAGCCAGATCTGACACTTTCTCTTTAATCGGTTTGATTTTATTGTACTTTGTTTTGTTTAAATTTGTGTCCGCTTTCTCCAACGGGTAATTTATTCTATCCTTTACTCATCTATATTTTAACATTGAGGACAATGTTATGATCAGTTGGGGGAAGGATCGTTGTGTGCCTAAATATAAAAAAAAAAAATAAAAACAAAACAAAAAAAAATAAAAAAAAATTCAAAAGTGTGTTTGTTAATATGTTTGTTGTGTTTGTCATCAATTAACAACAAAAGTAAATAAGGATGGCAGAGTAAGGAGTAATTTTTCTCTTAAGACGCATCTTAATTGGTGGCAGAGTAATGAGTGTTTTTAGGTAGTAATTAATTAGTATTAAATTGTGGAAGTACTTAAGTTTTATTATCTGATTTCTTTTTAGGGTCTGATGTGGCACTGACTGTGTGCTTCTTTTTTTGCTTGGCGTTGATTCACTTCTTATCAGGGTCAGATGCGGCACCGACTGTGTGCTTCTTTTCTGCTTGGCGTTGATTCACTTCTTATCAGGGTCAGATGCGGCACTGACTGTGTGTTTCTTTTCTGCTTGGCGTTGATTCACTTCTTATCAGGTTGTTTTGCTCTTTTCTATATCATATTGAGGATAATGTTATGATCTGGTTGGGGGGAAGGATGGTTATGCAAAAAAAAAACAAAAAAAAAAAAAAACAAAAAAAAATAAAAAAACAAAAAAAAAAAAAAAAAAAAAAAACAAAAAAAAAAAAAAACAAAAAAGGTGCATTTGTCAGTAATTTTCTAAACCAGTTAAGGATGGCAGAGTAGGGAGTAAATTTTACTCTTGAGACGCATTTTAGTTGGGGTAGATAACTAGTTTGTGTGGAAGTAGCAATTGAAATTCAGGAAATTTGCATGATTGAGTTAATTGTCTTCTTTCTTAAAAATCATATGGTTATGGATGTTGAATTGGTGGACTGAGAATGATAGAACTATATCTTGTGAGATCTTGAGCCTAATGGATGGATTCAACATTTATGCCATTCTCTTCTTTCTTGTGTGATTTTCACTCATGATAATGATCACTCTAGAACTTGCTTTGATTCTTTTTGAAGCTACGTTTCACTTGCATGCATGAACATGATTGAGGCTCTCTTTCTTAGCTAGTTTAACCAAATAGCCAACCTTGTTTTCAATATGATATCAAGCACTCTTTTGACTTCTTGAAAATTTTCTGATTCTTGCCAACCTTGTATATTTTCCTTTACTTAACCCCTTTGAGCTTATTTGACCATTCTTTGTTTCTAACTCATTACGTGCCTTAAATAAAAAACCATGTTCTAACCCAACCTTAGGGAATAAGAGAGCATTGACTTTGTTATTTGATGAGTTCTTGAACAAGTGTGGAGGTGCATGTGCAGATTGGTTATATAAAAAAGAAAAAAAAGAAAAAGAAAATATGTTTCTATAAAAAAAGAAAAGAGAGAGAGAGCTGATTATTGCTACAATCAAAAGAATGCACCATGTGATATATTCATACCTAAAATAAAGGTGGATGATTGGAAATAACAGGAATAGAAGGAGAATGTTCAAGCCTAAAGGAATTCAATCTACCAATTGATCTTTAACAAAACATTAGTTAGATATTGGTCATTGTCCTGTATGAAAAAATTAAGAAAATTTTGGGAAAGTTAGACTGAATGTTCTCAAACATCTTCTTCACTCTAACTGTATCATAATGCTCTTCTATTCTCTTTGGTATTTAACTTGACATATCCATATTACTTCCACCTTTACCTTGACCTCACTACAACCTTGAATAAAGTCCTCATGATTTGTGTGTGCATGTGTTTTGAGTAGTGGAGAAGTAGAAGATAAGCAAGCTTATGGTAGTGCAATTTTCATGAGTTGAATTGAGTGAAATACCTACCTTTTAAATACTTGAGAGATTGAGAGTGAATTCTGTGAGGATCTATCATTCTTTACTCATGCTTTTCAATTGAAGTATCCTTGCTTGTTGATTTGAGATGTGAAGATGTGTTACCTCATGAATGTTTGATTACTTGAATTATTAATTGATCTTCATTCTTAAATATTATTAGAAATTGAGTCTTTTAGAATGTTTAACTTTTGAGTCAGTTTTATTTTGTTTTGCCCGAGGACGTGCAAAAGAGTAAGTGTGGGGGGTATTTGATAATTAATGATGTCCAGTTGTCGAGTCTTGACTGGGGCAAAAAAAAAAAAAAGGTCGGTCTAAACAAAAGTTAGGGCAAATAGATGGACAAAATCTCAGAGGAAATTGGCCTGAAACACCTTGAAGGGTGCACCCAAACTGGGGCAATTTTGAATTGCATTTGATCAGCTACACTGGGGCAGTTTTGTTTGCATTTAGTTGGCCATACTGGGGCAAAATTTTTGAAGGATTAAGGAGAAGCTGTGTTGAAGGAAGTAGCAACAGAGACAGTGATTGAGTTATCAGACAATTGCAGGGAATCAACTAGATGAGGGATAAAGTTAAACACTGGGGCAAAATTTTCTCTCAAGGAATCAGTCAAGCAATGGTTCATCTCATTTCTCAAAAGGAGAGCCGAGAGCGAAAAACAAAGAAAAAAAGAAGGAAAGGAGAAGAAGAAGGAAAGAACCAAAGCGTGTGAACAAGGTTTGATTGGTCAAAGCTTTCCAAAGTCGTCCTTGGTTCAAATGTTTTTCAAATAAAATTTTGAAAATAAGAAAAAAATAAAAAGAAAGAAAAAAAATAAAGAGAAAGAGAGAAAGAGAAAGAAAAAAAAAGAGAAAAGAGAAAGAAAAAAGAAAAAAAAAAAAAAAAAAAAGAGAGAAAAGCAAAGGAAAAACAAAGAAAAGAAAATGAGAAAAATAAAAAAAAGAAGAAAAAAATCTTTTTGATCAAGATGTTTATTCCATTGTCATTCTGGGACGCATTGCCCATTGTCATTTAAATTCTAGGACTCGATTGCCCATTGTCTTTTAAATTTCGGGACTCAGTTGCCCATTGTCATTTCGGGACTCAGTTGCCCAGTGTCTTTTAAATTTCGGGACTCAGTTGCCCATTGTCCTTTAAGTTTAGGGACTCGCTGTTGCCCTTTGTCTTTTTTACTTTACATTGAGCGCATCGGCTCCATGCATTTCAATTTCTGTTTTTACTTTTGAGCGCATCGGCTCTGTCTTTTAATTCCTGTCTTTTACTTTTGAGCGCATCGGCTCCTGTCATTTACTTTTTGAGCGCATCGGCTCCTGTCTTTTAAATTCCTGTCTTTTAATTTCGAGCGCATCGGCTCCTGTCTTTTACTTTTGAGCGCATCGGCTCCTGTCATTTACTTTTTGAGCGCATCGGCTCCTGTCTTTTAATTCCTGTCTTTTAATTTCGAGCGCATCGGTTCCTGTCTTTTAATTCCCGTCTTTTACCTTTTGAGCGCATCGACTCCTGTCTTTTAATTCCTGAGCGCATCGGCTCCTGTTTTTTAATTCCTGTCTTTTAAATTTCGAGCGTATCGGCTCCTGTCTTTTACCTTTTGAGCGCATCGGCTCCTGTATTTTAAATTCCTGAGCGCATCGGCTCCATGCATTCCATGCATTTCACTTTCTGTTGAGTGCATCGGCTCTATGCATTCCATGCATTTCACTTTCATTGAGCGATCGGCTCTATGCATTCCATGCATTTTAAATTTCTGTCAATTTCTTTGAGCGCATCGGCTCTATGCATTCTATGCATTTTACTGTTAAGCACATCGGCTCCATACATTTTAATTTACATCGAGCGCATTGGCTCCATGCATTTTAACTTCTGTCATTGTTCTTACTTTGTGTTGCATTTATCCTCTTATGCATTCTTAGGACAAAATTGGAGTTCATTTCTTTACTGTTTCTTACGACGATAAAATGAAAAACCACAATTTTTCTTTTTATCTAATAAGAAACAAGTAAAGAGGGGCAACTGTGAACACCCAATTTTGACCGGGCTAAAAAAAAAAATAAACAATAATTAAAAAAAAAATCACATTTATTTTTTATTTTCTAACCACTCCATTCACATTCACATTCTCACACCCCACTTCACTCATTCACGTAGCACTAACACAACACTCTTTTCTTCTCATTTTTTTTATTTTATTCCAACCACCCTCACTACCATGCAGCACCACACTCATGTTCCCACTAACACACACTCACTCCATTTTTTTTTTCTTTTCTTTTTCTACTTTGCTCTCCACTCACTCACGTAACACACACCTGCTCCCTCACTAATTGCACCTACTCCCTCACTAATTCACCCACTCCATTATACAAGCACACACCCATTCCATTATCACGCTCCCATGTTGTCCATACCATAAAAAGGGATAGCAGATGATGTGACTTGAGGAGAGGACTCATTTATACGGGGAAAGAGCCAACCGAGGATTTGGATTCACGTCTGCGAGACACTCATCCTCACTATCAAAACCACCTCTTCATCCTTAAACAAAAAGGACCATTTTCATCTCCATCAACATCCAAACAACCCCTCCAAACCGTGATCGCCCTTGTTCACCACCATAACCAAAACCTTTCCACCCACCATCTACCATCTTGATCATCCTCTAACCATCCCTCACTCCATTTCAACCAAAACACCACCATAACCGTGACTCCCCTCTCACCATGCCATGACCGTGACCTTTCCCTCATAATCATCTTCCAAACACATATTCATCATCTCTTCCCACCATAACCAAAAACCCCTATACCGTGAAAATCACCATCAACCACCTATCTTCCTCTCCTTCACCTACCATCGGCCATCAAACTATCATCCACGGCGAAGCAAGCTCCCTTGGCATCCACCTTCCATCACCCAAGCATTTTCTGCCATCAACCTCCTAGCCGACCGTCAAATCCATCCTCTCATCCGACCGTCGGACCGCACAGAAGCCATCAGCCTTTCAACCGACCATTGAACCCCGGATCCTCTAAACTTCACCCCATTCTCATCACCTTCGCCACCATAAGACCACATCACAACCGACCGTCGGGCCGTAATCCTTTAAACCAAATCCATCCCCTCACTCGACCAACTTCACAAAGCCCACCTTCACCTCTAACTCGACCGTCGAACCACCCCAAGTTACTAGCCCACCTTCACCTCCAACTCGACCGTCGAACCATACCATTGTGACCCTCGACCAACTTCACAAAGCCCACCTTCACCTCTAACCCGACCGTCGAAACCATCCCATAAACCGGACCACCTACCTCTCAAATCTCCAAACCACATTTCAAACACCATCACATACATCGACCGTCGAAATCCAAAGAGCCACATCCTTCCCCTTTCCGATTGTCGAACTCAAGCACAAACTCCATCACATCCGACCGTCGGATCCCAAAAGCAAGACCACCTACATTCTCCATTCGACCAGTCGAACCGTGAGTTCCACTCCTCTCACCGACGAGCCATCCAAACCTCCATCACCACACCAGCTACTACCCCCTCACCGACAACCCATCCAAACTCCATCACCATCCACCAACCTCCAACTCGATCGTCGAACCCTAAATCTCTCCCCTCACCGATCGACCCAAGATCCTTTCCAACCGACCGTCGAACTCCAAATCCTTCCCAACCGACCGTCGGATCAGATACCAAATCCTTCAACCAACCGACTGTCGGATCAGATACCAAATCCTTCAACCAACCGACTGTCGGGCTGCCAATACCAGATCCCTCTCCTACGAGTCACCTCTTGCATTACCAGAGTGTTTATCGAGCAGCCTTGTGCTCGACCGTTGGATCTCAGAAAGTAACTCCCGACCGTCGGACTTCAGAAAGCAATTCGACCGTCGAACCGAAGAAGCCAACCACCCTCCCCTGCTAATTTGATCGTAAACGAGGTCCTTACTGTTATATCTCCCAGTTTTGGGTTATCTGTTTCTTGGTTTTCTTTTTACGTTTCCTTGTTCTTTTTTTTTTTATTTCATTTATTATCAGTTTGTTGGGCTAGATTTTGGGAGTTAAAAATGATAAACAAAGAAATAATTAAAAGTTTTTTTTAAAAAAAAAAGGGAATAAAAATGGGTTACCTGAGTTGCGACAGCTTGCCAACCCTTATATTTGTAAATATCTGAGTTGCATGACTTGATAATTTACATCATGTTTTTTTTATTTTTGAGTTAAATCACTAATTGATAATTTTAAATAAAAGTTTTGTAACAAACTTGATAATCAATGGGTGACGTCTCTAGCGCTGACGCGAGTTTCACCTATTTAATCATTAATTTGAATAACTGAGCCGCGACGGCTTGTTGATTCAAATTTCTCAATTTTTTTATAAAATCAACCAACCCACAATATTTTCTAGAGAACTACGTAACTTTGAGTTCCCCATTGCACCAGGGGATACGTAGGAGCAGAATTTCATTTTACAAGCCAAAATTAAATTTTCATAATTTTGTGGTTTCGCTTTGTAAATAGTTACAATATTTTTGTAAAAAGGGGTAAAATAAATATTCCAAGGATTGTTAATGATTTGCACAATTAACTCAAGGTACCGTCTTAGGACGGTGCGTTAGGGGTGCAGTGGGATTAAGTTTCCACCCTTCCCTAAGCATAACCGACTCCCGAATCCAATCTGGTTCCAAAGACCATTTCCAAATAAGAGGTTTTTCCAATTTTTCCTAAGTTAAAAATAAAATTGGTGGCAACTCCATTTTCTCAATTTCATATTCTAAAATCCTATCGAGTTGCTATTTTTCACCGCGGTCACCGGTCGCGACATTTGTTGTTTTTGTTTTTTGATAAAAGATATGATCGTTAATATATTATTCCAGAAAAACGAATGAAAACCCTTTGTGAAAACATATTCTATTTTATGTGATGTATGCAAAACTGTGATGTTGTTTTCAAAAACCCATGAAGATGTTCATATGTTCTGTGAAAACCATTTTGTTTTGACATGTAGGCTTTTGCAAAGCTTTCTGGTATGTATGTGATACGTACAATATATGGAATCCTTGTTCTTAATGTGCGACGCAAGGATTTAGGAAACCTTGTTCTTAGTTTGTGGCAGCAAGGGTTATGGAATCCTTGTTTCTACACAAGTGGTGCAGCGTAAGGGGTTTTGGAAACCCTATTCCTGTTTTGCGGCAGCAGCATCAAGTGTTGATGTCAAGCCGTCAAGGGAGGCACAAAGGTTCAAATGTTGAACAACGGCATAAGGGTTCCCGCGGCGCATGAAGTATTCATGTGTTTTCGGGTTTAGGGTTCATGTGTTGATGCCCTAGCCATCAAGGGAGGCGCAAGAGATTCAGCTCTTGTTTACAGTTCAAAAGCACAATCTTTGAAAGTATAATTTTCACCCCATTATGTAGAGTGTGTTATTCGAAAGCACAATTTTCTATCCATTTTTATGACTCACAAAAATAATAATGTATTATTGTTTTGAGTTTATATGTTCTTTGTGATGCATGGTGCATGGTTATGGCCTTAGTAGTCCTCCTTTTATGCTATTTTGGTTTTTATAAATACGACTTGCGTGTCGTGCATTTCTTTCTACATTCTGATTGTACATTCTCTTCTCACCTAACTCCCCTCGAATGTAAAAGAGGTTTCTATATAATGTAATCTTGATGTGGAGCCAAGAAGACAGCATCAAGTGAGGACGTTGGTGGGAGACGCTTGGTGAAGTTGGCTTTGTTAATACTACTCTCATAAGGGGCCATAACCATGATATTTTTATTATATGCTTTACATGTATGAGATGCATGGATGATGTTTATGGTATGATAAACAGTTTAATAAATGGTGAGATCTAATAATAATAATAATAAATCCCTCAAAACAAATATTAAGTCATTATGTGATGCCTTCCAATGTGTGGTACTCGTCAAGACTCGTATCGATCAAGTGTAGGTCTGCCAAAGTAAGATGCCTTTATCAATATTAGTAAGACATGATGGGATAAGGGTAATATCCAACTATCAACCATTGGGTCTGACTTAACTAGGCCATTTCAATAGGATTGAAGACTTAGAGGCATGAAGTTGGGCTTTAGTCCATTAGATGGATTGGAATAAGTGTTATTCACCTAACTATCCAAGAGTTACATGTGATGTAATTAGAAAGTGTTTCCTACCTAAATAACTGAATTTTGGGTGATTAACCAAAGCTGACTCAAAACTAGGTGAAATATGGATCTTGACCCACTAGGAAATCTTACGATGGGTTTTTCTGAATCGATGTTGAGGGTCATTGATTTGAATAAAATAGTGGGAGGCATATTTAATTAAAAGACCTCATTAAATATGTTTATGGCATGATACTTATATTTTGCATATTTTTGTTAATAGATTATCATGGCAACAAACACATCAAGTAATTTATCACTGCGATCCGTCCTTGAGAAGGATAAGTTGTCTAGAATGAATTTTCTAGACTGGTACAGGAATTTGAGCATTATCCTCAAACAAAAGAAAAAGGCTGTATGTTCTAGAACAACCTATTCATGAGCCACATGCTACTAATGCCCCTAGAACTGAAAAGGATGCTTATAAGAAGCATCAAGATGATGCCTTAGACATCAGATGTCTAATGCTGGCCACCATGAACTCTAAGCTCCAAAAGCAACATAAGAACATGGATGCCTACGATATGATCGTACAACTTAGGAAGCTCTATCAAGAGTAGGCTAGGCATGAGAGATATGAGGTCTCTAAAGCAATGTTTCAGTGCAAACTAGTAGAAGGAAGCCCTGTTGGTGCTCATGTACTCAAGATGACTGGGTACATTGAAAACCTAGAGAGACTTTGTTTTCCTTTGGGCCAAGAGTTGGCCACTGACTTAGTCCTACAATCGTTGCTGAAAAGTTTTAGTCAATTTGTCATGAACTATAACATGAATAAAATTGACAAATCACTACCAGAGCTGCTAGGCATGTTGAGAATTGCTGAGCAAAACATAAACAAAGGCAAAGGAAGGTACATGCAGAAAAAGCAGAAAAAGCCCAATGACAAGTGGAAGGGCAAAGGCAAGAATAAGTCCAAGCCCAGCACTTCTGGCTTGAAACCATTAGGCGGAGTGGCTAAGGAAGGTACATGCTTCCACTATGGTCAGACCGGACATTGGAAGAGGAACTGTGCCAAGTACTTGGAGGAGCTCAAGAAGAAGAAGGGAAGTGAGACTTTCACTTCAGGTATTTTTGTTATAGAAGTCAATTTATTTACTTCTGCATCATAGGTATGACATACTGGATGTGGATCTCACATTTGTGTAAATGTGCAGGATCTAAAGAGCAGTAGGCTGTTGACGAAAGGGAAAATCGACCTACAAGTGGGAAATGGAGCAAAGGTTGCTGCATTAGCTGTAGGGTTTTACTTGTTGTTTTTGCCCACTGGGCTTGTAATAGAGTTAGAGAACTGCTATTTTGTGCCTACTATTAGCAGGAATATCATTTCTATTTCTTGTTTGGATAGGAAAGGCTTTTCTTTAATTATAAAGGACAAATGTTGTTCCATTTATATGAATGATATTTTTTATGGTAGTGCATAATTGAGTAATGGACTTTATGTCCTTGATCTCGAAATGCTCATCTATAATACAAATACAAAGAGGTTTAAATTAAATGATCTAAACCTAACTTTTCTCTGACATTGTCATTTGCACCACATAAATGAGAAACTCATCTCCAAACTCCATAAAGATGGATTCTTGGACTCGTTTGATTTTGAATCGTATAAGATATGTGAATCTTGTTTATTGGGGAAGATGACAAAGGCCCCATACACTGGACAAGGTGAAAGAGCTAGTGATCTTTTAGGCCTTATACATAGTGATATATATGGGCCACTAAATACACTTGCTAGAGGCGGTTTTCAATACTTTATTACATTTACTAATGATTTCAGTAGATATGGATTTGTATATTTTATGAAGCACAAATCAGAATCCTTTGAAAAGTTCAAAGAGTTCAAGAATGAAGTGCAAAACCAACTTGGCAAGAGTACTAAAATCCTTTGATCAAATCAAGGAGGTGAATACTTAAGCCAACAGTTTGATGATCATTTGAAAGAGTGTGGGACAATATCTCAACTCATTCCACCAGGAACACCATAATGGAATGGTGTCTCTGAAAAGAGGAACCAGACCTTCTTGGACATGTTTCTTTATGGGTTATCCCAAGTAAACCAAGGGATACTATTTCTATAATCCTACCGAGGGCAAAGTGTTTGTCGCACGGACTGTTGTGTTTCTAGAAAGAGAGTCTATCTCCAAAGGAACCAATGGAAGGAAAGTAGAACTTGAAGAAGTTAAAGGTTCACAGAGTAGCAACGAACCGATGATGGAAATAGAGCAGCTTCCACAAAATGTTGTGGAACAACAACCTGCTCTAGTAGCACAAGACTTGCGTAGGTCTAACAGGATACATCATCAACTAGAGAGATATGGATTTCTCATGACCCAACAAGGTGACGTATTGCTCATGGATCAAGATGAGCCAGTGACTTACCAGGAAGCTGTTATTGGCCCAAAATATGAGAAATGGCTTGAGGCCATGAGATCTGAAATGGATTCCATGTATGCCAACCAGGTATGGACCTTGGTTGACCCACCTAAAAGGGTAAAACCCATTGGGTGCAAGTGAGTTTTCAAGAAGAAAACTGACATAGATGGTAATGTGCATACCTTTAAGGCACGATTGGTGGCTAAAGGTTTCAAACAAATTCTTAGTGCAACACCCCTCGATTTAGTAACCACGGCACAATCATCATTATACTATCGTCACTAAATTTTTGGCATGCTATGACTCAAATAACAAGTTTTCAAATAAAATTATTGTGCATATAAAGAAAATATGACCCACGAATGATTAGATACACATACCGTCATTTTAAAATATAATTTAACAAGATATACTCAAAATACAGTACATAAGACTGGATAATTACCTTAAAACATACATAGCGTGGTGCATTGCTCATACCGCCCAAAAATACTTAGATATACATCAAAATACAGTTATACTCAAAAGAACCTTTACAAAGGTAATGCAAAAGTAACATAACTACCCATAACGATGCCTACGTCTAAGGAGTAGGTACTCCATCGGATCCACCTCGGGATCCTCTCCCGGCTCATCAGAAAACATAAGAACAGGACAGAGTGCGGTCTCACGGGCAGGTGCCCTAGCAGCTGATGCCATAGAATCCTCGTCCTCTCTGGGGGTGTAAAGCGGATCACCCCCAACTCCCGAATGGCAATGTAAATTCCAGATGCACTGATGTAGTGAGAGTCAAAAATAGGATCTCCATCACGGGTCCTCCTCTTGGTCAGGATCAGATCCCCAACATACCGTATACGCTCATCGACCCAGTCAACTCACCAAGCATTGGCACCCTCGGTGAACATAATCCTGACGAAACCTATAGAACCCCTTCTTGATGCCATCACCGAACGCAGGAGATCAAACCAACTCAAATCTAAGAGATTCACCCTCACCCCCTTTACAGTCCTTAACCAACAATCACATCGAACAAGAATAGTGCAAGCAAGAGGTGAGATATCTAACATCATTACCAATTATGGCAGTAAGAAACAGAAATAGTGTAGGACGCCCACATAGCATTACAAGAATAATAAACAGTATCAAGATGCAGATATTAAATAACTTAACAATTCCAGGTTGTTATAGCATTAATAGGGTAGCAGTTCTAATCTCATATAAATTAAATACCAGATAATATATTAACTCACTATGCACATACATATGATATCAAAATCCTACTCCATGAAGCTAGACACAAACATCAAAGAGAATGATCAGGGAGACATGCCAATATCTTGTCAGCCTAATATCAAGTGTTTTCCAAAAAATAATAGTTTTGCACAACAAGGCTTTATACAGTGGTTATTCCTACAAGATCGCGATACAGGATAGTGTCTCAGTCCGGATCGTCGGTGCATTTGTATTGGTTTGTCCCACGGTCCAGAGGGGCTACCAAATGTCCGCTGTGAGACGCCCGTGCCCCGATGCCCCCAAGGTCAACAACATGACCTACACTAGTCTATTCGCACCCGCACTAAGGTATGATTCAAACTCCTTGGCAACTTAGCCTTGACAAATCGTCCATCAGACTCTCACAATGCATGATGACTCAATGCATATTCATGTATATTTAACAATAATATACTCTTCCACAACATGCCACAATTTGGCCAAGATAAGCATCAACAAATTCTTGGTCCCACCCATGGACCCACAATGAATATCATCAAGGCATCAAATAATATATTATGCTTTAGGGTTCATTATGGAAATTATGGCTTAATCTTCTACATTCTTCTCATTAAGTTTCTCTTGAGATAATTTTAATTTGAGTTACTTAATATCTTAGTCACACTCATATCCTTCCTTTAATTAAGAATTAATTTAAGTTTTATGATAAGTTCTCATTCTTGATTCTCTCCATTTTTATGAATTCCTAATTAATTTCTAATTATCCAATTAATTGAGTTTCACTTTAATTTAGCATTTCTTAAGAAATCCTTCTCTAGGGGAATTCTCTTGATTATTAAGTTCCTCACTTAAAGTTTATTTATACTCAAGTAGAAAATTAATCTAAGGTTTTCCAAGTCTCACACACTCTTATTCTTTAATTAGGTCCAAAGATTCACTTTTAGTTTATCAATTAAATTTCTCTCCATTACATTATTAATTATTTAGTCACTTGATCATTTAAATTCCAAGGTTGCATGATGTTACATAATTGGATCCTAAAATGGCCTTAGAGGCCGTGGCCTCCCAAGGGTAGAACCCTAAGTTTTTCTTAACTCCATTACATTTTATTCACTTGCTTAATTAAGTTTCCATCTTGGTTACAAAATTTCAACCATGATCACCCCACTTAAGGGTCATGGCCGTGAGCCTCCATGAGGAAAGCAAAGGACTTTTTTTTCCATTCCATCCAAATCAATCCAAGACAATCAACCAAATAGATTAAACAAAGTAAAATCAACACATAACCACAAAAATCATACATCAAAGAGAGTAATCCTAACAAGAGTTTCTCACAACTAACATAAAATAAAGTCCCTCACTACCAATAGAGGTTGAAGTGGACCATCTCCCTCTTACCTAAGGGGAAAACAAGAAAAGAACTCCCTTTAAGCTCCTTGATGAATTTCGGCCAAGCTCACCAAAAACCCTAGGAATCACAACTCAATAATTCAACACCAAGGCTTGAAAAAGAATGGATCAATGGTCTTGGTGATGACCATGAAAACGAAAATGAAGAAGAAAATATGAGAAATCAAGAATCTTACCCTAGAGCTCCAAACTTGAAGCTTGAAGAAGATGATGAAGATGGTAGCTTTTCAAGTAGATTCAAACTAGAAAAGTGTTTAGAATATGATGGAGATTAAGAAAATATGGTTGCTTTGAATTTTTGCAATGGTGGAAGGCATGGAAAGGGGTTGGCCATGTGGTGTGGTGGTAGAGAGAAGGAGAAGAAAATTTGAGAGAAGAAGAGAGAAGAAAATATAGAGAGAGAAGTTGATAGTAAAGAAATTGTAACTTTTTAGATTTAAAATTAGAAATATTATTGATAAAAATGGAAACAAATGTTTGGCTCCCAAATGGCCTTCATGGCCGTGTGGTGAGAAGGAGGAGAGAGGGAGTGTGTAGCTTCCTTGAGAAGCTTGGTAGGAAGCTTCCTTGAGAAGCTTCGCGCACTTCTCGATAAAGTGAAAAGTAAAGTTATCTCCTAAAGTGAACACTCTAGAAAAGATGATTAACACTCTACTAGAGCTATTATCCAATGAACAAAAGTTACAGTTAATAAAAATAGTGTTATTGTTCATCGGATAATTTTACGATACAACGATTTTATTTATCAGATAAAATCTTGAAAAATGTAAACATCGTAAATTATGCCCAGCCTCTGGTTTAGTAAGATCTCCCATCAACGATTCCACAGTTCAAAGTTTACCAGTCTCGGAAAAAATATTTAATTTTATCGACTCCGCTCGATGGGCACGCAAAACAAGGAACATATTAAAATATTCAATGTTTTCAAAAAAATCAACAAAAATTCTCAAAAATCACAAATATTAGAAAATGCCTATTTATCATGAAACAAATAATTTTTGGGGTGTTACACTGACTCTACTCAGTGTGCACGTAAAATAAGAAATATATTAAAATATTTAATGTTTCCGAAAAAATCTAGAAAAATTTCCAAAAATCAAAAATATTAGGAAATGATTATTTATGATGAAACAAATAATTTTCGGAGTGTTACAACTCTCCCCTTCTAAAAAGAAATTTCATCCTCGAAATTTTCATACAGTAGAATACATGCGGATATTGTTCCTTGTAGAATGTTTTCCAGATCTTTAATGCAATCCTAACGGCTCACTTTGAGTTTTTGTGTAGAGTAACTTTTCTCATGTGCTTTCAGTTATTTTGAAGTATACGCTACTACTCCTTCTATCCGCACAAGGTCACGTTCCAAATTCTAATGCGAAGCATCAATAGGTATCTCAAAAGGTTCGTTGAGATTAGGCAGAATCATCACTGGTGAAGTAGTTGAGTGTTTTTTTTCAACCTTAGAAAATTTCACCCATATGCATCGGTTCATACAAAACTTGACTCTCTCGTATGAGTTAGATAAGAAGTCTTGCCACATTGGAAAATTCTGTGACGAGTCTCCCGTATTAACTAACTAATCCCATATGGCTATGAATCTCAGTTGCGGTCGTCGGTCTTTCTCATTGAAGAACTGCTTCGACTTTCGATGAATCTATAGTAACTCTTTCCTTTGAGATCATGTGACCCGAAAGTTGAATTGCCTCTAACCAGAATTCACACTTAGACAACTTCACGCATATCTTCTTCTCCTTCTTCAGGATTTGAAGAATCACAATGAGAGGTTCGGTACGTTCCTTTGAACGATAAGAATAAATCAGAATGTTGCCAACAAAGGCAACGACAAAATCTATTTTCAACAGGGAAGAATATCCTATTCACGAAATCGATGAATATTACCGAAGTGTTCATTACATGGAACGATGCTGCCAAACACTTGTAGTGCCCATAATACGTCAGAAGAGTTGTCTTGAAAACATTCTTCTACCTTCAAATGAACTTGATGATAGCCCAGAACATAAGCTAATCTTGGAGAAAATAGCGGCTTCCTTCGGTTGATCTATCAAACCATCTATCCTCGATCTTAACAGGAAATGTTTCATAAGGCAAGTTCTCACCTAACTGTACTATATTCAGCGCTATTTTATGGTTTGAATTTAGGAACACATTTCCTCAATCGAAGCACACCAAAAACATTATAAAGGTTAGAAGGAAAAGATAGTGAAGTCACTTGGTATACTACCAAACCCTTCCGATGAAGAATTTAGCACGGTTTAATAAAATTTAGGACTGAGTTTCATGGATCCAAATCCAAAAATCTCTGTCTCAAGAAATACTAAAGTTTGTTTGGAATAATTTAACAGGATATGTTTGGAAGATAACCAATCCCTTTTCAAGATCACAATCTCCATTATTTAGATCCTTAGTCTAAGAAACTTTTGCCCCTCCCAGGGTATAAACTTTTCCTCCAGCTTGAGATCTTAAAGTACGTACCTCATCAATGCAAGGCTTCGTCCTATGCAAAGTACAATTTCTAGCCACATGTCCTAGCTTTCCGTACTTGAAATAAATTATTCCTTCGATTCTACAGTCCCTTGTTAAGTGGCTTTTTCTGCATTTGAAGCAGATTACCCCCTTGATCTTACATCCCCTCATTGAGTGGTCCTTGCCACACTTCTTACATTTTGGTAAGGATACCATGGTTTGATTGGATTTACTACCACTCGTACCTCCTTCATGTGTTTGTTGTTGCTGTTGCTTCCTTGGTCGTCATGAATACAATTTATGCCAGAATCGATTAGCCTTACGCTTTTTCCCTTTCTGGAGCATCGATGGCCCAAAGTTATAAGGTTTCGCATCCGAAGGTTGATCCACATTTGACAGATTCTGAATCCACGCTATCAGTTTCTGCTACCGGGCGGCTCTCTGCATTACTTCTACTGCCGCAGCCGTATCCTCATTTTCACTCCCTACATTTATACGCTTACACCTACCCCGAGCCATTGCCTCTCTTCAAGGATAAACGAATCGAAATATAAGGAAAATCAAAAGTAATTAATTCAAACATTATTGTCTCCTTTCGGAAACCAAACGCAAAGAGTCACACAATACAACAAGACAAACCCAAAAAATTCTAACTTGAGTTCCTTTATTCTGCCTTCTAGGGCACGATTTCCTGTAAGTCCTTATCTCTAAAGCAGCTCCTCGAACCATACCTACACCAGATATTCCTTTCTTAAGAAAATCAGTTCTCCAAACCTCTTAGACGCTTCAGTCCATAAACCCTGCAAGTCCTATTTAACTACCCCTTTTCTAACCCATTAGCTCAACAATTCTAGAGGAAACACAACAAGGGTGTAAACGAAAACTAATCCTAAACAAGTTCAGTCACACCAGCTGAGCTTCTTACTAAAAAAACTCCTATTCCTTTAGTACGCCTAAGTGAAGTCATAGTTTCCCGTTCACACAGAACATTACACATTGAGTGGGCCAATACTCAATATCATGTAACTATGCAACAGTAGCTACTAACATTCAACCTCTGGCAAGCCATGCCTTCCCTTCCCAAACATCTCTATCAAGAGACAAGGAAGTGCACAACACACAAAGAAACTTCTAACATGTCCAAGCATAGTCAGTCCGTACCCTGGCTCAACAGGATGAACTGCGCTCTGATACCATATAATGCAACACCCCTCGATTTAGTAACCACGGTACAATCGTCATTATACTATGGTCACTAAATTTTTGGCGGGCTACGACTCAAATAAAAAGTTTCTAAAATTTAATTATTGTGCATATAAAGAAAATATGAGCCACAAATGATTAGATACATATGTCGTCATTTGAAAATATAATTTAACAAGATATAGTCAAAATACAGTACATAAGACTGGATAATTACCTTAAAATATGCATAGCATGGCGCATTGCTCATACCGCCCAAAAATACTTAAATATACATCAAAATACAGTTATACTCAAAAGAACCTTTATACAAGTAATGCAAAAGAAACATAACTACCCATAACGATGCATACGTCTAAGGAGTTGGGTACTCCATCGGATCCACCTCGAGATCTTCTCCTGGCTCATTAAAAGACATAAAAATAGAATAGAGTGCAATCTCACGGGCAGGTGCCCTAGCAGTTGATGCCATAGAATCCTCGTCCTCTCTAGGGGTGTGAAGCGGATCACCCCAAGCTCCCGAATAGGCAATGCAAACTCCAGATGCACTGATGTAGTGAGAGTTAAAAATAGGATCTCCATCACAGGTCCTCCTCATGGTCAGGATCAGATCCCCAATATATCGTATACACTCGCCGGCCAAGTCAACTCTCCAAGCATTGGCACCCCCGGTGAACACAATCCTAACGAAACCCGTAGAACCCCTTCTTAATGTCATCACCGAACGCAGGAGATCAAACTAAGTTAAATCTAAGAGATTCACCCTCGTCTCCTCTATAGTCCTGAACCAATAATCACATAGAACAAGAATAGTGCAAGTAAGAGGTGAGATATCCAACATCATTACCAATTATGGCAGTAAGAAAAAGAAATGGCGTAGGACGCACACATAGCATTACAAGAATAATAAACAGTATCAAGATGTAGATATTAAACAATTTAACAATTCTAGGTAGTTATAGCATCAATAGGGTAGCAGTTCCAATCATCATATAAATTAAATTCCAGATAATATATTGACTCACTATGCATATGCATATGATATCAAAATCTTACTCCATGGAGCTAGACACAAATATCGAAGAGAATGATCAGGGAGACATGCCAATATCTCGTCAGCCTAATATCAAGTGCTTTCCAAAAAATAATAGTTTTGCGCAACAAGGCTTTATACAGTGGCATTCCCACAAGATCGTGATATAGGATAGTGTGTAGGTCCGGATCGTCGGTGTGTTTGCATCGGTTTGTCCCACGGCCCAGAGGGGCTACCAACTGTCTGCTGTGAGACGTCCACACCCCGACGTCCCCAAGGTCAACAGCATGACCTACATTAGTCTATTTGCACCCGCACTAAGGTGTGATTCAAACTCCTAGGCAACATAGCCTTGACAAATCGTCCATTGGACTCTCACAATGCATGATGACTCAATGCATATTCATGTATATTTAACAATATTATACTCTTCCACAACATGCTACAATTTGGCCAAGATAAGCATCAACACATTCTTGGTCCCACCCATGGACCTACAATGAATATCATCAAGGCATCAAATAATATATTATGCTTTTAGGATTTAGTATGGAAATTATGGCTTAATCTTCTACGTTCTTCTCATTAAGTTTCTCTTGAGATAATTTTAGTTTGAGTTATTTAATATCTTACTCACACTCATATCCTTCCTTTAATTAAGAATTAATTTAAGTTTTATGATAAGATCTCATTCATGATTTTTTCCATTTTCATGAATTCCTAATTAATTTCTAATTATCCAATTAACTAAGTTTCACTTTAATTTAGCATTTCTTATGAAATCATTCGCTAGGGGAATTCTCTTGATTATTAAGTTCCTCACTTAAAGTTTATTTATACTCACTTAAAAAATTAATCTAAGGTTTTCCAAGTCTCACACACTCTTATTCTTTAATTAGGTCCAAAGATTCACTTTTAGTTTATCAATTAAATTTCTCTCCATTACATTATTAATTATTTAGTCACTTGATCATTTTAATTCCAAGGTTGCTTGATGTTACATAATTGGATCCTAAAATGGCCTTAGTGGTGGTGGCCTCCTAAGGGTAGAACACTAAGTTTTTCTTAACTCCATTACATTTTATTCACTTGATTACTTAAGTTTCCATCTTAGTTACAAAATTTCAACCATGATCACCCCACTTGAGGGTCATGGCCGTGAGCCTCCATGAGGAAAGCAAAGGAATTTTATTTCCATTCCATCCAAATCAATCCAAGATCATCAATATACATATACAATCAACCAAATAGATCAAACAAAGCAAAATCAACACATAACCACAAAAATCATACATCAAAGAGAGTAACCCTAACAAGTGTTTCTCACAACCAACACAAAATAAAGTCCCTCACTACCAATAGAGGTTGAAGTGGACCATCTCCCTCTTACCTAAGGGGAAAACAAGAAAAGAACTCCTTTGCAGCTCCTTGATGAATTTCGGCCAAGCTCACCAAAAACCCTAGGAATCACAACTCAACAAATCAACACCAAGCCTTGAAAAAGATGGATCAATGGTCATGGTGATGGCCATGAAAACGAAAATGAAGAAGAAAATATGAGAAATCAAGAATCTTACCCTAGAGTTCCAAACTTGAAGCTTGAAGAAGATGATGAAGATGGTAGCTTTTCAAGTAGATTCAAACTAGTAAAGTATTTAGAATGTGATGGAAATTAAGAAAATATGGTTTCCTTTGAATTTTTGCAATGGTGGAGGGCATGGAAAAGGGTTGACCATGTGGTGTGGTGGTAGAGAGAAGAAGGAGAAAATTTGAGAGAAGAAGAGAGAAGAAAATGTAGAGAGAGAAGTTGATAGTAAAGAAATGGTAACTTTTTAAATTTGAAATTAGAAATGTAATTGATAAAAATGAAAACAAATGTTTGGCTCTCAAATGGCCTTCATGGCCGTGTGGTGAGAGGGAGGAGAGAGGGAGTGTGTAGCTTCCTTAAGAAGCTTGGTAAGAAGCTTCCTTGAAGCTTCCTTGAGAAGTTTCGCACGCTTCTCGATAAAGTGAAAAGTAAAGTTGTCTCCTAAAGTGAACACTCTAGAAAAGATGATTAACACTCTACTAGAGCTATTATCCAGTGAACAAAAGTTACAGTTAATAGAAACAGTGTTATTATTCATCAGATAATTTTACGGTACAATGATTTTATTTATCAGATAAAATATCAAAATACGTAAACCTTGTAACACCTCAATTTTTTGATTTTCTTGAAATAAATACATTTTACAATATTTATGAGTTTTGAGAATTTTTAATTATTTTGAATATTTTAATATTATTTTAATTATTTTAATATTATTTTTGAAATATATGTCTAAATTTAGTTTTTTATGAATATATATGAGTTTTATAATTTTTATAATTTTTGAGAATTTTTGTGAAATTTTTGAGTCTGTGATTATTATAATATTATTTTGAGTTGTATGTGTGTTTGAGGCAGGCCAGAAAAAATTAAAATTTTTCTTGGACCAGAAAGTTTCGAACTGTCAAGGCAAGATCGGGGGATCTTACTAAACCCAAAACCAGGAACAGTTAACAGAGACTTTCTGTATCTGAGTTTTCTTTTACCCATTGTATAATAATTGCAGTAGCTATTATCCATTGGGTAATATCTATTAGAAAAATATCTTGATGGTTAAGCTGGTGACTTTATACTGCGACTCACCATACTGACTCAGCTGTTCTAGAAGATTTTATGATGACTCACCTAGTAAATATCTAAGGATAAATACCTAGGAATAAATATCTACCGAGAAAATATCTTAATAAAATATCTCAAGTGTAATCATGAAAGTTGAAAATATCTAAGTTAAATATCTTAAGGGTAATCATGAGCCATCATTATATAGCTTTTTGACTAACTAATAGGAATTGGTCAAACATGGTGGTTGGACTTTGCTATGAACCGTTGGATGGAAAACTTGATGGAGAAGCCTTTGATCATCACCATTAATCTGATCAATGGTGTGAGAGCAATCTTGATAAAGAAGCTTATGATATCCACCTTAGATTTAATCAATGGTTAGGAAATGAAGTTAATTTTAATGGTTAGATTTGTTAGTTGAGAAACTAGATAATCTAACTTAGTTACTTTAATAGCTTAATTAGTAACTAAATGAACTAATTTAGTTAGTAAATATTTAGATGCTAGTTACTATATAAATATCTAGAACCATCTAGAAACATGACTTAAGCATGACATATTCAATGACTTAAGCAAGTAACTAACTAGTTAGAATGTAACTAGAAATCCTAACTAATTAGTTTAAATGCAACTAGATGACTTAACTATTTAAGTTAAATATAACTAAGAATTGAAATAGAATCAAAACTTAATTATTTGCTCCTTGAGCCCCATGGCCAACAAGGCCATTCTACTAAGTTCTTGAACCATCCTTATGACCACATGATGATTCCTAAATGACCTATGCCATGTGAATGCATGTGATATTTTATTTCCACGAATAAATCTTGATATTTTCCTACACACTAAAGCCCACGGCCATTCACTTTCAAGTTGATCATTTTATTTCCATTTTCTCTCACTTTGTGAAGCTAAACTCTTCATCATTTTCTTTCATCATCCAAGAACATCAAGAACACCATTCTTCTTCCCACCTTGGAGCTCACGGCCTCCTACCCTAAATCATACCTCCACACCTACATAATTTCATCGCATCTCACTTTCTAAACCCAAACATCATTATAAACACTTTTCCTTTAGTGAGTTTTGTCTAAATCTCTCTCTAAGTGCTTCAAAAATCAAGCTTTGATTTCCTACCTCAAAGGTAATTTCATGATTCTTTGATTCTAAGTTGGATTTCTAGTTTTCTATACCATGATTGATCCATGGTTAGTTGTTTTCAAGCCTTGTTTATGACTTTTAGATTTGTTTAATATTACTTAGGATTTTTCTTGGTGCCACACGAATTCAAGAGGAAGGAGAGGCTTGAAGTTTGTTGTCTTCCTTGAGGTAAGAGAGAGATTAATCTCATCGGCCACATGTGGTGGTGAGGGAATGGATTTGTTCGTGCTTATGGTGAAAATTTCATAAGGATTTATTTACTTGTTTGTTTAAGTTCTCTTTGTTTGTGCTTGCTATGTTTATAGTTTTGAAGTTATGCTTGCATATGAGTTGGTATGATTATAGTTTTGATAATATGCTTATATGTGTAAATTGTAAAGCATGCAAATTTATGTATAATTTAGGATGTGAATAACATGCTGAGGAAAATTGCATGAAGCCCAAAGAGCCTAGAGGCACACGCCCTTATCACTACAAAGGGGACCAAGGGTCATAAATTATTTTCTTAATTGAGGATTAAAGGATTTTGTGACAAGAAATTTAATTAAGTGAATTTATAAGGATTAAAGTGTTAGAAAATGATTTATATATGAATTTTTAAGCACTATATGAATTCGGCCAACATGCCAATTTTTTATGTTCAAGATCCAAAATTATTTTACTAAGTGTAAACTTAGGTGCTTTAATAGTAAGAACTCAATTTGGTAAGTTTAGGAATTTAAAATGAAAGTAATTTAAATTTTAGAATTAAAATTAGTCTAATTAAGTTATGTAGTAAAATAAAAGTGAATACTTGAAATTTACCGACATATAGCTCACCCTATAGGTTTTGAAGTGCGTTAGGAAAATTTGAGCTGTAATATCCCAAGTAAATTAAAGAAACACAATTTTCTGAGAAATGGTAGAAATACAGAATTTTTAGAGGGACTATATTGAAAATATTCTTTAAAGAGGGACTATATTAAAAATATTCATTAAAAATGGACTATTTTGAAAATATTATTTGAAGAGGGACTCTTATGTAAATATTATTTTATAGAAGGACTATGATGCAAATAATGAAAATAAAGTTAATTTTTGGTATTAAATGAGAAAAATCTTATTTTGGACTTAAAATATGTTAAAATTACTTTACGCAATTGAAAATATGTAGAAAAACTCTTACACAAGTTTAAAATAGTAATTTTTAGTTATGCGATTGAGAAAATGTTTTAAAATCTTTACGCGATTGAGAAAACATTGAAAAATCTTTATGCGATTTGAAAACGTAACAGAAGTGTTACGCGATTGTGAAAATGCGATAATATTACTACACGATTGGAAGGAACAACGAGTTTTGCTGTAGAGCCAATGTATTGAACCAAGTAATTTGTGAAATTGAAGTATTGGACCCGAGTGGATCTTTGGTATTATCGATTGTATGAACGGTTATATAATATCATAGATACTGATGGTATTGGACAACTATATGTACGGTTGCGTTAATATCATTGGACAAAGTACAATGGTACTTTGTTTCAATTAAAAATGCTTTTAAGCATTATATTGTGATACCGCCATATGACGGCTATGATCAATGACAGTATATGTTTAAATCATTTATCATGCATAGAAAAGCGTATTCGCTTGAATTGTTGTGGCGTTTTATGCCTAAGGAGTGAACGAGAACTTACAGCATAGTAGGAAGGATCCTGAGGACGTCAGGGCGCGGTGATTCACACAGTGGAGTTGTTACCACCCGTAATTATTATATCGCGTAATACCCCTGGCCTGTGAACACTGATTGCAATGCACTGACATCCCGACAAACACTATTGCTTTTCATTATCCAGCATAGACTATCTTTTTAGGGGGGACAGATCTTCTGGGCATTCATCTCTGAATTTGAGTAAACTCCATGGAGTAGGAACTGGATGCATTGTGCATAATGATGGTCAGCATACACATCATGCATATGCATAATTAGCATTTCGTACTGTCATAATGTAGTATTATTGTGTTATAATATGATTGTAGTATTATCATTATGTCTGATATTGTGTTACCAGTCTATTGAATTGTTTATCTATTAAATGACGTGAATATATCTGCTAATTTTATATAAATCTATGGATTGTATGTATGGAACGACATTGTTGTTCGTGTCATTTCTTTGCTGCCATATTGGTATGCGATGTAGGGGATCTCACCTCTTTGTTGCTTTATTCTGTTTGTTCTATTTTATGTTTACATTTGTAAAGATCACGATGACGACAAGGAGGGATCAGTTAGGTTTCTTTAGACTACAGTTTCTTGAAGGCGCTGAGGCTTGGTGTGTCCATTGGGACTCAGAGCATATAGAGTATTGTGGTGACATTTCTTTATCCGCTAGTAGGACTCGACATGGGGTTATTACGACATCTTTTACAGTTGCTTATGCAGAGTTTGTTTTACCTATCAGGGAGTTGTGGAATGACTTTCGCTATACTCCTAGAGGGGACTTCGATTTATCATTGGCTCGGATTTCTATCCTTCGAGACATTCCCAGCTAGGGAATTTATCTTCTGACAAGGGCTCATATCTTAGGTGTTATGTTTTTGGTATGTAAAGATAATGAATGAATAGTTGTAGTAAACTCTGTTTATATGAAAAGTATATTTATTCAGTTTTTATATTTTGAGTTACTTTAATTTGATCAATTAATGTTTTCCGTGAAAAAGAAATTTTGAAACCCATATTTAAATGAGATTAAATATTTTATAACGTAGGAAATTAATTATTTATATTTAGTTAGTATAAATGTGATACCTTTCGGTGGGGGTGTTGCAAATCTCGTAAACTGTGCCCAATCTCGGATTTAGAAAGATTCCCTATCAACGATTCCATAATTCAAAGTTTACCAGCCTCGGAGAAAATATTTCATTTCCTCGGCTCCGCTCGATAAGCACGTAAAACGAGAAACAAATTAAAATATTCAATGTTTCCAAAAATATCCACAAAAATTCTCAAAAATCACAAATATTAGAAAATGCCTATTTATCATGAAACAAATAATTTTTGGAGTGTTACACTAACTCTGCTCAATGTGCACGTAAAATGAGAAATATATTAAAATATTTAATATTTTTGAAAAAATCTATAAAAATTCCTAAAAATCACAAATATTAGAAAATGATTATTTATGATGTAACAAATAATTTTTGGGGTGTTACACTTAGTATAGACTATGATGAGACTTTTTCCCTAGTTGCGATGCTTAAATCCGTTCGGATCTTGCTTTCTATTATAGCATACCATGATTATGAAATCTGGCAAATGGATGTCAAAACTACTTTCCTTAATGGAAATCTTCTCGAGGATGTGTACATGACACAACCTGAGGGTTTTGGAACTCTAGAGGATGCTGAAAAGGTGTGCAAGTTGCAACGATCTATTTATGGATTAAAGCAAGCTTCCAGAAGCTGAAATCTTCATTTTGATGATACAATAAAATAGTTTGGTTTCATCAAGAATGAAGAAGAATCTTATGTCTACAAGAAGGTTAGTGGGAGCACTATTGTCTTTCTTGTATTGTATGTAGATGACATACTACTTATCGAAAATGACATCCCTACCCTATAGTCTGTAAAGACTTGGTTAGGTAACTGCTTCTCTATGAAGGACTTGGGCGAAGCCACCTATGTGTTAGGTATCAGGATCTATAGAGAGAGATCACTGAGACTGCTTGGCCTAAGTTAGAGTATATACATAGACAAAGTGTTAAGAAGATTTAACATGCATGAATCCAAGAAAGGACTCTTGCTTATGTCATATAGTGTAAGCCTATCTAAGGCTCAATCCCCTTCCACCTAGGACGAGAGGGATAGCATGAGCGAGATTCCATATGCATCTACAATTGGATCTATCATGTATGCCATGTTATGTACTCGACCAAACATCTCATATGCTTTAAGCATGATGAGCAGGTACCAGTCTGATCCCGGTGAGAGTCACTGGACTGTTGTCAAGAACATCCTTAAGTACTTGAGAAGGACTAAGGATTCGTTCTTGGTGTATGGAGCTAAGGAAGAGCTAGTTGTAAAGCATTACACTAATGCTAGCTTCCAAACTGATAAGGACAACTCCAGATCATAATCGGGTTATGTTTTTTGCCTAAATGGTGGGGCTGTGAGCTGGAAGAGTTCAAAGCAGGAGACAGTTGCTGATTCTACCATAGAGGCTGAGTATATTGCTGCCTACAATGCAGCAAAGGAGGCCGTTTGGATCAGGAAGTTCATTGCTAAACTTGGCGCTATTCCTAGCATTGTGGGCCCAGTGGACCTCTATTGTGATAATAATGGAGCCATTGCACAATCTAAGGAGCCTAGATCTCACCACCAATCCAAACATATACTTAGCGCTTCTATCTCATTCGAGAGATCATCGATAGAGGAGATGTGAAGTTATGCAGAGTACCAATAGATGATAACATTGTTGATCCACTAACGAAGCCTCTTGCATAGCAAAAGCATGAGGGTCACACTAGGACTTTAGGCATTAGACATATTCCTAATTGGCTCTAGTGCAAGTGGGAGATCGTTAGTGTATGCCCTAGAGGATGATACATTTGTCTATATTTACATACATTCTATTATGTTAATTATAATATATGAGGCATTTCATTTATTGTGTTCTTTTTAATAAAACATAATAAAGGACTTAGAATAGTAAGTTTGATGCCATAGGACATCAAGTAGTTGACTTGATCGTGAGATCCTATTGAATAAAATTAGAACACTATTCTTAAATGTCCCTAGTCAAGTATTATTGTTAATTAAGACAACAATAATGCATTGAGACTAGTATGAGCGTAGACTGATGACCACATCTCACGGGTCATGGATATGAGATATCAAGTCTTCACATAGGTACATATTAGAGTAATGATATACTAGATTGACCCACCATGAGAATGCTACATAGATCGTTACGTGAGTATCATAAGCAATTCTCATAGTGACAATGGTGTCTGTGGTCCTTTGACCTGAAATCACTACGATTCCTACATGAAGAGTTGTGTGTTTTAATGCCATCAAACATCATCTGTAACAAAGTGATTATAAAGTTAGTTATTAGACATACCGCGAATCATGCAGAGGGATATGAGTAACCTAGATGAAATTTATCACTCCTACATAATAGAAGCAATATCTTCGGGCCCCCTGATTGAGTGAGACTGCAAAATGCATGGCCATGCTCAAATGAGTCAATATGAGATATTGATTTCATTTGTTGTTACAAAATCTACTCGAGTATCAGGAAATGAAGGATTGGACTATACAAGGGTGACGCATTCCATGCCTTGTGTTCAATCTAGATATCATGACAAAGGGACCAAACGATGCAGAAACATTGGTCATGGAAAGGTTATGTCAAATCACTGACATTCACATTACTTGGGTAGCAGTGATATGTTGCTGGATATCACTCACTACTTGTAATATTAAAAATAATATTTTAATATTACTGCCAATATAATGAGAACCTACAGTGTCATACACATAAAGTAAACTAAGATTGGAGCAATAGATCCAAGTTGGAATCAGATTCAAATGTGAGCCAGACTCATAATAGATGAGTCTAGGGTTACACAGCTTACCTTGCTGCTGGTCACACTCACTTAAGGCAGTCACTATTATAAATAGTACTACTAAGGGTGCTGCTAAGACACATATTGCAGAACCCTAGCCGCACCTACAAAAAAGTGAGTGAGAGAGTGACAGGTTTCTTCTCTTTTCTTCGCAGCTAGCACTGTGCGAGAGACATGAGGCTCTTTTTGTGAATGTTGGACGTTCGTGAGTCTATTCGTGTGGCTACCACAGAGACATTGTCGCTGTTACGGTGTTGGTGATTCACATCACTTTCTCAGATCACGGTTCAAGAAGTAAACATTTTTAAAAAACTCAGATTATGGCTTTTTCGCATAGATCCTTGGTGGGAATTCTTATTTTGCTGCGTGATGTATCCATGATTCCAAACAAAAAGTTTGAAGAAGGTTTAAGGCATGACTTGAAGAGAGCGATGTTGCCTTTGGGAAATGATCAGTTCCCAGCTCTTTTGGACAAGTGCCGCAGGATTGAGGATTTGGATCAATCACACGAAACAAAGAACCATAACTTTGGAGCTTCTCAGTTCCAAAGGAGGAGTAATGTCAGTGGCAATCATTTTTAGCAAAAGTCGTATTCGAGGCCACAAGGGAATCAAGTTGACCAACAATCACATGGAAAAGGTCCTAGTAGCTACAAGTTTGGTCAGACCGGGGCATCGGCACCAAGATGCTTCAAGTACGGAAAGGACCACGTGACGAAAGACTACACAATTAAGGGGATCATCTACTTCAAATATGGGAAGTTGGGACACATTGCAAATGATTGCAATCAATCCAAGGCAGAGCACACTGTTAACAATGTACTTGTCGTAAGACCTCAAGCGGGAGCAAAGGTTTACACTTTGAGTGGAGCAGAGGCTTCCCAATCTGAAGATCTGATTAAGGGAGATTGTGTCATAGGAAGTAATCTTTTAATTGTACCGTATGACTCAGGGGCGACCCATTCTTTTATTGCCTACGACTGTGTGCACCGATTAGGATTATCTGTGTCTTCTATACCTTTTGATTTGATTATTTCTACTCCCACGGCTAGACACGTTGTTACTGCTCAAGTTTGTTTAAACTATCCTATTTCTGTGGAAGGTCGAATCTTTTTAGTTGATTTAATTTGTTTACCCTTTTTCTGAAATATATATTATTCTAGGAATGGATTAGTTATCTTCTAACCGTATCCTCCTTGACTGTTCCAATAAAACCTTAGTATTTCCTGATTTTGAGATTTCTTGATTTATAATTACTAACCAAGTCAAAACTTTCTTGAGGGAAGGAGCTCAAGGATACATGCTTTTGTCTTCCTTGGAAGTCAAGAGTGAGACTGATGTGAATGCTATTCCTATGGTCAATGAGTTTCCCGAAGTCTTTTCTAATGATATACCTGGTTTACCACCAAAAAGAGAAGTAGAATTTTCTATCGATCTTGTGTTGGGATCTGGTCTTATATCCATGGCACCATATCAGATGTCGCCATCGAAGTTAGCTGAGCTCAAGAAGCAGTTGGAAGAACTGTTGGAGAAGAAGTTTGTGAGACTTAGTGTTTCACTGTGGGGAGCTCTAGTGTTGCTGGTTAAGAAGAAGGATGGGACTTCTCAGTTATGTGTGGACTACCGTCAGCTAAACAAGATTATAATCAAGAATAAGTACCCACTTCCGAGGATAGATGATTTGATGGATCAACTGAAGGGAGCTGCTATTTTCTCCCAAATTGATCTACGTTCCGGCTATCATCAGATTCGTGTGAAGATAAAGGATGTACCTAAGATGGCTTTTCGGACGCGTTATGGGCATTATGAGTATCTTGTGATGCCATTTGGAGTAACAAATGCTCCTACCATATTCATGGACTACATGAATCAGATCTTTTGCCCTTATCTGGATAGATTTGTTGTTGCCTTTATTGACGACATTTTGGTCTATTCACGAAGTCAAGAGGAACATGTCGAACATCTCAGTGTGGTTCTTCAGGTCTTGAAAGAGAAGAAGCTATATGCTAAGCTGTCTAAATGTGAGTTTTGGTTAGAGGAAGTTCAATTTCTGGGTCATGTGATTTTAAAGGAAGGAATTGTTGTGGATCCATCTAAAGTGGAAGTAATTCTTCAATGGGAAAGGCCAAAGATAGTAACAGAGATTCATAGCTTTGTAGGGGTTAGTTGGCTATTATCAAAGATTTATCGAAGGATTCTCCAAGATGGTGGGACCTCTCACTCAACTTATAAGAAAGAGTCAAGCCTTTTTATGGATGGATGCATGTGAAGAGAGTTTTTAAGAGTTGAAGAGACAGTTGACTACTTCGCCAATATTGTTCCTACCCGATCCCGGTGAACCTTTCGAAGTATATTGTGAGGCTTCATATCAAGGTTTAGGATGTGTCCTTATGCAGAATGAAAGAGTGGTAGCGTATGCTTCAAGTCAATTGAAGATACATGAGAAGAATTATCCCACACACGACTTGGAGTTAGCTGCTGTTGTGATTGCATTGAAGATTTGGAGGCACTTTCTTTATGGAGCAACATTCAATGTCTATAGTGACCACAAAAGTTTGAAATATTTATTCGACCAGAAGGAGTTAAATATGAGACAAAGGTGATGGTTAGAACTTTTGAAAGACTATGATTTTCAGCTCCAATAGCATCCCGGAAAGGCGAACGTCATAACAGATGCTTTGAGTAGGAAGATGCTTAGTATTTCTGCTATGATGCTTGAAGGGAGGGTGAGTTAATAGGACAGTTTAGGGATATGCAGTTGTCTGTGGAGTTGGCACCACAAAGAATGTGCTTAAACATGATCACTATTTCGAACAGATTGATGGATGAAATCCGAGAGAAGTAGGGAAGTGACCCATACTTACAAGAGGAGAAGGAGCTGGTGAAGCAGGGTGCTATATCTGAATTCACAGAAAGACATAATGGAATCCTGAGGTTCAAAGATAAAGTTTGGGTACCGAGTGATTCCGAGCTTAGGAAGTTTTCATTTTTTGAGATTTATCTAACAAATAAAATTAGGGTATGTTTTATTATCCACCGGATAATAAACGTGAGTTTTGCTAACTGTAACTTTTGTCCATTGGATAAATTTTTTTATTAAAGTGCTAGTCATCTTTTCTAGAGTGTTCTCTTTAGGTGACATCATCCTTGTGACATCACGTAGATGACATCACTTGTTGACTTTTTCGAAAGGTGAAACCAAGCTTCCTAAAGAAGCTTCATCAAAGCTTGTTAGAGAAGCTTGTATCAAAGCTTGTTTGAGAAGCTTCTTTTCTCTCTCCTTGGGATAGCCACAGGTTTTGGAGGGGAAAAGAAAGATGACCACATTATCATCTTTTCTCCTAAAGTTTCATTTTATTATTTTTATCTCAAAAAGTTTCCATCTCTCTCTTTCATTTTTTCTCTTCTCTCATTTTCTCTCTAGTGGCTCACGGCCACCACTCTCCAATCCTCTCTTCTATTTTTTTGCTCCAATCAATCATACTTTTGGAATCTACACACCCTTTGGATGATTTTCTATGTTGTGATCATCATCAAATTTTCTCATCTTCATCATCTTCTTTCAAGCCCTAACTTGAAGCTCTTAAGGTAAGATTCTTGATTTCTATTTTTCTCTCCTCTCATTTTCTCTTCACCCACCTCATGGCCAACCTCCCAAACCTCACCCTCTCATCTTCTTAAATTTTAACAAATCATATTTCTTGAATCTACACCTCATTCTAAGACACTTTTGTGTGGAGATCAATCATTAGTTCATCCATCTTCAAGTGTTTCTTTAAGTTTTTCTTCAAACCTCAAGTTCAAAGAGTTTTAAGGTAAAGTTGTTATCTTTCCTAAACTTTTCATGTTTTGTTTGTGAGTAACCATCTATCAAACCCTCTTTCTCCCAAAGCTCACGTCCATAGGTCCTTGGAGGACAAAAGATTTGATTTTTTGCTGTCACTTAGTTCCTTTCCATCTTCCTATTAAGAACCAAGAAGCCAAAATACAAAACTCTCTTCTTTTTCTCTTGGAAAGCCTCATGGCCACACCCCTCAACCCACTCTTTTAATCTTCTTTAATTTCATCTATCCACATTTCTTGAATCAAAACCCCTTCCTAAGACACTTTGTTGTTGTGGGTTCTTTCTAAATCATCTTGTTTCCAAGCCCTAAAAGTTGATACTTGTGTGTGTTGTTTTGTTTTAAGGATGTTCTTGGAAGGAAAAAATTTTTCAAGTGGACAGCAAGGAGATTTGACCATCATCTAAGGTAAGAGGGAGATTAACCTCATCGACCATACATGGTGGTGAGAAATGGATTTTTGTATTTGTGAGTGAGGAATCCATGTGAGGATTTGTTCACTCGATTGTGTGGTTTTGATTTCTTGTGCTTATTTAGTTATATTTGATTATATGGTGTTGATAGTATGCATGAAATTGTTATAATTGCTTATTAGGTATATTTGATGATGTGACTTCGATATCATGCATGAATTTACCATAGTAGAAATTGTGATGATTGAAATATGGTATGTGCTATGATCTATGTTGGAAAGGAGAGTAATTTTAGTTCCAATGGTTGTTAGAGGCTCACGGCCTCCATGCCTAAATTGAGTGATCCAAATCAAAAGTGTTTTGTTAAATATGGATTTAAATGATTAGGTAACAAGAATATGAATTAAAGATTTTTAAGTTTGGAAAGGAAATGAATATGATTTTATTATTTAGAAAGAATGAATTTGGAAGATGATGTTAAGTTTAAAGTATTTTGTTTAAAAAGGATTTTTAAGAGGAATATAGAAATATATAACTTTTATTGGATAAATAATGATTTTGCAATAGAAATGGAAAATGGGTTTTAAAGGTGATTTGAGATTCAAAGTATTTTAATTAAGGAGAATGGAACAAAGTTTTACTATTTGATAAAAATGATTTTTGATTTTTGGTGCTAGAGAACAAGTTTTGAAAGTGTTTTAAAACTCAAGGTATTCCCTTTAAAAAGGCTTTTTTTGTGAAGGTAATGGAATAAGTTTTTGTTAAATTAAAATGATACAGATTTTTGAGAAAAATGTCAGAAAATATTACTTAGAGGTGATTCCAATGAGAAACATGGAATTTGAAATCTAAATCATATTTTAAACTTGGAAAGTTTCAAAATATAATTTAAAACATCAAAGAATATTTTGTGCAGGTGAGAAATAGTACAAAAACTTTACACGATTCAAAAATGTTGATTTTTGGGCTACGCGATTTAGAATACAACAAGGTTGCTGTGAGACTGAGGTACTAGGCCCGAGTGGATTAGTGGTATTATGTAATTGTATGGGCAGTTATATAATATCATTGATACTAATGGTATTAGACAATTGTATGGATGGTTGTTTTCATATCATTAGGAACAGTCCAATAGTGGTTTGGTTTTGTTGATCATACATTTGAGCATTGTACAGCCGGTGGCTATTATGGGTTTTGTTGCCTAGGAGTGAACGAGAATTTGGATAGTGTGATCCCTGATGGATCTCAGGGGGTGTCAGGGCAAGGTGATTCACTTAGTGATATGTTATCATATTATATATACCCTTGGTTATGAAGAACCGTTGCAACACACTGACGAGGACTCGACAAACACTATCCTTTTTGTGGTCCGGCATAGACTGTCATTGAGGAGGGATAGGTCTTCTGGAATGTTCATCTCTGAAATTTGAGTTTAGCTCCATAGAGTAGGAACTGGTTCATTATGCATACACATGGTCAGTACACATATTGTTGTGGCATGGTCAATGTACATATTGTCGTAGCATGGTCAAAGTACATATTGTGGTGGTGTAGTCATTGTACATACATTGTTAATATATGTTGTTACAGTACTGTTAATGTTTATATCGTTGTGAAATATGTTTATTGCAGATACTTATGAATTAATAACATGAATATGCTTGCGATATCTGAATGTATGGAATGACTTCGTTGTTCGTATCATTTCTTTGCAGCCATAATGGTATTTGATGTTGGGGATCTCACTTCTTTGTGTTTTGTTCGGTTGTCCTATTTTACATTTATGTTAGATGAAGTCTGTGGTGGTAGTGAGACAAAATCTTCTTGAAGGACGCAGCTTGTGAGGGTATCGACGCATGAAATTTGCACCTGATTTTCAGCCACGTTAAGTTTTTCTCGTTAGTGTTATTACCATGCTCTTAAGTAGGACCCGTCATAGGGATTTGCTAATGTTCCTTTTTGAGTCTGTAAGTTTTTTTGTTCTGAATGTTGGTGAATCTATTTTGTAGTGTATGTGAAATGAGTATCAATCAGTTCAATATATTTTTATAATACCTACATCTTTGGTAAGTTATGTTATCTGTGGAAAGAAATTTTAAAACTTGTATTTTATAATATTAAAACAAAGAAGGGTGTTACATTAGTTGGTATCAGAGCATGATTAGAGTCTTTTGGGGTTTGTGGTTAGGTCTGTCTTGTTGGTGTTGTGTGTTTCTCTGTGTTTAGTCTCCGAAATGAGACAATATTATTTGGAATGGTTACTTCTTGTTCCCATTATGTTTTGATTTATCCATTTTCGAAGAAAGGGTAATGGCTCACGGTAGAAGTATGCGTGTGAATGCGGAACGCGACAATGATGGGATGACTGCGACTGCAGAAGCAATGCAAAGAATGGCTGGCATAATAGTACAACAGAATCAAAGGGTCGTTCAGCAGTAGGAATTGATAGCCGAGGCTCAGATTTTGTTAGAGTTGAATCAATCTCAGGATATGAGACCTCATAACGTTGGACCACATTGGTTCCAAAGAAGGAGAAATCGTAAGGTCAAGTGATTCTAGCAGAAATCGTATTCGTGACCGCCAGGAAATCAATAACAACAGTAACCATATGGAGGTAGTGCTAGTGGTAGTAGACCCAGTCAGCCCGTGGCACTTTTATAGATATGTAAGAAGTGTGCAAAAGGTCATGCAACAAGGAATTGTATGATCAAGGGAAAAGTTTGTTTCAAGTGCGGAAAGCTAGGACATGTGTTTAGGAATTGTACTTCACAAAGGATGAAGCCTTCCGTTAGTGATGTACGTGCTTCAAAATCTCACGTAGAAGGGAGAGTCAATTCCCCAAGTGGAGTAAAAGCATCCTAGACTGAAGACCTAAACGAGGGAAACTGTGCCACAGGAGGTGATCCTTTAACTATACAGTATAATTCTTGGGGTGACCCATTTCTTTATGGCATATGACTGTATGGAATGATTAGAGTTTTCTATTTCTTCGTTATCTTTTATCCTAGTTATTTCTACTTCTAATACAAAAAAAAACCTATTGTTGATAACCAAGTTAGTTCAATTATCCTATGCCTGTTAAAGACTGCATCTTTTCTGTTGATTTGATTTGTTTACATCTTTCACAAATTAGACGTGATCTTGAAAATAGATTGGTTAACTTCCAACCATATCTTGTTAATGTTGGTGTATGCCTTAGTGGCCAATACATTTTGTTTGTATTGACATACATTATATTATGCTATTTTTGATATATGAGGCATTTCATTTATTGTGTTCTTTTTGATAGACATAATAAAGTCCTTAGAATAGTAAGTTTGATACCATAGGACATCAAGTGGATGACTTGATGGTGAGATCCTATTGGATAAAATACTATTCTTAAATGTCCCTAGTCAAGTATTATTGTTAATTAGGACAACAATAATGCATTGAGACTAGTATGTGCGTAGACTGATGACCACATCTCACGGGTCATGGATATGAGATATCAAGTCTACACATGGATACATATTAGAGTAATGATGTATTGGATAGACCCACCATGAGAACGCTACGTGGATCGTTACGTGAGTGTCATAAGCAATTCTCACAGTGATAATGGTGTATGTGGTTCTTTGACCTGAAATCACTACGATTCCTACATGAGGAGTTGTGTGTTTTAAATGCCATCAAACATCATCTGTAACAAGATGATTATAAAGTTGGTTATTAGACATATTGCGATGCATGTGGAGGAATGTGAGTGACCTAGATGGGATTTGTCCCTCCTACATAACAGGAGTGATATCTTCGGGCCCCCTGATTGAGTGAGACTATGAAATGCATGGCCATGCTCAAATGAGTCAATATGAGATATTGATCTCATTTGTTATTATTATGTTTACTCGGGAATCAGGAAACTGAAGATTGAATTAAACAAGGGTAACACGTTCCATGCCTTGTGTTCAATCTGGATATCTGGACAAAGGGACTAAACTACACGGAAACATTGATCACGGATAAGTTATGTCAAATCACTGACATTCTCATTACTTGGGTAGCAGTGATGTGTTGCTAGATATCACATCCTTTTTGTAATATTAAAATGAGATTTTAATATTACTACCAACGTCATGAGAACCTCGTAGGGTCGCACACTTAGAACAGACTAAATTGGAGCAATAAGGATCCAAGTTGGATCTCGGATTCAATTGTGGGCCTAACTCATGACAGATGGGTTTTAGGGTTGCACCTGACTTACCTTGCTATTGCTCACATTCACTTAAGGCAGCCACTATTATAAATAGTGCATTGTTAAGGGGCTGCTATAGATGTTACATCACAACCCTAGCCGCACCTAAGAAAGTGAGTGAGAGACAGTGAAAGGTTCTTCTCTTCTATTCGTAGCTAGCACCGCGAAACAGAGGCGTGACTCCTTTTGCAAGTCTGTTTGTGTGGATACCACAGAAACATCGTCGCTATTACGGTGTTGGTGATTCACCTCGCTTGTGTTTTTCACGCTTCAAGAGGTAAATTTAAAAAACAACTCGGATTATGGACTTTTCGCATGGATCCTGTATGGGAATCCTATTATTCCGCTGCAAGATATTTTGATTCGCAATTCCCAACAGTTAAATTGTTCCAATAAAATTTTAGAGTTCATTTCTAAAATTGGGCCATATCAAATTCTTTGTTGGATATGTCCGGTAACACATCAGATAGTTTTGCTACCTTTTTCTTCCTAACCTTCATAATGTTGTTCCATGCACCGCAATTGCAAGAAAGAATATTCTTGGTCCAAATCATGTTATAGTATTCGATGCAGTACTGTTGAAAGACAACTTGACTTGTAAGACACTTTCTATTAAGAGCAAGGACAGGAGAGTGAAGCGATACGAAGGAAAGGAAATTACTAACGATCTAGAATGGATTAGTTATTTTCTAATCGTATCCTATTAGATAGTTCCAAATAAACCTTAGTGTTTCCTAAGACTAAGATTTTTGGATTTTTACGGCCAACCAAGATTGAAGCATTATTGAGGGGAGGAACTCAAGGATACATGTTATTATCTCTTTTGGAGGTCAAGAGTAAGAAGAATATGAATGTCATTATTGCAGTCAATGAGTTTTCTAGGGTGAACTCCAGTATTGTTAATTAAGGAGAGGGGTAGAATTTCTCAATTATTCATGGACTATCATCAGTTTTAATAATAGTACGATCAAGGGTGAGTATCCTCAGAAAAAGACAGATGATTCGAGGGATTAGCAGAAGGAAGTCGTTGTTTTCTCCTAGATTGATCTACTCTCTGGCTATCATCAGATTCACGTGGAAGTAGAGGATATTTCCAAGATGGCTTTTCAAATGCGTCATGGATATTACGAGTATCTGGTGACACTGTTCGGAGTAATAAATGCTCCTGCAATACTCATGGATTACATGTTGTTGATTTTCCACAAGTGCATGGATCGTACAAGTAGTAAATAAAGATCATTCCCACGAGGATCGATTGATTATTAACTCTTACGACTATTTTGATTATTTAAGCGAATAAAATCAATTGAGAAAGTTCAATTAAAATAAATGCAGAAAGCAAAACAATTAAGTAAACAATTGAAAACTAGAAAAGATGAGATTCAACAAGGATTTAAAGCTCTAGGATTCAAAATCCACTACACTAGCCCCTACGATAAATTGTAACCCTATCTTTGTTAATGTTCAATTATGTTTTTGAAGGCGATTTGTCCTAAATTATGTAAAACCCAATTTCTTGGTACTAAAAATGTGCTAAAACTTCACTAACGTCATTCTCATGGCAATTAATCCAAGTTCTAACCCATTAAGATTCATGATAATCGTTTAGCCCTTGAAGGATTTAAGCCTATGTCTAAGTCTCGATTCCTAAGTTCAACTCTTGGATTATCAAGCAATTAGATTTCATCTTTCAATCCTTCACCTAAAGCCTAAGATCACGTAAATATGGCGCGCAACATATCATAAGCATTAAGCATACCAAGAATGAATCAAGAACAATAATTTCATTAACAAAGAATCAAATTAATAATTCATAATAGAGAAATAGAGAGTTTCATCCTAATCCTAGAAAAAGGATTTAGCCACTCATGGCAATTGTAGTACGAACAAGAACAAAGGTTAAAGAAACAACCATGATTCCAAAACAAAAAGAGAAGATGAAGATGGGGGGAAAGACTTCAATGGTTGATCTTCAATTACTCTTGCTCTTGTCTTCAAAGCCTTTGCCTTTGAATCATTGTGCTTCTCCTCTCAAAACCTATCGTCACACAAGTCTCTAGCCAAAAGTCTCCTTTAGTTTGGTGTTTTTGCCCAATTTATAATGATTTGGGGGTAAAATTTCCCTTTTTCGCGTCAGAGGGACTCATACGACCGTGTCTCCCATCGACACGGCTGTGTGAGCTTTAAAAATAGCGTAATTTGTATGTTTAGGGGAGACACGATCGTGTCTCCCACACAGAAGCTTCATTGAATTTAGACAGGGCCCTGTCTCTTTGACAGAAGCGTTTTCCAAGTTATACATGATCGTGTCTAACTCTTTAATTGCTCAAAATGTCATTTTTTGGATAAGTAATCTTCATGAAAGTTGTAGATCTTTTTCTTATCTTTCCAATGCCACTAAAATCACATTGTTTCGACTTCTGTAACTCAAGTTATGCTCATTTTATTGCACAAAGGTCAAAAACTATGCAAATTTTAGCCATATAAATTCCGAGCTCAACTCCATTGCAATAAATCCATCCAAAGCTTCATAGAACCATGTCAAAACACCTCTTTTGGACCTCAAATCAAGCACAAGAGGTTTGTATTTTATCCACACATCAAATTTCCCTACACTTGAGTTTTGTTTGTCCTCAAGCAAAGAATATGAATCAACAACAAAATTAAACTCAACATCAAGAAACATGAATCAAGGGAAATTCTATAATTTAAAAATTCAATTAAGCTCAATAATCAAATCCAATCAAACATGATTATTTAGCACTTTTAATTAGAGGCTTGAGTTTAGCTTGCACCTTTTTCTCTCTACCAAACAATTGAGGTTACCCATCTTTCCATCTCTCAAGTGTTTAAGGGCAAAGAGATCACTCAAATTTCTCTTAACAAATGCAATACCATAGGCTTGGTTATCAATCTAATCTCCACTTCCAAGTTCATATACATAACAAGAATCAAAAGGACTTCCTCTGGTTGTAATAGGGCCAAGGGCATAATGAAAGGTAAGAAAAAGATAAGAAAGGGTAAAGAATATTCATGGATAAATCAATACAAAACAGAATCAAGTTGAAAACATGATGCACAAGGAGATAACCAATTCTCACTTTTAACTAAATATTCTCATTATTCTTCACCACAATTTTTTTCTTTCTTTTTTTCTTCTTCATTCATTTTCATTTCTTTTCTTTTTTTTTAAGCAATAAACTCCTTGAAGACAGAAACAATCCTTTATGACTTCTCAATTAACACATCAATTGCTCCAAAGAATTCAACCTGATCATTCAATAGGGTATCCAACGAAATTAAATTCAGGCTCAAATGGGGCAACTAAAAGATTATTTTAATAATACAACTCTGAAAGTCAAGAAAGAATTAAGCCTAATTGCCTTCATCATGTCTAAGAATGTATGTGAACCATAAAAGTCTCAACAAGATATCAAATCAAGTTCTAGCACACAAAAATCAAGAGAAAATTCGCTCCAGAAGGGAAATAGGATTCAGTTTATGATAAATCCAATCAATAAAGGCTCAAAACTCACTTCTGACTTAAGTTAGTAAAGAGAATAAATGCAAGTAGATATGACTAATTTCCCAAATAAAATGCTAAAATATTCACATTCAATTGAAAAAGATTGCCTTGCACAAAAATAGTTCAAAAATAATAGTGGATTCCCCTCTCAAACAAATTTCTATCAGTTCAAAAATAATCAAGAAATTAAAACACAATTCCCGCAAGATTCAATGCAATAAACAAATGTTTAATGATTCCCCCCCCACACTTGAAAGAAACATTGTCCTCAATGTTTAAATAAGAAAAGTAACAGTACAAAGGACAATGAAACTTTCCTGAAAGTAGAAACTTAAGATCATAAAGGTGGTAGGGGAAGGGTGGGAGAAAGAGGCGCATAGCCATGAACTCGAACAGTTGGTCATCATGAGAGGAAAATAGGTTCTGAAACAGCACAAGAAAAACAAAGCAAAAACTGAAAAACAAAGTGTAAGATCTAAATGCGAAAATAAAGAAACAAAATGAAAGGAAAGAAAAATCTTTTTGGGTGGCCGACAACTATATACATCCCCCTACAAAGGCTCCAAACTCAGGAAGGAACTTAAGTCGACTCAACAATAGTTAACTACAAAACAAAAATAGAAGAATGTTAATCAATAAAATAAATAATAATAAGCTAAAAACAAAATCAAAAATAAAAGAGAAAAAAATTTGGGTTAGCTCCCGAGAAGCGCTAAGTTATAGTCATTAGCTTGACTCTGGTCTATTTTTGTGCTCAGGTGATGTCAACGAAGTAGTGCTCAGTCCCCACTCCTTCAAAGTGTTTCACTCTTTGGCCATCTATCAGGAATGTCTTATGGCCTTCTTTCTTCACCTTAAGCACACTGTAGGATAAAACTCGAACAATCTCATATGGTCCTGACCATTTCGACCATAACTTACTAGGACAGAAACATAGAAGCGAGTTATTGACAAGAACTTTATCCCCAAATTTAAATTTGCGCTTCTTGACACACTTGTCATTCTGCTTCTTAGGTCCTTTCTTGCAGGGCTTGGACTTCTCAAATTTTGTGGTAGCCTTGGGCAAGGTCTTTTCTAGCACAGCATCAATCACTGATTCCTACACACTTGAAAGCATTATGCTATCCACAACATTAGTAGCATCTATGCGATTACATGAATTTAAGGAATTAGAATTATTTTCAGAATTAAAAACATCAAAAATTACTTCCTCATCATTCAATTGCAAAGTCAATTTCCTTTCGTAGACATCAATGATTGCCCTTCCAGTGACAAGGAATGGACGCCTTGTAATACCCCAAATTCTGACTATGTTAATAGTAATAGCAGAATTACGCTATTTTGTGTTTTCTGTGTGTTATAAAAATAATTTGACTGTTCCGATACTATTTTTGATTGTTTAGTGTGATTTACTCTGGGTCAAGAAAATAATAATTTTCGAGCTAGGGAAATTCTTATCTGATTTATTCAAAGGCGGGGGATCTTACTAAACCTAAATCTGAGTGACACAGAAAAGAATCTTTTAATTTTTAAAATTTATCTGTGAAATAAAAATATTTCACTGATAAATATTTACTATTTTATTTATAGCAGCTTCTGCTATAATTTATTGGACCCGATATATTTTAATTGACAGAAAATGTGCTTAGAATATTTTCTGTAACCTAAATTAGAATGAACCAATAGGAATCAGTCAAAAACGATGGCTGGACTTTTTCTAACCATTAGGAATTGGTCAAATAAAGGGGCATGGACTTTATTGTGGACCATTGGATGAAAAGTTTGATTAAGATGTCTTTGATCATAACCATTAATCAAATCAATGGTGTGAGAACAATCCTGATAAAATCACTAAGTGATATCCACCTTAGATTAGATCAATGGATAGGAAGTAAAGTTAGTTTCAAGGGTTAAGATTTAGTCAACAATAATGGCTTGACTAATTACTAAGTAGCTAACTAAACCTAACTTAGTTAACCTAATTGCCTAAGTAAGGAACTAAGTAGCTAACCTAGTTATTAATTAATTATAATCTAATTACTAATTAGGTATCCTAATTTTACCTAGAAGCCATGACTACGCATGACATATGCAATGACCTACTTAAATAATTAGCTATGTAATTAGATAGTTAATTAAGTGTAATTAGGGAATCTAACCTAATTAACTAGCTATCTAATTAGCATGTAATTAAACTTAATTGAAGTCAAAATCAAGTCCCTAATTCATTAGAGGCCACACGGCCAAGGAGCCTTGGGAGGCTTCTCCAAGCTTCTTGAACACTCTTGCATGACCATTAGGTGACCAATTGGTGACATAGGCCATGTGCCTTCCTAATGTGAACACAATGTGATATTTTACTATCATAGCTATCCTTTAATCTCTCTTATACTCACCTCATGGCTGCACCCTCCAATTACACTCTCATTATTCACTTTTTCACTCACCTAAAATCATAGCTATCCTTTAATCTCTCTTATACTCACCTCATGGCTGCACCCTCCAATTACACTCTCATTATTCACTTTTTCACTCACCTAAAAATCTTAGCTTTATTTTCTCTCAAATCTCTCAAGAACACCAAACATTTTTCTTTCCATTTTCTCTCTTAAGTTTTGGCCCCCTCACCCAAATTCACTACCCATCTTCTATAATTTTTCTTCTTTACATTTCCTAAACCTAAACCACCTCCTAAACACTTTTCATTTAGAAAGTTTTGTGAAAATCCTACTCCCAGTGCTTCAAAATCCAAGTTTTATCTTCCTTCCCTAAAGGTAAACTTGTGATTCTTTGGTTTTAATTTAAGTTTTTGATTTTCTGAACCATGATTGCTCCATGGTTCTTCATTACTAAGCTTTGTTTGTGATTTTATTAATTGTTTAAGAATTGTTAGGGATTTGTTTTGGTTCACGCAAAATCAAGGAGAAGGAGAGGAGCTTGAGGATCTTGTCCTCAAGAGGTAAGAGGGAGATTTTACTCACCAACCAAGTTTTGGTGGTGTGGAGATGGTTGTGTATGGTGAAAAACCCATAAGGGTTTATTCACTTGTTGTTTAGTGCTTCTTTGATTTTGTTTGTGGTGTTTATAGTTTTGTTTTTGTGATTGCATGTGTGATAATATGTCTAAAGCTTTGATAATATGCTTGTATGGATAATTTTGAATGCATGCAAGTATATGTGTAAATTAGGATGTGAATAACATAATGAAACGAATTCATGAGAGCTCCAAAGAGCTTGAAGGCTCACGGCCACACTAGGGTAAAGAGGACCAAAGTCTTGAAAATGATGGTTTTAATTGAGGATTGAAAGCTTAAGTGAGAAGGAAATGAATTTTGAAATAATTTGAATTTAGTAGTAAGCACAATGCTTATTAGGAAACAAATCGATATAATTAAGTAATGAGATTATGAAATAAAATGAGTGTCAATACTTGAAGTTTACTGACGTATAGCTCACCCTATGGGTTTCGAAGCACGTCCAGAAAATTTGAGCTGTATTATTGGAAGTAAAAGAAAGAATTATAAATTTTTGAGAAATAGTACAAATACTAATTTTTAGAGAGGTTATATTGCAATTTTCATTTTTAGAGGGGTTATATTACAATTTTCATTTTTGGAAAGAGGGACTATCTCATAAATATTATTTTATGAGGGACTATTATGAAATTATTATTTGAAAAAGGACTAAAATATAAATATTATATTTTAGAGGGACTATTATGCAAATATCACAAGTTAGGTCAATTTTTGGTATTAAATGAGAGAAATCATATTTTAATTTAAAATATGTTATAAATATTTTACGCGATTGAGAAAAATTGAAAAATCGATACGCGATTTGAAAATGCGACAGAATTGTTGCGCGATTGAGAAAATGTGAAAATATGACTACGCGATGAAATTACAGTAAAGATACTGTTGGGTTAATGTGTAAACCCCGAATATGAGATAATAAATTGAAACTGTGAATGGTGCATAGTACATGCATTGGAAAGGTCTGATGGACTGTATGAGGCTATTTGCCTAGGAGAGACTACACCTCTTGAGTGGGTGCGATATGCGTAGTGTAAGTCACTCGTTGACCTTGGGGGCATTGGGGTGCGGGTTACCTACAATGGGCAGTTGGTAGCGCTTCTTTACTGTGGGTTAAACTGATGCAACACACCAATGATCCGGATCGAGAGACTATTCTTAATCAAGATTTGATAAAGACTGTCGTGCATATGCTAGATGTGCAAAAATTGAGCACGTGGTCTAAAGCATGTTAGTGCAGACAGATCTTTTCGATCACTCTCTCCGATCTGAGTTTTAGCTTCATGGAGTAGGAAATTGAGTCTTAGTGCATATGCATAGTTATTGAGGGCATGATCGTAATTATTATTTATGATAATTAAATTGTGGAATATTTGAATATTAGTAATGGCATGATCATAATTATTGTTTATGACATGTGTAGTGATGATAAATGATGTTGATGACATAATTGTAATTATGGTATGATAGCTGTATGAGATATTGCATGTGTTTATCTTCATTGCTATCATACTGGTATTGGCGTAGGTGATCTCACCTCTTTGTATGCCCGCTCTGTATTGTATTTATATCTGTAAAGACATTGAGCAAGGACTAGAGCCAGAGGGCGAAGAGGAACCGATTCCTGTTAAGGACGTTGAGTTTTGAAGAGATGGAGATGCCTAGTTTCTTAGGGTATATAAGATTGATGTTTCGCGGAGGAACGGAGGCGTGGCACGTTGATCTGGAACGAGAGCGTATTTACTACATAGGGGACTTAAATATTATTTTAAGTAGGCTTCATCTTGGACACCTTTATTTTACTGTGAACATTAATGTACACCTAGAGTTCCCATTGTCTATTAGACAGTACTGGGGAGCATACTATCGTACTCCTAGTGCGATTAGTATAGTGTCGTCTGCTCGGACACCTGTCCGTAGGACTTCGCATCCGTCTGGATTCCTATCTTCTGAGGAATCAGAGGAGGACTCGTCTGAGGGTTCTACTGTGTAGTAGTACTTGAGCAGTATGTTAGTTTCAATTAAAGTTTAAATATTTTGAAAGTCTATTTTGTAAAAATCTAAGTATGACAGTACTAAAGACTTGTGTATGTATATATAATGTAAATTATTTGTGATGATGTTGTAATGTTTTATTTTCTGATAAGTTTATCTTATTGTTATTAAGAAACTTTACAACTCGTATTTCCATTACAAAGCACGATTTTTAATAGAGGGGTAATTAGGTAATTAGTAACATAAATGTGATACCTAAGGTGGGTGTTACACGCCCAAGTATGATCGGCAGTTTAGCATCAGCTTCCATGTCAAGCACAACAAAATCCACTGGCATGTAAAACTTACCAACCTTCAAAGGGACATTCTCTAGTATGCCAATAGGACGCTTGATTGACCTATCGGCCAGTTCAAGAGAGATGGTGGTCAGTTTGAGCTCCGCAATATTAAGTTTCTTGCAAAGGGAAAGGGGCATCAAACTCACACTTGCCCCAAGGTCACATAAAGTCTTCTTAATTTGCATGGTCCCAATCGAGCTCGAAATAGAGAAACTACCCGCATCCTTAAGCTTAGGAGGAAGCTTGTTCTAAATGAGTGCACTGCATTCCTCAGTTAAAGCAACAGTTTCATAATCCTCAAGCTTCCTCTTATTAGAGAGGATTTCTTTCAAGAACTTAGCATAGGTGGGCATTTGAGAGAGCACTTCCATAAAAGGAATGTTTATATACAGCTTTTTAAGAACCTCCAAAAACTTTCCAAATTGCTCATCAAGCTTTGCCCTTTGATATTTTTGTGGAAAGCGCAAAGGTGGAACATATGCTGGTGGAGGCACATACCTTTTAACGCTTTCTTCTTCTTCTTTCTTGGCCTCCACTTCTCTTGCTTCTCTTCCTTTTCTTGGGATTTCTCATCTTCATGCTTTTCTTCCCTTGTGGGGCTTTTAACTTGTTGCCACTTTTCAAGAAAATTGCATTTACTTACTCCTTTGGGTTTGTCTCTGGTTGACTTGGGATTCGCCCCTGTACCATGTTGAACAAGCTTGCTTGTTGGGCTATCTAAGTTTCAAGCATCTTAGAATGAGTCGCCATTTGATCAAGCCGAGTATGAATTTGCTTGATGGACTCCCCATGTTGTTGCACTTGAGTTTGAATGGCATTATTATGCTCCTTTTCAGTGACAATAAAATTCTCCATGAGAGCTTCTAAATTGGATTTCCCACCTTGAGAAGATTGTTGAACCTATTGGAAACCAGATGAGCCCACATAATGTTATTGATTGCCATAGGAGAGATTTGGGTGGTTTCTCTAGCTGGGTTATATGAATTGGGAAAAGATTCCCCTGAGCTTTGAAATTACCATTTTGGATGTAATTCACTTGGCCCATAGACTGGTCTTGAGATTATGTCTCCACTGCATTACACTCTGAAGTCAAATGCCCTCCTCCACATGTTTCACAAGTTTCTTTGGGAGTATTTATAGCATTGACTTTCAACTTTCCAAGTGACTTAGCCAAGGCGTCAAACTTGGCATTCAACATGGTAACAACATCAAGTTCTAAAATTCCGGCTTGCTTCCTTGAAGTAAATCTCTCACTTGGCCACAAATAAATATTCAAAGCCACTTCATTGATTAAGGCCCTTGCCTTGGTTGGAGTCTTGGCCATCAAAGCATCGCCAGCTGCAGCATTAAGGGCTTCCTTTGTAAAGAAAGTCAACCCAGCATAAAATGTTTGGATGACCATAAAATCCTGTAAGCCATGATGTGAACATTGACGAATCATATCATTATACCTCTCCCATGCTTCATAAAGAGATTCATCATGCATTTGTTAGAAGGTAGTGATATCTTGACGGAGCTTAATTGTCTTTCCAATTTGGTAGTATTTATCCAAAAAGGCTTGCTCCATCAAAGCCCAAGTGGTAAGTGAATTTGGGGCTTCTGAGTGAATCCATTTCTTTGCTTTCCCCTTAAGAGAAAAGGGAAAAAGTCTGATCCTTATAGCATTTTTCGAAACCCCATTCATCTTGATTGTGTCACATAGCTCCAAGAACTCATCAAAATGCTGATTTGGGTCCTCAATTGGTGACCCGCTAAATTGTATTTGTTGGACCATCTGGATCAGTGACATCTTTTATTCAAAATTGTTGGCCTCTACCCGTGGCCTAACAATGGAAGACTGACGAGAATTAGTGTTGAAAGCTCCATAATCCCTCAGACTTAGCTCTGCATTGGCGGCTTGGTCATTATTGTTTGCCATGTTGTCTTCCTCAATTCTCTGTGCTCTTCCTTCCATTCTAATATTACAAAGCATCTTCTCGATCTCAAGATCAACGGGGATAATAAGATCTCCTTGACTCCTCATTCTTCGCATAAGAAAGAAACAACACTTGAAAATTCAAAGAAAAAAAAAGAAAGTTAAAATAAGATAATAAAAAATAGAAATAAAATAAAATAAAAATTGCTTAAATCAACCAAATTGCCACTTGTGTTAATATCAACACGATCCTCGACAACGGCGCCAAAAACTTGTTAATTTTCCCCAAGTGCATAGATCATACAAGTAGTAAATAAAGATCGTTCCCACGAGGATCGATTGATTATTAACTCTTACGGATATTTTGATTATTTAAGCGAATAAAATCGATTGAGAAAGTTCAATTAAAATAAATGCGAAAAGCAAAACAATTAAGTAAACAATTAAAATTAGAAAAGATGAGATTCAACAAGGATTTAAAGCTCTAAGATTCCGAATCCACTACAATACCCCTACGATAAATTGTAATCCTATCTTTATTAATGTTCAATTATGTTTTTGAAGGCGATTTGTCCTAAATTATTTAAAGTCCGATTTCTTGGCACTAAAAACATGCTAAAACTTCACTAACCCCATTCTCATGGCAATTAATCCAAGTTCTAACCCATTAAGATTCATGACAATTGTTTACCCCTCGAACTATTTAAGCCAATGTCTAGGTCTCAATTCCTAAGTTTAATTCTTAGATTATCAAGCAATTAGATTTCATCTTTCGATCCTTCACCTAAAGCCCAAGATCATGTAAATATAGCATGTAACGTCCCCTTTCTCAAGAGGAGGAGATGACGTCACACCAAATGGACAAAATTTAAAAGAACATTATGTCAATATTATTAAGACCCGGTTTATATCGTATATATATATAGTTATTAACCTATTCATCAAAGAAGTATCATAACATAGCAAGTCTCTTTCAAATACCTGTAATATACATTTTTGTTTTGTAAGTGGAAAAACATAAAGATCGACCTATAGTTTCATGCAAAAGATACATATTATATATATATATATGTTTAGATACAGACTGTAAGTCATTAATTACATTAAGGCTCATAAAAAAGAAGTCGAAGCTTTATATGCCCCAGAAAAATATACGGACCACCAAAAAGAATATATCAAGCCCCCATTAACTACTGAGAAGGAACCTCAGCTGGATCCTCCTCAGGCTCCTCCATAGGATCCTCCTCAGAAGAGGAAATCCTCACAGGAGTAGCAGATTCACGAGAAGGAGCTCGTGTTGAAGATAGGAAAGAATCCTCGTGTGGAGTGTACTCACGATCACCCCACACATTGCGCATTGGCATGTAGAACTCCAATGATACACGAACATCCAAGGAAAAGAACGGTGGATTGTAGCGACCCCAAGCCAATGTTACAGTCACCTCCCCCACGTAGACGCAGCGTTCAGTGATTACATCAATGTGCCAGCAATCGAATCCTCCAGGGAAACTCAGCCTGGCATACCCTAGGAAGCCTCGTCGGGATGCCATGGTTAAGCAGATAACTAGTTCGTTCCAAAATCGGGAAACTCAAGCTCTTCCTCGCCTTGGTCTTTTAAGAAACATAGACAAAACACATAATAACAGAATACAAAAAAGAGGTGAGATATCCAACTTCATTACCAATTATGGCAGTAAGAAACAAAAATGGCACAGAATGCTTTACTGCATATCATACATAATAAACAGCATCAAAGTACAGATAGTAAATAATTTAATAGATCAGATGGTTAGAATTACCATTAAAACAAATATTCTCATAATCACATTTATTTATGCCAAATGAATATGTTGATAGACTATGCACGTGCACAATGGTACCAAATTCTTACTCCATGGAGCTAGACATAACATCAGAGAGAATAATCAGGAGACATGTCTATAACTCGGCTACCGCAGCCAATAAGTGCTATAATTTCTTAATTTATCAACGTGCACATCATGGCATTATACAAGACATTCTACACTAGATCGCGATATAGGATAGTGTCTTAGTCCGGATTGTCGGTGTGTTTGCATTGGTCTATCCTACGGACAGAAGAGCTACCAACTGCCCATTGTGAGGTACTCGTACCCCGACGCCCCCAAGTTCAACAAGTGACCTACACTTGTCTACTCGCACCCGCACATAGGTGTGATTCAACTCCTAGACTTACAGCCTTTCAACATAGTCCAACGAACTTTCTCAATGCATGTTTCAATCATGCTCATCTTGTTAGACTTCCTCAATGCATATGGTCTCAATGCACACATAGATATATATACGGACATTCAATATCAGGAGGACTTGTTCATAATTAAATGCCATATGAGGCTCAATCATTCATCAACAATCTTAGATCCCATTTATGGACCCACATCAAGTCAATATAAAAAACTTAAGAGTAAATACATGCTATTCAAAGTTATTATCAAAGTTATGTTGCAATTCCATTATGTTTTTGCATTGAACTCACTTAGAATATTTATTTTAAGTTCCTCAAAATCTCACCCACACTCATGTTCCTTCTTTATTCCAAGGACCACTCCAAGTTATGGGTTAAGGGTTCGTTCTTTTTGCTTTCTATATTATGAAATCCTAATTAAGTGTCTAATCATTTAATTAATTAAGTTCATCTTAGTATAAAGGCCTCATATCGAGTGCCTAAGGAGACGTGAGCTTCCAAGGGACTGGAAAACTAACCATTTTTCATCACTCAGATCACACGACCATGTCCCATTACACGGCTTGAATTACATGGCCATGTCCCATTACATGGCCTGGATTACACGGCCATGACACATTACACGGCCTGGGCCGTGTACTCCTTTGGAATTCAGCCAACAACCATCCAGTCCACGCCTGTCACATTACACGGTTGTGTACCCTTTCACGGCCTAGGCCGTGTAACCCACTGGATGTGCAAAAAAACTCCAAACACCTCCAATCATTCAAGCAATTCAAAATCCATCAAGTTATACAACAACATATATCAAAATCACATCACATAAATAATTATAACACAACTAAAAATCACACAAACAAATAGGTAACCCACACATGGGTTCCTCACCACCAAGATAGGTTGAAAGAATGATCTCCCTCTTACCTTAAGAGACAACAAGGAGAACAAGCTCCTTTCAAGATTTTCATCCACCACCCACAAGAGAACCCTTAGATGGTCAACTCACAAAATCCACCACCAAAACTTGAAAAGAAGAGTCATTGATCACAATGGTGACCATGGACCACGAAAAAGAGAAGAAAAAGAAAAGAAAGTTAAGAACTTTTCCTCAAAGATTCAAGCTTTAAGCTTAATAGAAAATGGTGAAGATGGAGGAATCAAGAGGTGTCCACCAAGGAAGAAAGCTTCAAGATGATGAGGAGAGTCAATAGCCTAGGTTAGCTTAATCAAACAAACTTGAAGGGCCTCCAATGGTGGTGCAGCCGTGTGGAAGAATAGGGGAGGAAAGGAGAGAGCATGAGGGAGGGAGAAGTAGAGAGAGAAAAGTGAAATGAGTTTGAAAATGAAAAATGATAGGGAAAATGAAAAAGATGATGGCTTGGTCATCTTTTCTTTGCTCCAACCGTGGAGCCCAAAATTGAGAGGAGAGAGAATGTGTGTAGGAAGCTTCCTTGAAATTTCCTTGAAGCTTCCTTGAGAAGCTTTGCATGCTTCTCGATAAAGTGAAGTGTGATGTCACTTAGATGATATCATAAAAATAACTAGATAGAAATATTCTACTAGAGCTATTGCTCAGTGGACAAAAGTTACAACTAGCAGAAATAATATTTTGTTATCTCACAGATAATAAAATATTCAACGATTTTATTTATCAGATAAAATCTTGTAAAATAAAAATCTCGTAAACTGTGCCCAACCTCAAGTTTAATAAGATCCCCCATCGACGTTCCTACAGTCCAAAATTTTCTAGCCTCGGCGAAAATATTTTATTTTCCCAGTCCCCCTCACGCACACACAAATCAAGAAATATATTAAAATAATCAAACAATTCAGAAAATTCCAGCAAAAATTCCAAAAATGAACAATATTATAAAATGAACATATATCATGAAATAAGTAATTTTTTGGGGTATTACAACTCTCCCATTCTAAAAATAATTTTCGTCCTCAAAATTTTCATACCTCAGAATAGATGTGAATGTTGTTCCTTCATCTTGTCCTCTAATTCCCATGTCGCATCTCTGGTCGTGTCATTCCAAACCACTTTCACTAATAGAATCTCCTTTTCTCTAAGTTGCTTCACCCTTCTATCATCAATCCTTACAGGAAGTGTCTCATAAGTCAAATTCTCTTTCAATTATACTGCATCCTGTGCTATGACATGGTTCGGATTAGGAATGTATTTTCATAATTGTGACACATGAAAGACATTATGAAGGTTAGAAAGAAAATGTGTTAAGGCTATTTGGTAGGCTACGGGACCTATCCGACGAAGAATTTGATAAGGTCTGATGAATTTAGGAGTAAGTTTTCTAGATTTAAGAACTCGGCCGACCCCAGTCATAGGTGTGACTTTCAAAAACACATGTTCGCCCTCTTTAAACTCAAGAGCCTTCCTCCTCTTATCTGCATAGCTTTTTTGTTGACTCTGAGTCGTCCGCATCTTTTCTTGAATCATCTTAACCTTCTCTATTGTTTGTTGCACAAGATCAGGTCGGACTGTGAGGTGTTCTCCATCTTGGTACCAACACAAAGGTGTTCTACACCGTCGTCCATATAGAGCCTCATAGGGTGCCATCCTTATGCTTGAGTGAAAACTATTATTGCAGGTGAGCTCTATTAAAGGCAAAACTTCATCCTAACTTCTCGTCTGTTCTAGAGTGCAAGCTCTCAGTAGATCTTCCAATGATTGTATTGTCCTTTCCGATTGACCATCAGTTTGAGGATAATAAGCATAACTCAAACAAATTTTTGTTCCAAGTGCTTCTTGTAGGCTCTGCCAAAACCTTGATGTAAATCTCGAATCTCTATCAGAAACAATACTGGAAGGTACACCATGAAGTCTAACAATCTCACCAATTTACAGTTGAGCTAACTGTTCAATCGGATACCTTATGTTGATCAGTAAGAAGTGTGCAGATTTTGTAAGTCTATCCACAATTACCCATATTGATTCATAACCTTTTCAGGTCTTCGGTAATCCAACTACAAAATCCATCGCGATGCTATCCTATTTCCATTCGGGAATATCTAGAGGTTACAATATTCTTGAAAGTCTTTGATGTTCAACCTTGGCCATCTGACAGACCAGACAAGACGATATATAATTGGCAACGTCTCTCTTCATTCCATGCCACTAGAACAACTGTTTCAAATCTCTGTACATTTTGGTCATTCCTGGGTGTATACTTAACTGGCTCGTGTGGGTTTTATCAAGAATTAACTTCCTCAGCTCCTGGTCACTAGGCACACAAACCCTGCCTTCAAACCTAAGAATACCATCATCTCCTTATTGAACTGTTGACACAATGTCTCGCTTCATTAGCTCCCTCTCAGATTTTAGAAATTTGTCATTTTTCTAGTTCTCTCAGATTTCTTGCATCAAATCACTTAAGATAGTAACCATATTCAAACAAATCTTCCCTGGTGTCAACTCAACGGATGTCCACATATTCTGAAATTATTCTATTAATTCCTTTTCCTTGATCATCATTGCAGAGATACTCAACATCTTTCTACTTAAAGCGTCTGCCACTACGTTTGCTTTTCTAGGATGATACTGGAGTCGGATATCGTAATCTTTCAAGAATTCTAGCCACTTCCTTTGCCTCATATCAAAAGGTAAGGAACACACAGGTAGACCTAATTGATGCACACAGTCATAAACAATGAAAGAGTGGGTTGTCCTAGAGTCATACAGTACTGTCAAAAGATTACCTCCTATGGTACCCTCTCCTTGTATCAGATCTTTAGATTTGGAGCTTTCACTCCACTCGTTGTGTAGACTCTGCCCCCTACTTGAAGTCTTGCAACACGTGCATTATGGACAGAAGGCTCTGCCTTGAGTTAGTTGCAATCTCAAGAAAGATGTCCAAGTTTTCCACATTTGAAGCAAATAATTCCTTTGATTGTGCAATTTCTTGTCAGATGGTTCTTTCCACATTTCATACACTTTGATGAAGATGCCACTATCTGACCAGCTCGGTGGCCACTAAAGTCTCCACTAAAGCTTCCACCAGATGATTGTTGTTGATTTCCCGGTGGTCGGGAATAGGACGTCCTCTGAAATCGATTACTGTTGTTTCCTCCCCTTTGGAACCTAGATGGTCCAAAGTTGTGATTTCTTATTTCTTGGGATGGTTCTAGCGCTTCCAGCCTACAGCACATATCCATCAGGGTTGAGAATTAATTCATTCTCATCGGCAGTACACCTCACTTCAGTTCCACTCTCAGACCTTCTTTGCACTTATGGCATTTCCATGCCTCAACAAGTTAGATTTGAAGGTACCTTGAGAACTTTGACAAGCTCTTGAACTTGGCAGCATACTCATTTACAGTCATTCCACCTTGCCTTAATCAAAGGAATTCCATTTCCTTAGCATGTCGCGCACTATCTAGAAAATACTTTTCCAGAAATGCATCACAGAATACTTCCCATGTAATCTCGCTTCCTTCTGCTTGCAGCAGTCTTCGACCTCATTTCCACTAGTTTTTTCCATCTCCCACTAGCATAAATATGGCGTAAGTTACCTTCTGGGCATCAGTGCATCCCATTCCTTCAAATATCTTCTCCAGTTCTTGAATCCAAAGACTTGCCTTTTTCAGATCAAATTCACTTCTGAACTGTGGAGGGTTATTTCGATGGAATTCTGACAAATTCTGGGCATCAACATTTGCCTCTTGTTGTTGCGCTGCTCGTTGATTCTGTTGTACAATGACTTTTGGCATTCGCTACATAGCTTCAGCTACAGCAATCATCGCGTCGTTATCACGTGCCACATTATCATGTCCTCCTTTGCCACGTGCCATTGCTTTCCTCTAGAATTACTAAACAAAACACAAAGAAAGTTTAGATGTAACCTTTTGGAAACTAACCACAGAGAATCACACAGCACAAACAAGATAGACGTAACCATAAACCCAAAAGAAAGACTCAAACTAGGGCTCTGATACCAAACTAGTGTAATGCCCCCTTTCTTAGGAGGAGGAGAGGACGTCACACCAAATGGACGAAATTCAAAAGAACATTATGTCATTATTATTAAGACCCAATTTATATCGTATATATATATATAGTTATTAACCTGTTCATCAATGAAGTATCATAACATAGCAAGTCTCTTTCAAATACCTGTAATATACATTTTTATTTTGTAAGTGGAAAAACATAAAAATCGACCTATACTTTCATGCAAAAGATACATATTATATATATATGTTTAGATACAGACTATAGATCATTAATTACATTAAGGCTCATGAAAAAGAAGTCAAAGCTTTACATGCCCCAAAAAAGATACAGACCACCAAAAAGAATATATCAAGGCCCCATCAACTACTGAGAAGGAACCTCAGCTGGATCCTCCTCAGGATCCTCCACAGGATCCTCCTCAGAAGAGGAAATCCTCACAAGAGCAGCAGATTCACGAGAAGGATCTCGTGCAAAAGATAGAAAAGAATCCTCGTGTAGAGTGTACTCAAGATCACCCTACACAACACGCATCGGCATGTAGAACTCGAGCGATACACGAATGTCTAAGGAAAGGAACGGTGGATCGTAGCGACCCCAAGCCAATGTTACAATCACCTCCCCCATGTAGATGCAGCGTTTGATGATCACATCAACGTGCCATCAATCCACGCCTCTGTGGAACCTCAACCTGGCATACCCTAGGAAGCCTCGTCGAGATGCCATGGTCAAGCAGATAACTAGTTCGTTCCAAAATTAGGAAACTCAGGCTCTTCCTCGCCTTGGTCTTTTAAGAAACATAGACAAAATATAGAATAGCAGAATATAGAAAAGAGGTGAGATATCTAACTTCATTACCACTTATGGCGGTAAGAAATAGAAATGGCGCAGGACGCCTTACAGCATATCATACATAATAAACAACATCAAAATACAGATAGTAAACAATTTAATAGATCAGATAGTCAGAATTATCATTAAAATAAATATTCTCATAATCACATTTATTTATGCCAAATGAATATGCTGACAGACTATGCACGTGCACAATGGTACCAAATTCCTACTCCATGGAGCTAGACACAACATCATAGAGAATGATCAGGAGACATGTCTGTAACTCGGCTGTCGCGGCCAACAAGTGCTATAATTTCTCAATTTATTAACGTGCACATCATGGCATTGTACAAGACATTCTACACTAGGTCGCGATATAGGACAGTGTCTCGGTCCGGATCGTCGGTGTGTTTGCATTGGTCTACCCTACGGACAGAAGAGCTACTAACTACCCATTGTGAGGTACCCGCACCTCAACGCCCCCAAGGTCAATAAGTGACCTACACTTTTCTACTCGCACTCGCATATAGGTCTAATTCAACTCCTAGGCTTAGAGCCTTTCAACATAGTCCAACGGACTTTCTCAATGCATGTTTCAATCATGCTTATCATGTTAGACTTCCTCAATGCATATGGTCTCAATGTACACATAGATATATATACAGATATTCAATATCAGGAGGACTTGTTCAAAATTGAATGCCATATTAACCTCAATCACTCATCAACAATCTTAGATCCTATTTACGGACCCACATCAAGTTAATATCAAAAACTTGTTGGGAATTGCAGATACATCACGCAGTGAAAAATAGGGATTCCCACCGAGGATCCATGTGAAAAAGCCATAACCCGAGTTTTTAAATGATTTACCTCTTGAAGCGTGAATCACCAACACCGTAATAGAAACGATGTCTCTGTGGTATCCACACGAATAGACTCATGAACATCCAACGTCCGCAAAGAGGTCCTCATGTCTCTCACACAGTGCTAGCTGCGAAGAGAAGAGAAGAAACCTGTTGCTCTCTCACTCACTTTTTTCTGTAGGTGTGGCTAGGGTTCTAAATTGTGTATCTTAGCAGCCCCTTAGCAATACTATTTATAATAGTGACTGCCTTAAGTGAGTGTGAGCAGCAGCAAGGTAAGTTGTGCAACCCTAGACCCATCTATTATGAGGCTGGCCCATATTTGAATCCAAGTCCAACTTGGATCCATTGCTCTAATTTTAGTCTGCTCTATGTGTGTGACCCTGTATGTTCTTATTACATTGGCAGTAATATTAAAATCCCATTTTAATATTACAAGCAGTGAGCGAAATCTTGCAACACATCGCTGCTACCCAAGAAATAAGAATGTCAGTGATTTGACATAACCTTTTCGTGACCAATGTTTCCATGTCGTTTAGTCCCTTTGTCAAGATATCTAAATTAAACATAAGGCATGGAATGCGTCACCCTTGTATAGTCCAATCTTTCGTTTCCTGATACTCGAGTAGACTTTGTAATAACAAATGAGATCAATATATCATATTGACTCATTTGAGCATGGCCATGTATTTCGCAGTCTCACTCAATCAAGGGGCCCGAAGATAACGCTTCTGTTATATAGGAGTGACAAATCCCATCTAGGTCACTCACATCCCTCTGCATGATTCGCGGTATATCCAATAACTAACTTTATAATCACCTTGTTACAGATGACGTTTGATGGCATTAAAATATACAACTCCTCATGTACGAATCATAGTGATTTCAAGTCAAAGGACCACAAACACCATTGTCACTATGAGAATCGCTTATGACACTCACGTAACGATCCATGTGGCGTTCTCATGGTGGGTCAGTCTAGTACATCATTTCTCTAATGTGTACCTATGTGAAGACTTGATATCTCATATCCATGACCCGTGAGATGTGGTTATTAGTCTATGCACATACTAGTCTCAATGTATTATTGTTGTCCTAATTAACAATAATACTTGACTAGGGACATTTAAGAATAGTATTGTAACCAAAAGGATCTTACAATCAAGTCATCCACTTGATGTCCTATGGCATCAAACTTACTATTCTAAGGACTTTTTTATGTTTATCAAAAAAGAACACAATAAATGAAATGCCTTATATATAAAATAGCATAATAGAATGTATGTAAATACAGAAAATGTATTGGCCTCTAAGGCATACACCAACAATCTCCCACTTGCACTAGAGCCAATCAGGCATATATCTAATGCCTAAAGACCTAGTATGACCCTCATGCTTCTGCTGTGCAAGAGGCTTCGTTAGTGGATCAGCAATGTTATCATCTGTTGGTATTCTACATATATTCACATCTCCTCTATCGATGATCTCTCGAATGAGATGGAAGCGCCTAAGTATATGTTTGGATCGCTGGTGAGATCTAGGCTCCTTAGCTTGTGCAATGGCTCCATTATTATCACAATAGAGGTCCACTGGGTCCACAATGCTAGGGATAGTGCCAAGTTCGGTAATGAACTTTTTGATCCAAATGGCCTCCTTTGCTGCATTAGAGGCAGCAATATACTCAGCCTCTGTGGTAGAGTTGGCAATCGTCTCCTACTTTGAATTCTTCTAACTCACAGCCACACCATTTAGGCAAAAAACAAAACCCGATTGCGATTTGGAGTTGTCCTTATCAGTTTGGAAGCTAGCATCAGTGTAACCTTTTACAACTAGCTCTTCCTCGCCTCCATATACCAACAACAAATCCTTAGTCCTTCTTAAGTACTTAAGGATGTTCTTGATAGCAGTCAAGTGACACTCATCGGGATCAGACTGGTTCCTACTTGTCATGCTCAAAGCATACGAGATGTCTGGTCTAGTACATAACATGACATACATGATAGATCCAATTGCAGATGCATATGGAATCTTGCTCATGCGATCCCTCTCATCTTGGGTGGAAGGGGATGGAGCCTTAGATAGGCTTACACTATGTGACATAGGCAAGAGTCCTTTCTTGGATTCATGCATGTTAAATTGTCTTAACACTTTGTCTATGTATGTACTCTGACTTAGGCTAAGCAGTCTCAGAGATCTATCTCTATAGATCCTGATACCTAATACATAGGTGGCTTCGCCCAAGTCCTTCATAGAGAAGCAGTTTCTTAACCAAGTCTTTATGGACTGTAGGGTAGGGATGTCATTTCCAATAAGTAGTATGTCATCTATATACAATACCAGAAAGACAATAGTGCTCCCACTAATCTTCTTGTAGACACAAGATTCTTCTTCATTCTTGATGAAACCAAACTGTTTTATTGTATCATCAAAACGAAGATTCCACCTTCTGGAAGCTTGTTTCAATCCATAAATGGATTGTTGCAACTTGCATACTTTTCTAGCATCCTTTGGAGTGGCAAAAGCCTTAGGTTATGTCATGTACACATCTTCGAGAAGATTTCCATTAAGGAAAGCAGTTTTGACATCCATTTTCCAGATTTCATAATCATGGTATGCTGCAACAGCAAACAAGATCTGAGCGGATTTAAGGATCGCAACTGGGGAAAAAGTCTCATCATAGTCTACACTATGAATTTGTTTGAAACCTTTAGCCACCAATCGCGCCTTAAAGGTATGCACATTACCATCCATGTCAATTTTCTTCTTGGAAACCCACTTGCACCCAATGGGTTTTACCCCTTCAGGTAAGTCAACCAAGGTCCATGTCTGGTTGGCATACATAGAATCCATTTCAGATCTCATGGCCTCAAGCCATTTCTCAGATTCTGGGCCAATAATGGCTTCCTGGTAAGTCACAGGCTCATCTTGATCCATAAGCAATACGTCACCTTGTTGGGTCATGAGAAATCCATATCTCTCTGGTTGATGACGTATCCTGTTAGACCTACGCAGGTCTTGTGCTACTAGAGCAGGTTGCTATTCCACAATATTTTATGGAGGCTGCTCTATTTCCACCATTAGTTCATTACTGCTTTGTGAAACTTGAACTTCTTCAAGTTCTACTTTTCTCCCACTGGTTCCTTTGGAGATAAACTCCCTTTCTAGAAACACAGTTGTCCGTGCGACAAACACTTTGCCCTGGATAGGATTATAGAAAAAATATCCCTTGGTTTCCTTTGGATACCCCACAAAGAAGCATTTATCTTATTTAGGTCTAAGCTTATCAGAAACTTGACGTTTAACATAAGCTTCGCAGCCCAAATCTTCAAGAAAGACATACTGGGTCGTCTCCCAGTCCATATCTCATGTGGTGTCTTTTGAAGCATCTTAGATGGAACATGGTTAAGTGTGAAAGCTGCTGTTAACAGAGCATGTCCCCAGAAGAAGCCTGGAAGGTCTGCATGACTCATCATGGATCGGACCATGTCCAACAAGGTCCGGTTCCTCCTTTCAGAGACACCATTCCATTGTGGTGTTCCTAGTGGAGTGAGTTAAGATATTATCCTACATTCTTTCAGATGATCATCAAACTATTGGCTTAAGTATTCTCCTCCTTGATCTGAACGACGGATTTTAATACTCTTGCCAACTTGGTTTTGTACTTCATTATTGAACTCTTTGAACTTTTCAAAGGATTCTGATTTGTGCTTCATAAGATATACAAATCTATATCTACCAAAATCATTAGTAAATGTAATGAAGTATTGAAAACCGCCCCTAGAGAGTGTGTTTAGTGGCCCACATACATTACTATGTATAAGGCCTAAAAGATCACTAGCCCTTTCACCTTGTCCAGTGAATGGGGCCTTTGTCATCTTCCCCAATAAACAAGATTCATATGTCTCATATGATTCGAAATCAAACAAGTCCAAGAATCCATCTTTATGGAGTTTGGAGATGCGTTTCTCATTTATGTGGCCTAAACAACAATGCCAGAGAAAAGTTGGTGTTGGGAATTTTTTGCGGATACATCACGCAGCGGAAAACATGAATTCCCACCGAGGATCCATACGAAAAAGCCATAATCCAAGTTTTTTTTAAAGATTTACCTCTGGAAGTGAGAAACACTAACACCGTAATAGAAATGATGTCTCTGCGGTATCCACACGAATAGACTCACGAACGTCGGACGTCCACAAAGAGAAGCCTCACGTCTCTCACACAGTATTAGCTGCGAAGAGAAGAGAAGAAACCTGCCGCTCTCTCACTTACTTTTCTGTAGGTGCGCCTAGTGTTCTGAAATTGTCTATCTTAGCAGCCCCTTAGCAGTACTATTTATAATAGTGACTTCCTTAAGTGAGTGTGAGTAGCAGCAAGGTAAGCTGTGCAACCCTAGACCCATCTGTTATGAGTCTAGCCCATATTTGAATCCGAGTCCAACTTGGATCCATTGCTCCAATTTTAGTCTGCTCTATGTGTATGACACTCCAGGTTCTTATTACGTTGGCAGTAATATTAAAATCTCATTTTAAGATTACAAGCAGTGAGCGGTATCTAGCAACACATCACTGCTACCCAAGTAATAAGAATGTCAGTGACTTGACATAACCTTTCCGTGACTAATGTTTTCGTATTATTTAGTCCCTTTGTCTAGATATCCAGATTGAACACAAGGCATGGAATGCGTCACCCTTGTATAGTCCAATCTTTCATTTCCTGATACTCGAGTAGACTTTGTCACAACACATGAGATCAATATCTCATATTGACTCATTTGAGCATGACCATGCATTTCACAGTCTCACTCAATCAGTGGGCCCGAAGATAACACAATTGTTATGTAGGAGTGATAAATCCCATCTAGGTTACCCACATCCCTCTGCATGATTCGTGGTATGTCCAATAACTAACTTTATAATCACCCTGTCAAAGATGACATTTGATGGCATTAAAACACACAACTCCTCATGTAGGAATCGTAGTGATTTCAGGTCAAAGGACCACAAACACCATTGTCACTATGAGAATCGCTTATGACACTCACGTAATGATCCATGTAGCATTCTCATGGTGGGTCAGTCCAGTACATCATTACTCTAATATGCACCCATGTGAAGACTTGATTTCTCATATCCATGACCCGTGAGATGTGGTCATCAGTCTATGCACATACTAGTCTCAATGTATTATTGTTGTCCTAATTAACAATAATACTTGACTCGGGACATTTAAGAATAATGTTGTAATGAAAAGGATCTCACGATCAAGTCATCTAGTTGATGTCCTATGGCATCAAACATACTATTCTAAGGACTTTTTTATATTTATCAAAAAAGAACACAATAAATGGAATGCCTCATATATAAAAATAACATAATAGAATGTATGTAAATACAGAAAATGTATTGGCCTCTAGGGCATACACCAACAATCTCCCACTTGCACTAAAGCCAATCAGACATATATCTAATGCCTAAAGACCTGGTGTGACCCTCATGCTTCTGCTGTGCAAGAGGCTTCATCAATGGATTAGCAATGTTATCATCTGTTGGTACTCTGCATATCTTCACATCTCCTCTATCGATGATCTCTCGAATGAGATGGAAGCTCCTAAGTATATGTTTGGATCGCTGGTGAGATCTAGGCTCTTTAGCTTGCGCAATGGCTCCATTATTATCACAATAGAGGTCCACTAGGTTCACAATGCTAGGAATAGCGCCAAGTTCAGTAATGAACTTCCTGATCCAAACGGCTTCCTTTGCTGTATTGGAGGCAGTAATATACTCAGCCTCTGTGGTAGAATCGGTGACTGTTGTCTCTCGCTTTGAACTCTTCCAGCTCACAGCCCCACCATTTAGGCAAAAAACATAACCCAATTGCGATCTGGAGTCGTCCTTATCAATTTAGAAGCTAGCATCAGTGTAACCTTTTACGACTAGCTCTTCCTCGCCTCCATATACCAAGAACGAATCCTTAGTCCTTCTCAAGTACTTAAGGATGTTCTTGATAGCAGTGCAGTGACTCTCACTGGGATCAGACTGGTACCTACTTGTCATGCTCAAAGCATACGAGATGTCTAGTCGAGTACATAACATGGCATACATGATAGATCCAATTACAGATGCATATGGAATCTTGCTCTGGAGTGGCAAAACCCTCAGGTTGTGTCATGTACACATCTTCGAGAATATTTCCATTAAGGAAAGCAGTTTTGACATCCATTTGACAAATTTCATAATCGTGGTATGCTGCAACAGCAAACAAGATCCGAACAGATTTAAGCATCACAACTGGGGAAAAAGTCTCATCATAGTCTACACCATGAATTTGTGTGAAACCTTTAGCCACCAATCGCGCCTTAATAATATGCACATTACCATCCATGTCGGTTTTCTTCTTGAAAACCCACTCGCACCCAATGGGTTTTACCCCTTCAGGTGGGTCAACCAAGGTCCATACCTGGTTGGCATACATGGAATCCATTTCAGATCTCATGGCCTTACGCCATTTCTCAGATTCTGGGCCAATAATGGCTTCCTGGTAAGTCATAGGCTCATTTTGATCCATGAGCAATACGTCACCTTATTGGGTCATGAGAAATCTATATCTCTCTGGTTGATGACGTATCCTGTTAGACCTACGCAGGTCTTGTGCTACTAGAGCAGGATGCTGTTCCACAACATTTTGTGGAGGCTACTCTATTTCTACCATTGGTTCATTGCTGCTTTGTGAAACTTGAATTTCTTCAAGTTTTACTTTTCTCCCACTGGTTCCTTTGGAGATAAACTCCCTTTCTAGAAACATAGTTATCCGTGCGACAAACACTTTGCCCTCGGTAGGATTATAGAAAAAGTATCCCTTGGTTTCCTTTGGATATCCCACAAAGAAGCATTTATCTGATTTAGGTCCAAGCTTATCAGAAACTTGACGTTTCACATAAGCTTCGCAGCCCCAAATCTTCAAGAAAGACACACTGGTCGTCTCCCAGTCCATATCTCATATGGTATCTTTTGAACCATCTTCGACAGAACGTGGTTAAGTGTGAAAGCTGCTGTTAACAGAGCATATCCCCAGAAGGAGCCTGGAAGGTTTGCATGACTCATCCTGGATCAGACCATGTCCAACAAAGTCCGGTTCCTCCTTTCAGAGACATCATTCCATTGTGGTGTTCCTGGTGGAGTGAGTTGAGATATTATCCCACACTCTTTCAGATGATCATTAAACTGTTGGCTTAAGTATTCTCCTCCTCGATATGATCGAAGGATTTTAATACTCTAGCCAAGTTGGTTTTGTACTTCATTCTTGAACTCTTTGAACTTTTCAAAGGATTTTGATTTGTGCTTCATAAGATATACAAACTCATATCTACTGAAATCATCAGTAAATGTAATGAAGTATTGAAAACTGCCTTTAGCGACTGTGTTTAGTGGCCCACATACATCACTATGTATAAGGCCTAAATGATCACTAGCCCTTTCACCTTGTCCAGTGAATGGTGCCTTTGTCATCTTCCCCAATAAACAAGATTCACATGTCTCATATGATTCGAAATCAAACGAGTCCAAGAATCCATCTTTATGGAGTTTGGAGATGCTTTTCTCATTTATGTGGCCCAAACGATAATGCCAGAGAAAAGTTAGGTTCAGATCGTTTGATTTAAACCTCTTTGTATTTATGTTATAGACGGGCGTTTCGAGATCAAGTACATAAAGTCCATTACTCAATTGTGCACTACCATAAAAAATATTATTCATATAAATGGAACAACACTTGTCCTTTATAATAAAAGAAAAACCTTTCTTGTCCAAACAAGAAACAGAAATGATATTCCTACTAATAGCAGGCACAAATTAGCAGTTCTCTAACTCTATTATAAGCCCAGTGGGCAAAGATAATAAATAAGTCCTTACAGCTAATGCAGCAACCTTTGCTCTATTTCCCACTCGTAGGTCAACTTAGCCCTTCGTCAATGGTCTACTGCTCTTTAGATCCTGCATATTTATATAAATGTGAGATCCACATCCAGTATCTAATACCCATGATGCAGAAGTAGATAAATTGACTTCAATAACAAAAATACCTGAAGTGGAAGTCTTACCTCCCTTCTTCTTTTCGAGCTCCTCTAAGAACTTGGCACAGTTCCTCTTCCAATGTCCAGTCTGACCACAATGGAAGCATGTACCTTCCTTAGCCACTCCACCCACTGGTTTCAAGCCAGAAGTACTAGGCTTGGACTTATCCTTGCCCTTGCCCTTCCAGTTGTCCTTGGGCTTTTTCTGCTGTTTCTTGCCCGTATTCTTTTGGACCATCATTATGGCCTTCCCTTTGCCTCTGTTAATGTTCTGCTAAGCAGTTCTCAATATGCCTAGCAGCTATGGTAGTGATTTGTAAATCTCATTCATGTTGTAGTTCATGACAAATTGATTGAAACTTTCCGGCAATGATTGCAGGACTAAGTCAGTGGCCAACTCTTGACCCAAAGGAAAACCGAGTCTCTCTAGGTTTTTAATGTACCTAATCATCTTGAGTACATGAGCACCAACAGGGCTTCCTTCTACCAGCTTGCACTAAAATAGTGCTTTAGAGACCTCGAATCTCTCATGTCTGGCCTGCTCTTGATAGAGCTTCTTAAGGTGTACGATCATATCGTATGCATCCATGTTCTCATGTTGCTTTTGGAGCTCAGAGTTCATGGTGGCCAGCATTAGACATCCAATGTCCAAGGCATCATCTTGATGCTTCTTATAAGCATCTCTTTCAGTTCTAGGGGCATTAGCAGCAGGTGGCTCAGGAATAGGCTGTTCCAAAACATACAACTGTTTCTCTTGCTTGAGGACAATCCTCAAATTCCTGTACCAGTCTAGAAAATTTGTTCCAAACAACTTGTCTTTCTCAAGGATGGATCATAATGATAAAGTACCCGATGTGTTTGTTGCCATGGTAATCTATTAACAGAAATATACAAAATATAAGTATCATGCCATAAACATATTTAATAAGGTCTTTTAATTAAATATGCCTCCCACTATTTTATTCAAGTCAATGACCCTCAGCATTGACTCGAAAAATCCCATCGTAAGATTTCCTAGTGGGCTAAGATCCATATTTCACCTAATTTTGAGTCAGCTTTAGCTGATCACCCAAAATTCAGTTATTTTGGTAGGAAACACTTTCCAATTACATCACATGTAACTCTTGGATAGTTGGGTGAATAACACTTATTCTAATCCATCTAATGGACTAAAGCCCAACTTCATGCCTCTAAGCCTTCAATCCTATTGAAATGGCCTTGTTAAGTCAGACCCAATGGCTGACAGTTGGATATTACCTCTATCCCATCGCGTCTTACTAATATAGATAAAGGCATTCTGCTTTGGCAGACTTGCACTTGATCGATACTAGTCTTGACGAGTGCCACACATTGGAAGGCATCACATAATGACTTAATATTTGCTTTGAGGGAATTTATTATTATTATTATTAGATTTCACCATTTATTAAACTATTTATCATACCATAAACATTATCCATGCATCTCATACATAAAAAGCATATAATAAAAGTGACATGGTTATGGCCCCTAAGAGAGTAGCATTAACTAAGCCAGCTTCACTAAGCATATCCCATCAACGTCCTCACTTGATGCCGTCTTCTTGCCTCCACATCATAATTACATTATATAGAAACCTCTTTTACATTCGAGGGGAGTTAGGTGAGAAGAGAATGTACAATCAGAATGTAGAGAGAAAGACACGACACGCAGGTCGTATTTATTAAAACCAAAAGGCATAAAAAAAAGGACTAAGGCCATAACCATGCACCATGCATAACAAAAACATATAAACTCATAACAATAATACATTATTATTTTTTTTTACGAGTCATAAAATTGGATATAAAATATCGCATTTTCGAAAAACACCCTACGCAAAGGTAGCACGGGGGTCCCGCTACATGGTCAGCGGGCGGGGGTCAAGGGGAGGCCGCCCCTTGTGGGGTGCGGGGCAGCGCCCTGGACGGAAAATTTGGACCATAAACAAGAGTTGAATCTCTTGCGCCTCCCTTGAGCCTTTGTGCTACGTGGAACCCTAAGCCTGAACAACATGAACACTTCATGTGCCGCGAGGAATCCTTGTGCCGTCGTTCAACACTTGAACCTTAAGCGCCTCCTTGATGGCTTCACATCAACACTTGATGCTACTGCCGCAAAACAAGAATAGGGTTTCCAAAACCTCTTGCGCTGCGCCTCTTGTGCAGAAACAAGGATTCCATAACCCCTACTGCCGCAAACCAAGAACAAGGTTTCCTAAACCCTTGCGCCGCGCATTGAGAATAAGGATTTCATAACGCTGTACATATCACATACATACCAGAAAGCTTCGCAAACACATACATCTTAAAACAAAATGGTTTTCATAGAACATATGAACATCTTCATGGGTTTTTGAAAACAACATCACAGTTTTGCATACAACCTAAGAAACAGAATATGTTTTCGCAAAGAGTTTCGTACGATTTTTGGAAATAACATATTAAAGACCATATCTTTTGTCAAAAACAAGAGCAGAAAACATGTTATCTCACGTAAACGAAAACAGAAAATCGAATCATGGTTTCGCAAGACACTCTGATGCCACTGTTGGAAATTTTTTGCGGATACATCATGCAGCGAAAAACAGGGATTCCCACCGAGGATCCATGCGAAAAAGCCATAATCCGAGTTTCTTTTTAAAGATTTACCTTTTGAAGCGTGAAACACCAACACCGTAATAGAAACGATGTCTCTGCGATATCCACATGAACAAACTCACGAACGTCCAACGTCCGCAAAGAGAAGCCTCACGTCTCTCACACAGTGCTAGCTGCGAAG